>CAMXCT020002825.1:0-85264 GCA_947184155.2 Cladocopium goreaui
AATAACCAGAGGGTACTAGCTGTTGTTATCTGCTTAATACCTGGGACGTGCCAAGTATTTTATCACTTCTGTACCGGTGCATAAACTGCGCCTCGCAGATGCAAAAAACGTGGGTTTTAGGCATACGACATTACCCAGTGATGTATGGAATACCCCCACTGATATATGGATTGTATCTATATCTATATATATATATATTATTATATATATATATATAATTATATATATATAATTAATCATATATAATTATATATATATGCCTAAAATCAGATTTTAATACATGACTGACATATGGATTATATTCCATATATGGATTATATTCCATATACCAGCTTACCCATTGTGGCCCTTGGCACTCAATTGGTTTATCCTCATGATCCCTATGAATGACCATGATTTTTTCAGGATCAATCCCGATGGTCCAGAGCTATGTCATCATAGTGTTGCCCAAACATCCCCTCAATAAATGATATGTAATGATATCTATCTACCTACCTACCTACCTACCTAGCTATCTATCTATCTATCGATCGATCTATCTCTCTATCTATCTCTCTATATATATATATATATGTCCCACTATATTCTCCATTTTTCCGCACGGAAATCTCCATGTTTTGCCATTGACCAAACGAGAAAGAAGCCAGGCTGGGCCAGGCCCGGGGCCTGCTCTGAACGGAAGAAGATGTGCAAAAATCCCTGCGACATCACCAAGCCGCCCACCTTGAGGCCAGTAAGAAAATGGGAATTTTTCAGGTGATGATTGGTTATGTAATGGTTATCTAATGGTTATCTAATGGTTATCTAATGGTTATCTAATGGTTATCTAATGGTTAATGATGGTTAATGATGATTGTATGATGATTGTATGATTATATATATATATAGTAATCCCCAAATAGATGGAAAAGTGAATCACCATCAAATTAGTAGGGATTTACTTTTCCATCTATTTGGGGATGACTATATTTGGGAAATGATTATCATTGTTGAAATGGGAAAGGGAAATTCGGGCATATCATTGAAAGGTGATTGATGATTATAATTATTGCTATCATTATTATGTGATTATTGTATGATTATTGCCAAATGATTGTTATGATCAAAAAATAAGCGGTAGTTGTTCTTTTCGTTGTTGTATCATGATCTAAAACAGCAGTAACAATAAGGCTAACACTCAGAAAATTTCAAGAATATATCCTAGTGCATTTGTTTTTCACGTCTATATGTCCTACATATGGCTATTTTCGTCAAAACCCTGGCTCGAGGGGGCGGTACCCTAAGTCATAGCTGGTGCTGGATGTTGATTCCCCCAAAATATGGTGTGGGTGAAACAATGCCATTTGCACCCCCAGTCATCACCATTTTTATGGATGGTATAGACCATTCCCAGTCATGGGTGGTAAACATGGCATTGTTTTACCCACATTGTTCCGCTAATATTCCCTATTACTATTCCACTCGTACTAGTATAGCTGGTATTATATTACTATGTCAGTAATAGTCAACTATTGGTAGATAAATAATACCAACTATTACTAATACTGGTTGGTGGTATACCTACCCCTCTGAAAAATATAAGTTCTTCAGTTGGGATGATGACATTCCCAATATGATGGGAAAGTCATAAAAGCCATGTTCCAAACCACCAACCAGTAATGTTGGGTCCTGATTAGTACCTAGGGTCGCTATTGTGGCAATTTTTTTCCAAATTATTCTGAAACTCATGTATTGTTTGGAGGGTTCGCTTTTGTGGCAAAACAAAATTGGGAGAACCCTTTTTTTTGCAAAAAAAACTGTAATTGCTGAGAGGCATGTTTTTCTCAAAAACGCTGTAGCTCAGTCAAGGTAGGTTCACTATTGCAGCAAGCTGTGCCAGAGCAGCCCCTGGAAACCCAGAAGGGAAGCAAGCCTTTTCCAAAGGCAATTTCCAAATTCAAACTCCAAGCCTTTCCCAAAAGAACCAATCCCTTATTAAACCCTTATTAAAGAACAGCTTTTCCACAATTTTCCAAGGCCCTGGACCAGGAGAGGCTCCATTTCACTTTAGTAGGTTTGTTTGCTGGGTTCACTATTGCAGCAAGCTGTGCCAGAGCAGCCCCTGGAAGCCCAGAAGGGAAGCAAGCCTTTTCCAAAATTGCCAAATTCAAACTCCAAGCCTTTCCCAAAGGAGCCAATCCCTTATTAAACCCTTATTAAAGAACAGCTTTTCAACAATTTTCCAAGGCCCTGGACCAGGAGAGGCTCCATTTCACTTTAGTAGGTTTGTTTGCTGGGTTCACTATTGCAGCAAGCTGTGCCAGAGCAGCCCCTGGAAGCCCAGAAGGGAAGCAAGCCTTTCCAAAATTGCCAAATTCAAACTCCAAGCCTTTCCCAAAAGAACCAATCCCTTATTAAACCCTTATTAAAGAACAGCTTTTCCACAATTTTCCAAGGCCCTGGACCAGGAGAGGCTCCATTTCACTTTAGTAGGTTTGTTTGCTGGGTTCACTATTGCAGCAAGCTGTGCCAGAGCAGCCCCTGGAAGCCCAGAAGGGAAGCAAGCCTTTTCCAAAATTGCCAAATTCAAACTCCAAGCCTTTCCCAAAAGAACCAATCCCTTATTAAACCCTTATTAAAGAACAGCTTTTCCACAATTTTCCAAGGTCCTGGGCCAGGAGAGGCTCCATTTCACTTTAGTAGGTTTGTTTGCTGGGTTCACTATTGCAGCAAGCTGTGCCAGAGCAGCCCCTGGAAGCCCAGAAGGGAAGCAAGCCTGTTCCAAAATTGCCAAATTCAAACTCCAAGCCTTTCCCAAAGGATATTAAACCCTTATTAAAGAACAGCTTTTCCACAAGTACTACAAGTACTACAAGTACTACAAGTACTAAGTACTGCAAGTACTACAAGTACTACAAGTACTACAAGTACTACAAGTACTACAAGTACTACAAGTACTACAAGTACTACACTACAAGTACTACATGTACTACAAGTACTACAAGTACAAAGTACCACAAGTGTACTACAAGTACTACAAGTACTACAAGTACTACAAGTACTACAAGTACTACAAGTACTACAAGTACTACAAGTACTACAAGTACTACAAGTACTACAAGTACTACAAGTACTACAAGTACTACAAGTACTACAAGTACTACAAGTACTACAAGTACTACAGTACTACAAGTACTACAAGTACTACAAGTACTACACTACAAGTACTACAAGTACTACAAGTACTACAAGTACTACAAGTACTACAAGTACTACAAATACCACAACTTCATCGGCAAAAAAAACAATAGTAATTAGATTTCAATTGTAGCCAATTGAAATCCTTACTTAATCGAGGATATGTTTTTCTTTTGGGAAGAATTTTTTTGCTTTTCTACTTTAAAGAGAGTCCAGAAATAGTTTAGGGAGGGGGGGGGGGCACACACTAATCAGGAACCAACATTATAGTTACTGGGGCGAATCTAAACCAACTGGGCTATCTTGGGGGCCTCACATTGTAGGTAACTTGACCCATCCAGAAATCCATCGCCAAAAAAAAGCCCAGGGAGCCGAACGGAGTACATGGGATTTGTGGGCAGGATCAATGGATCTAGGATCTTCCCAAGCACCGCCTGACGTGGGAGATCTATGAGCTCACTTAAATGGATATAACCATGGTTACACCATGTTATAGATGGTTATAGATGGTTATAGATGGTTATAGATGGTTATAGATGGTTATATATGGTTATATATGGTTATATATGGTTATACAATGTTATAGAGGTTATAGATGGTTATACAATGTTGTATGGTCATAAAGCCTGAAAAAAGATTGCATATAACTCCTAGTACTATGGGGCCCTTTTTGGGGGTTTCTTAAGTCAGCCGGGATCCCCAAACCCATGGGTTTCAATACTAAGCCATGGTCGAATGACTTGGATGATCTGGGAGACACCTATGACTTATATAATATATACTATAATATATACATACTAAGCTCCTGAAAAAATAGAAAGTATTGAAAAGTATAACCCTAACGAAAATCCATTTCTGAAATAGTGATAAATCACGGTTCTATCTTATTGGGGTTACTTTATACATAATATGATAATTTATGGATAATTCACTCAACTGAAATAGTGGCCACTTGGGATCGTTTGGTGATGTTTGTCAGTCCAGACAATCGCTCGGAAAAAACTAGGATGATCTAGGATGTAAATCATTCACAGATTTAAGTTGTGTTTCACATTTAAGTTTCTCAACATTTCGAAGATCTTATCAGATGATGCAAGTATTCGAACTCGAGATTTCACCAGCCCGATCGCACCACTGAGGGTCAACATGCGACGACGACATGCAAAGGTGTCCCGATGATAATGGTCTCTGTCGGTATAACTTTTCTGATTGGTCATTTTGATGGATATGATATGATATCATTACATAATGGGATAAAATGAGTATGATATCCATTTTCTGAGATCATGTGAATGCAAAAATTTTCACATGTTTACCATCTATGTTCATTTCGTTAAATTTTCTGGGATGTATTCTTTTCTCTATCCAACCAGCTTTTTATTTTTTGGAGTCCTGAAATGGCTGATCTACCCCCACTGCTATCGCAAGTCCCGAAGATTCGGCTGGGGCTATCCCATCTGCATAGCTAACTGATCGACTGATCAAAAAAAAACCGGCCGGGCCCCTCAAATTCTGACAAATTCTCACCTGACTTTTTTGGAAATCCCCATTTCTAGATGATTCTCTGACAAATTTCAATGGCAAAAAAGATTCATTCATGATAGCTGGTTGATATGTTTCCCTATGGCTCAAAAAAATCCATAGTAAAGCCCAGTAGTTTAACTTACTCCCCGGTTTTCTCATAACTCATCAACCAATCAAGGCCCTCCCAGCCGTATTGGAGCTGAAGTTCTGCATGATGGTGTTGAAAATCACCTCGATGATCAGCACCAGTTGGGATGCCGTTTGTTGGTAGGTTTTCCTGAAACACTGGGACTGTAATGGGATAAACTATGGGATAAACTAAACCATAAAAAGTGGGGATTTCCCAACAGTGATATTTTATACCAGTCTTTGATGTTCAAAAAACCATCAAATGGATGGTTACAGCCCCAATCATCCCCAATCCAGTCGAGTTTTTTTTCCTGTCGCGGCTCAGTCCCTTGGGGATGATTTTCATGGCCTATGACGTTGTGAAACTCTTGGGGCTAGCTCCATGGCTACAAAAATTGAATAGGGGAATATGGTTGAATATGGATAGCCTGAGCTGTTTAGTTCCACTAATATGGTTGAATAATGTTGAATATGGATAGCCTGAGCTGTTTAGTTCCACTAGTTCCACTAGCCATAGCTCCTTGGCTCAACCACTGAAAAATATACTCTACTCATCCTCCGCGCGTCCTCCCACAACCCCTGTGTGTTGAGACTGGAGGGAAGGTGACGTAGTACTGGTGATAGCCCTTGCTGGTCAACGTCACCTGGCATCGCGGCTTTGATCCAAATACCCCAAAGATGGTCGGGTTGGTTTGAACATGGTGTATACCCCACCAAAAAAAGCAGCGGACGATGATAACCCCCGGATTTAACGGCAAATATGGTGTATACTCACCAAAACTCATGATAGAGTGATGATCAACCTTTGGATGGAATGTGTTTTTACTCGTTCAGACAACCCCTGGTGAACAGCGTGAGAATTTCTCCATGGCAGCATTCGGGGCTTCACCAGGATCCACCTCCGACCATCCGAGGCATATCCCGCGACTTCTCCAAGCTGCGCTGGAGCCATTTTTTAGGATTTCCAGTTCCATACAAGCAGATCCACGTATCGGTGTTTGCTGAATCCGAAATGAATCAGACAAGCGATGCTCATTGAGGTAAAGTCATCTTCACATCCACATGTTTCTTAGTGACAATTTGGTGCCTCCATAGTCCGAGGAGCTGGTGTATGACGAACCAGGGATCATGGTAGATATATAAAGTTTCTGGAGGTTTTAAACTAAGAAACATCACTGCTGGGCATCACAGTGTACTTAGCTAACCCCTACATCTGCAAGGAACCCCTTCCCGATGTTAAACGCCCCTAGAAACCATGGCTCACTAGTTGATAATCACTTATTTGGGACCATACATCCAAACCATTCATAAATTGGGGTACCCCCCACCTATGGAAACCCCCATGTGTCCACCGGAACCCTACCTGCCAACGGTTGGCCGCGTCCGTCCGCTTCAAGGCCGTCGTGGGGTTGTTGGCTGTCACCTGACCACGGTGGAAGCGGGGCTCGCCTCCGGTCGCTCAAACGTGGAAAAATGCCCCGAACTCTGTGGATGTGTTAATGGTAATGAGATGATAATGGTGGTAATGGTATATATGGTGTGTGTGTGTGTATATATATATATATATTATATATGTATATACAATTTTGATATTGGGAAATAGTGGAAATGGTATAATATGGGGAAAATTCATTATGAATGGTTGGTGGTGCAATAAGCATCTTGAAAAATGTGAGTTCGTCAATGGGAAGGATGACAATCCATATATTATGGGAAAAAAATGTTTGAAACCACCAACCAGATTATGAATGGTGTGGATTTTCCATTGGCATATTTGATTGCCGGAGGGTATAAAGCCCACAAGAATGAAGATTACAACCCTTGCAATGACGATACCCAATTCATTTCAATCATGTGCATCCGTTCGTTCAATTTGTTTTGTAGAGAATCTTCCATAGTCAGAAATGGATTGATTTATGGGAGATGTACCAAACATTGGCTGGCTGGAACTATAAACCTCCATTTAGTTCGGGCACTTTCCATTGCGACGATGACCAAAGGGTGAAGATTAAACCACCCCAAAGCAGCGGTACCCTGAGAGTCGAGACTCATGGCACCCCGACAGCCATTTGGGGCTCATTTTACTGTGACAGCTCGTGCGATGATCCACAATATCCCCTGTTTTCACTGAGGTCGAAAATGAGCCATTGGCATTTTCTGGGTAAAAAATGATGACATGGCTGGGGGTCAAAATTGGGTACCCCAAAAGTCTTGGACGGTTACTACTAAAGATAGACATGTTTTTCTGTGTATTTTTTCAGGTTTTTAATTTTGACTCATAGCCACATGGTACTGGATACCCTCTGGTAAACATACAAAAAGCTATTGAAGCCATGGCCCAGTCGAAATAGTTCATTTGCCCAGCTATAAAATGGTGGATCTTTCCATGGTTTTTTTCTAAACGATTCAACTCCATGGCGCGGCACCCTGATGTACAGGGAGCTTCCAGCGTAGACCACGGCATTCTGTCGCAGGGTGAACAACTGCGGGATGCGATTTTGTGACACGCCCAGCCCGCGGCCCAGCCCTGTGGGTTGTGTCATGTATGGTGAAACAATGGGCTAAAAAGTGGGAGAAAAAGCCCCCAAATATGGTGTTTAACGAGAGAAACAATAAGCGATATAACATGATATAACCACTATCACTAGACATGCCGATAGAAGTGATAAGTGGTAGAAATGATGGATTGGTTGGTTGTTATATCTGGAACTCCCAAAGAGCCGGGTTACACTGGTGCTTTCCCTATGGAAACGTGAAGAAAGCCTGCAGCACTGTTTGGAAACGGGAAAACCACCATGGCTATTTCTGGTTGGGCTTCCAGGTGGTTCTTATAATGTGATTTGACCATGAAATCTGGGTTCTAAGCACATTTCATATCGGGATATAATTCATGAATGATTGGTTGCTTGTGCTACCTGTTACTACCTTGTTTATTGGGGAAAGCTGTATCACGCCCCTGCGGCAAACCGACAAAGCAATACACAGAGATGGGGAATCTTGAACCACCAAGGGATATGGACCTGGAAGTTCAACACAATCAAAAAAACGTGTATGTTCTTAGAATGTTGACCAATATTCTGGGTAAATTATAAATTATAATATTTCACTCACCTGAATTGTTGGGCCATTTGGGGATGATTCCCCGAATCCTAACCATAATTCCAGGGTTCGGGAGAACAGGGTTCGGTCGTGATGAAATTTACCCAGAATATTATCTGGTTGGTGGTATACCTACCCCTCTGAAAAATATTAGTCAGTTGGGATGATGACATTCCCAATATACGGAAAAAAAATAAAAACTGTTCCAAACCACCAACCAGTTGTAGTCTCACACTTTACCCTTCGGTACTCAAACGTGGTGATCTTTGGAAAATAATGCATGTGTATGTGTTTCTATATCTGGTTGCTGGTATACCTACCCCTCTGAAAAATATGAGTTCGTCAGATTGGATCATTATCCCAACTATTGGGGAAAATATAAAAAATAACTTCCAAACCACCAACCAGATATGGGTATGGATCAATACCTATACATACCATTTTTAGTGGGATATTCACATCCATAAATCCCAGCTATGACTTGGGGTTCACCAGGGGTACCAGGGTTTTGACCCATCCCCATATCATGTTCGACTCGCCCGACCACACGAAGCAGGCGGGTCAGCAAGCTATGTCTGTTGGAGGTGTTACCCGGCCTGGTAAACATGACCAAAAAACTGATGGGAAAATCACCATTTTTCAGATGGGAAAAACCACTATTTCGACTGGGCCATTTTCAATAGCTTTTTGTATGTTTACCAGAGGGTAGCTTCACTGTTGATGAAATCCGCACAAATCCAGCTACCCAAAACAGTCTCATTCGTCGGTGCATCTTGATGAAAACGTTGTTTCTTGATGTCTTTGGTTGTTGCGTATGCACCTGGAGAATGATCGGTCCACGAATCGCAACTGGTGCGATTCACCCGAGTAAATTCCTCAATTGGGGTTGCTCCCCCAATAGCTCAGTGGAGAAACTAACCCAAGAAATACAAACAAGTTACCCTCGGTAAACTAACAAAAAGCTATGGAAAATCACCGTTTTTCAGGGGAAAATTCACTATAAAGTGGTGGATCTTTCCATAGTTATGTTAAATTACCATAGAAAATGGCCATAGAAATCGTTGATGTACCCAGCTATAAAGTGGTGGATCTTTCCATCGTTTTTTGTCAACGTTTACCAGGCCGTTTGTCAAGTGGTGGAGTGATCATCCCAGAAAAAAAAAAAAATACCATGAGTTATTGTAAATAGTTTCTACTAGTAATAGTGAGTTAGCATAGTGAATAGTGAGTAGTTCTAATAGCATAGTAGTAATAACTAATGGAGAATGGAGTGATCATACCCGATTGTGCTAGGACAAATATGGATACCCTCTGGTAAACTAACAGTTTGCTATGGAAAATTGACCATAGAAATAGTTGATTTACCTATTAACAATGGTGATTTTCAATAGTTTTTTGTATGTTTACCAGAGGGTAAATAGTTTCCACTAGGGAGTATTCTCATTAGCATCATTATCCCAACTACCAGCCAGTTAGTATCAATAGTTACCAGAAAACCCTCCAGTAATCAAACGTGGCAATTGAAAACCCCCCATTTAGTTTGATGATTTTCCCAGCTACAAACTTGGATTTCTATGGATTTTTCCAGCCAAGCCACGTTTGATTACCAGAGGGTATTTGGGTATCAACACTACTGAGTTGTTTGTACTTAGTATAACCTAGGTTGGTATTATAGCATATTATAGCTAACCATACCACCAGTTTGCATCATTGCAAATAGTCAGACTGACATATAGTAACATAGTTATAAAAATAAAAATACTAACATCAGTTACTTGCTTAGTTAATCAGTTAGTTGATTAGTTCGTTGGACACAGTTAGACTTAGTTAGTATTCTTAGCCATTTCATCATACTTAGTTTGTTTAAAGGCTGTTTGTTCGTTCGTTCGTTCGTTCGTTCAATCATTCGTTCGTATCATAACTAGTGACCTACTGTGGATGGTTGCAATTTCTGCTGCACCAGTGAATAGGTGGTAAACATCCCAGTTAATGTGATAAACCTCCACTATTATTTATCAATTAATCATAACATCAACCATTAATTAATATCATAACATGTTCATTGTAACCACTGGGATAACCAAATTAAATGTGAAATAACCAAATTAAATGTGAATTTTCACCAAATAACAACAAATAATCCAAATAACCCATTATTTATTATCCCATTACACCATTAATGGGATTACCCTCTGGTAATTTTTAACAGTTGGCTATTGAAGCCATGGCCATAGAAATAGTTGATTTACCCATTAAACATGGTGATTGTCCATAGTTTTTTCTAAACATTTACCAGAGTTGTTTGATATATTAATCACTATCAATCACTATCAATCACTATTAATCACTATCAATCACTATTAATCACTATCAATCACTATTAATCACTATCAATCACTATTGATCACCATATTGATCACCATATTGATCTTTCCAGTTTATTTGAGGGTAATCCACCATTTTTTGGAGCCTTCTACCCTGCAGGATTTCATCCCACGAAATTTGATCCCTGGGTCCCGCACGCAGACGTTGCCGTTCACGGACCAACCCCTGCCGACGTTGGCGGTTTCGTTTGCCGGGGAGATCCGTAACGGATCCATGGGATATCTATGGGATATCTATGGGATATTCCCTAGCAACCAACTTAATATAATTTAAGAACCTGTTTGGTGTCTGAAAATTGGGGACCCAGAAACTGTGCGATGTGAATGGAGAAAAATACGGAAGACAAAGCGTGGGATTCCCTTTGCGGGTGGTGCCTCACTAAATCAAGCCACTCCCAGCTGGCATCTTGTTACTTTCAACGCCAGAGTTTTTTTGATATGTCTAAAGTGGGTCTTCGCCGATCACATTTCGGCATGACTATGAGATGTTGAAGTTACATGACATCTAGTGTTTCTGTTTGCCAGCACGAACCAACTTATGCATGGTATCAACACATTTTGTAGTCGTGGATGCTAATTGTGCCGTTTATTCATGGACTATCCTCAGTTTGTACATGGCGAATCGTATATGTCCTGCGAAAAAACGGAAACATCTCTAGCAGGGTAGCGTGCATCCTGACTGGTAGCAAAAGTCAAAGCATTCAGCCACCCTTCACCAACTGATTTCCTCATTTTCCTGACCAAAATCATTAGATAATCATTAGAATCATGGTAAAACCATCAACCCAAACTACATAAAACCACTATGTTCATCTATTTTCCGTGGTGAATTCCCTATTTTTTCGATGATTTTCCCATTCCAAAACCCCCCGGTTTTTTTTCTGTGGGATCCGCTGGATTTTGTCGCGCCTGGTGCCACCACCTTCATCCAAAGATCCGGTCCCCTGTGGAATCTCGTCTTGGAAGACGCCCAAGGTATCCTGGCGCGGCTGGGGGAAAGATATGAATATATATAATTTTAATATATATATATATACATACACATATATATATATATACATACACATATATATTATATATACATTAATTATATCTACATATATATATATACATATATACACATACATATATATATATATAGTAGTGGAACACCACTCCCCATATCATTTATCAATGATATAAGATAATACCCCCCAACATATACAACAATCAAATCAAACAATATATATGCACATATGTATGTGAGTATCACTAACCCAAAATAAAAAACAATGAATAGATATATATATATATATATCGCCATACATCTGGATAAATCATATATAGATATTGTGGGTATATGATGAAAATACATATATATGCATAAATATTTATATATGGATATATATATATATATATATATATATATGTATAAATATGTATATGTATAAATATGTATATATATATGTATATATATATGTATAAATATATATATATATGTGTATATATATATGTATATATATATATGTATATATATGGATATATATATGTATATATATATATGTATATGGATATATATATATATATATGTATATATATATCCATATACATATATATGTATATGGATATATATATATATGTGTGTGTGTAAATATGTATATGTATAAATATGTATATGTATAAATATGTATATGTATATATAAATATGTATATGTATATAGCACTAGCCTTAACCTGAAATATCATAGTGTATATTATGCAATCAAATCCCCGTCAGCTGGGTATTTTTCTAAGCCCCCTCCTCTGCTCTCCAAGGGCTCTCGCCATTGATATCCGCTGTGCGCACCTCACACAATGACACCGGCATTGTGGTGAGGAGTAAAATCCATTGGGTTTTCAGATGTATGAAATGATGATATTCTGGTTGGTGGTATACCTACCCCTCCGAAAAATGATGGAGTTCGTCAGTTGGGATGATGACATTCCCAACATATGAAAAAGTAAAAAATCGTCCAAACCACCAATCAGTATTCAATGATGATTGGAAAAGGGAATTGGAATGAAACGGTGATTTGAGTTTGAGTAGATCTATGAAATTGGTGATGTTAACTTATATCTCATACCGACCATGTGGTTATTTAACATAGCCATGGAAAATCACCATGTTTAATAGGTAAACCATCTATAAATGGGCCATTTTCCATGGCTATGTTAAATAACCAGAGTGTATTAAAGAATGGAATGGTGATTTCATATGTATCAAATAAATAGTGAATCAAATGTATAAATTTCCAGATGTATCAAATGTGTGAATAGGCTTCAGATCTTCAGCCAGAAAATGTGGTGATTTAACTAGCAAAAACGTTTGTTGGAATGAATACTCCGATTTCAACCAGCAAAATGGTTAGATACAAAACTTCACCAGCAAACGTTCCTTGGATTCTCACCCAAAAGACGTGAGTTTTTTCACCATGGTTTTCACCAGGCAACGACGTGCATTAAAGAAAAGACATGGATTTGATCAACAACGCGTTGGGGATAATTTGATGTTTGTGGATTTATCTCCATAGGCTCTCAATTGGGCATTGAGTAGGTCCAGCTCCCAAGTATCGTGTTATAAGTGGGAGAGTTCATGTGCAGTGGGCCCCAGCTACTTCACAATGACTGGTTGGTGGCGGAGCCCTTCCCCTCTGAAAAATGATGGAGTTCGTCAGTTGGGATGATGACATTCCCAATATATGGAAAGTCATAAAATTCATGTTCCAAACCACCAACCAGATGAGGTTATTATCAATCCCAACTTCCAGGATAATTCGAACATGTTCAGGATATTAGTTGCAACATGTTGAAACCGACTTCACAGAGACCGCTCGGAACTTCAGTATCATCCCTATCAAGCCCCAGGAATCACATGGACAGATGAATTCCCTCTGAGCATGTCCACCAGCACAACATTTTTTGGGAAATTCTTTTGGCATCTTTCACCCAAGTTGCGAACCTTTCCGGTTTCAGGTTCCCGCACGCATTCGTATCCTTCAGGCAGTGTGAGAGTCAGACTTGCCTCAGGACAATGAAAGCCATGGTTTCAAGCTCATATAAGTGATACGTAAGTGACCTAGATTTTGCCACGGTCTGTTCACATCTGCGTCAAAAAGTTTTCGGCTTCAGAAATCAAGCATCAAATGACAATCAAAAATCTGGAAATTGATGGAAATTGCCTGAATTCCAACCAATTATTTATAGTGCAGGATATCCAGGATGTTGCCTCACGGTCAACCACAGGAACCGGGACCTTTGAGACCTCTCAGACTTGAAATGTATCTGGAACATCCTGGCCAAACAGAACCAGAAATATCAATGGTCATGAAAGCAAACATCCAAGATCATCCAATCAACAAAAATCATGCGTTATGTGACTCGTCATTACCATCGGAAAACAAGCTGAAACAAACATTGATTTCTGCTTTGGGGCGGTCTAGGCATTCCTCATTTCCTAAGAAATCCTATGGTCAAATCTTCACCCTCTAACCTACCACTCCATCCCGCAGAACCGAGCGAGCGGCATCTGCTGTCTGAACCGCTGCAAAGAGGGTGGCTGGCAGGACCAGATTGGCGTACAAAATATTGAGAAGGTCCTCCGGACGCAGCTTGGAATCAGCTTGGAACAACGCCAGAAAAAACATGGGAAAAGCAACATGGAATCCAGGGATTTGTAAATGTCCCCATTTTTGGGATATTGGACACCACCCTGAAAAATGGCCATTGATGATACACCGATTTTGGTTGGGTCATGTGGAATCCCAAAGTCCCATATAGTCCCATCGCCCAATGTTTCTCGTTGGTGGTGCCGCGTGTGAAAAGGAAAGTCACAGGGGGAATCATAAGTACCAGCTGGTTGGTGGTGCAATGTACATGTGTAATTTCATCTGGTTGGTCGTGCAATAACATGTTTTAACCATCTTGAAAAATGATGGAGTTCGTCACTTTGGGAAGGCTTATCCAATATATGAAATGGAAAAATAAAACATGTCTGAAACCACCAACCAGTTCATGTGTTTTTTTTTGGGGTGTGTCTGGAAATGGGGTATCCGGGTATCTTCCCCAGATGGCCATTTTTGCCACCCTCATCTCCCATCCGGTCCCCCGGTCCCCTCGGAAGGGTCGCTGATCGCCGTCTCCGTAAAATTCCACGAGTTTGCCAACACCCACCTGGGCGTTCAGCAGAAGGCTGCGATGCGAACTCGAACATCACCACTGGCCCACTGGTTTTCATGTCAGAGTAGCGGCCATTTCACGGTTTGCGAACTGGAAAATCACCATTGTTTATAGGTACCCTCTGGTAATTTAACGTAGCTATTGAAAATGGCCATAGAAATAGTGGATTTTCCCATTCAAAATGGTGGATCTTTCCAGTTCGCTATGTTAGTTTACCAGAGGGTAAATCAATGTAAATCATCAAACTAAATGGGCCATGGCTACCATAGCTACGTTAAATTACCAGAGTGTAGCTGGCAGCCATCCGTCGGGTTCAAGCCTCATTTCCCTACTGGTTTTTTTCGGCATTCGGTGGGAAAAAAACTGTCACCGGTTTTCGACCCCCAAAGCCATCTTGTTGGTTACATGTGTCATGCATTATATAACTATATCATATCATATCATATCATATTATATCATATCATATTATATCATATCATATCATATCATATCATATTATATCATATCATATTATATCATATCATATCATATCATATTCTTATATCCCATAAACAAAAGATCCCCGCATTCAGGGGGAAACAAAACCGATGCTTGATGGTGAAATCCCCATGGTTTCCTCCATGCTTTGCCGTTGCCAATTTGATGGCTGGTGGTGGTGATCCCAACCAGATACCAACACTATCAATTTCTACAAGAATCCACTCCCAATTTGTTGAATCAGCACAAACTTCCATCCCCCATTAAAAAAAAAAACGCGCAACAGCACCCCATTCCATCATATTCCATCATAATTATTCCACCATATTCCATCATATTCCATCATATTCCATCCATTCCCCCACAACTCCCCAACATCTTCACCAAAACGCAGCAATCCACTCCCCGTCCGTGCAACAAGCTGCTCCCTCGTCCGGCATTTTGTAGAGATAGTCCCCGGAACTCTCCGTGTAGTGCGGTTTGGTGTCGTCCGCCTCGCTCGGCTGGGAGTCTTTTCATTGGCAACCGTAAGGTTCATGATAGGTATTCATCTGGGTAAATTATAATATTTCACTAACCTGAATTGTTCGGCCCATTTGGGGATGATTCCCCGAATCCTAACCATGATTCCAGGGTTCGGGAGAACAGTGAGGTCGTGATGAAATTTACCCAGATCTATGATCTTTCATGATATATCTATGGTAAGTCAAACACTCACGGGCACCATCTTGGTATTTTAACCAACCAAACATGAGGATAGAAATGGATATGAGCAATTAATATAAGCCATAATGATCATAATGATCATAATTAATGCTCAATAAGCCTGATCAGGAAAGTGAAATGGATGTTTCAAGGTGGGAACTGTGAGCCACAAAATTTTCCAGATGTCACCAACAAGAACCAACTGGTGTGGCGAGTGTCCGTGGCCGTGGAAATGGTGTAGAAACAGGGGGTTAGCCACCAAAAACGGGATAACATTTGTATATGTCCGTCCAACCAAACATGGGGTACATACAACATCATACAACCATCATCATCATCTGGTTGGTGGTTTTAAGCATCTTGAAAAATATGAGTTCGTCAGTTTGGGAAGGATTATCCTATATAATTACTATGGAAAGTAAAAATTATATTCCAAACCACCAACCAGTTATGATATACCATTTATAATGGTTATATATAAATCCCTATTAAATCCCATTAAATCCCTATTTGTTGCTGGTTCCAAACCACCAACCAGTCATTATTACTGGCAGCATTCAACCCCTCCAACTTGGGACAAAGTGTGGATTTATCCAACCAAAAAGGGGATTCGGAGATCGCCCACAGCGACAACTAAAAAAAACAAAAAAACGGAGCCTTGGAGGTCTCCGATGTCGGTTATCCCAAACATGAATTGCTTACATATAACTATGTTTACTAACCAATGGTAATTATAACTATGATTATAATTGAGTAAATCCTAAACAATGGGGTAATGATTATAAACAATGCTTACTTATAACTGTGATTACTAACCATTTGCTAAATGGGATAATCCTCCAAGGAAATCCACTGGTTCTAGAAATCGGTCACGTAAAAAAAAGCAAGGATCGCAGAGGTAGGTTAGTTATGCCCGGAGATTAACCTCCATCGTCCCCTGTTTTCTGATGTTTTTTTGATGCTTCTTACCATTTGGTTATTTAACATAGCCATGGAAAATTGCCCATGTATAGATGGTTTGCCTATTAATAATGATGATTTTCTATGGCTACGTTAGTCATAACCAGAGGGTACATCTTACGCCCCTTTTGTTGGGGGCTTACCATGGGGGAGTGCCATGGAAAACCATCACCACATGTCAAAACCTGGTCCAACGAACTTAGCCAATGCTTCTCGGCTAAAATCCCCCATGGTTTTTTCCATGTTTTTCTCCCATGTTTTTTCCCATCAGTTCCTCGGAGTTCCTCGGTTCCTCCGCACCTTCGAAATCTGTGCGGCCAAGCGGGTGGAGAAGAAACCTCCCATGGCTTGGAGTATCCCTGCAGTCCCTGCTGCTTTCGTGGGAAGATTTTCTGGGAAACCGGATGAAAGGGATGAATGATGAAAGGGATTTCAACCACAGATTTTTTTTAGGCCCTGGGCTCCTGGGCTGTGGAAAATTCGGGGGTACCATTGAAGTAGCGACAAAAAAATCACCTTTGGGAGTAACCCCACTGTTGACCATAGTATTCTGTGGTTGACATGATTGGAATGTTCTGGGAATATGGTGGAATAATGCTGGAATCTTATGGGAGCACTACTAAGGTAAATGAGAATGTCTTGCTGGATCTTCAATTTGGATTGTTTGGGTTGTTCTACAGAGATATAGATATTATGGGGAAATCAATTTGTTTGCTAGAAGAATATCAGTATTTGTACAGGATGGTGCCCCCCAGTTATAAGTTGGTTTATAAACCCCATTAACTATAGTTATATCTACCATAAACCATAGTTATGGGAGTTATAAACCAACTTAGCTAACTATGGGGCACCACCTTGTATCCATATGTTTACAATTCAAACAAACCACCGTGTTCCGACGTCGGTGCAGACCCGCCCCTCGAGAGCGCCTCCTTGGGGCAGCACCAAATCCGGAAAGACCAAGGTGTGGCTCACAAACTCAGCGTCGAAGGTGAGGTAGGATGAGTTGCTTTTGATGCGGGTATTAAAAAAAAAAAACGAGAAAAAACACAAAAAAAATAACGAAACCGAAGCTTCGGGAATATAACGGTACAATGGTGTTATATATATATTATGGTAATATTAATGGTAAACACCCAGAATGCTATAGCCCAATGAAAAAATTGGCCAATGCTCGTCCCTCATGCCTTCTCCATTTCGCTGACTCTTCATCAGGGTTTCTCTGAAGCATAGCCCTTATGTTATGATGGGTTTATCATCATGTGAAACATGTTAAAACATGTTAAAACGGCCAGGTGGGGGCAGATTCCATGCTGAAACACACCCGTCTTCCCAATGTGATTATGTACATATTATATATATATATATTATTTATATATATATATACATAATATATATATATATACATACCAATATTCCCATTGTATCCCCCCAAAAGGACACGATTGTTGGCTAACCCCCCATATTTCTTGATCTTCCCCAACGAATTCACCGGCGATTTGGGGGAGCTTCCAGCGAAACGAGATGGAGGGAAGGGTCGTGACTCAAACGATTCACGATGTGAAGATGTGTGAAAAGAAGCATCTCAAACCATACCCTCTGGTAAATTAACATAGACCCTGGCAGATATGGGTTGGAAGATTAGTGTCCATTAAAACTAGGCTATTTTCAGGGTCTATGTTAATTTACCAGAGGGTAATAGTCTATGAAATTTACTCAACAAAAAAAAACGAGAAGAACAGTTGAACACATATCAAGTAATTCTCTGAAGTCATCTTAAAATCTAGCCCTTTCCCCAAAAAAAAATCGGCCAAAACCCATGGAGCCTTTCCCCCCCGCGGCAATGGCGAAGCGGCCTCCGTGATGGTGGCCATGGCCGAGGGTAAGACGATGCGCAGATAGTTCTGGTGGAAGTTGGGAATGATGGCCTCAGGGCTTCGAGGTTCCAGGATACCCGGCCTGGTAAACGAACACTTCGCGAACTTGAAGCCATGGCCATAGAAATAGTGGATTTACCCATTAATAGCATGGTTATTTTCCATAGTTATGTAAACGTTTACCAGAGGGTACTTGCTGGTGGAAAATATGTGACAGGAAAAAACGCATACCATTCATGCATGTATTAATATCTATATATATATAACTATAACTGTATGTTATGATTGTTATTATTGTCACAATCGAGTTTATATAACTGCTATCCAACAAAAATGGGAACCAGCAGAAATGGGGGAGTATCACAGGAAACCCTGTTGAGATGAGTACCCAGCAAAGCCAAGGGTTCAAACAACCGAACTTGGGAAGTTCCAGTTACGTTGCCCTGGGAGTTCCAGTGGTAACTCATCCCCATGCCAGAGCCTACAGCCATTGACAGGGATGCTTCACTCCTTTGAAACCCATTGTACCCTCATTGAATTTGATTAAATCACATATACCCTCTAGTAAACTACCACATAGAAAAATGGTGGTTCCCTTTCGGAATGGTTTACAACTGGTGGATTTTCTGATTTTCTGTATCCAGGTGAGTTTTGCTCAAGCTGCAGTCACTTTGACCTATCAGGATGGGAATCACCTTCACAAACGGAGCTGAAACGTCCAAGGAACATCTCCCTTGCAGTCTTGCACTGCACCACACGGTGCTGAGACCTGCCGATTTTGGACAGATGACGTCAAAATTGGCCACTTGTTGATCGGTCAAAATTGGCCACTTGTTGAGTGTTTTTGGGCAGTGGCTTTTAATGTGTGTTAACCATCTTTTCAGTTTTTGGTATGTGAAGAGGATGTCACCAAATAGTGACCGGCGGCTTAGTCGACACAAACAGAAGAGAACTGGAGGTCGCAGCTTACAGTAATCCGAAATGATTCTGGGAATTCGAATCGCAACCAGAAGTTGTGTCTGTCAAAGATCCAAAGCCGTTTCCTCAAGCATGGCAAGTGGCACGTCTTCTCATGATTTTCAGAGAGCTTACCAAAAAAATGAGGTGCCTCAGGTGTTAAATCCCAATAAAATAATCATCACACCTGAGTTTATCCACGTTTTTGGGCACTAAAAAAACCTCAGACATATGGGGATCAAATATGATGGATGCTGTACACATGTCGAAGCTGTCCGAAAAGTTGGTGGTGAATCCCGAGTTCCGTGGTTTCTGTCACCATAAAACTCGTTTGGTTTGATGGAATGGCAATGGCAATCTGCTTGGTGGTTTCAACCTACTGGGATAATTACTGGGATAATCATTGGGATTTATTAGCAACAGTGGTAATATACTGGTTGGTGGTTTCAACCTACCCCTCTGAAAAATATGAGTTTGTCAGTTGGGATAAAATGAAATTCCCAAACTGAATGGAAAAATAATTCAAATGTTCCAAACCACCAACCAGCAATGCTATTGTCATGGTTCTATAGCAGTCTAACTTTTCTGTATGATGTTTCTGTATATCAATATGTCTACATGTAACAGTGCTTGTATCAATAATGAATTCACATAATAATATCACCATTGTACCGTGGTGGATCCAATCATGAACAATCCTGAATTTGAGCAAGTACCATTAGGTTTACCGCTTTAGTTGATTTTCATCATCATCATCATCATCATCATCATCATCATCACTGTTGTCTTACCATCAGAAATCATAAAACAATGATAAACCAAACTTACCATCAACAGAACCATCAACTCGTCAAAAGCCATCCCCCACTCCAACATGCATAGTTCCAATACTACCCACGTGGTCACTAGGTCAGCTGTTCGATGGTGAAAAAACCCATTTTTAGATGAATTAGCTGGTTATATAGCTGGTTCTATTGTACAAATATATATATAAGTCATACATACCCATGAAATATCCCCATCCCACTATTAGTTATTAATGTTATTATTATCTCATATTGTCTCCATTCATTATGTCCCCGTAATTATATTCCCATTACATGATTGCTGAAAAAATATGTCCAAAGTTGGTTGATATCCATACTCCCCACTACGTATATTCCCATTATATTCACATGAAATCCCAATAAAATCCCATTCTATTCCCAATGAAATCCCATTAAATCCCACTAAAATCCCATGAAATCCCATTGAAATCCTGTATTGAAATCCCAATAAATCCTATACCCTCTGGTAAACTAACATAACTATGGAAAATCACCATTTTTAATGGGAAAACTCACTATAAATTGTCATTTTCAATAGCTATTTTGACATAACCAGAGGGTAATATCCTGCTCGTTACACCATAGCCCCCAAGCTCCCAGGATCTCCCAGGGCTGGCAGTTTTTGCGCCTGGTCGTGTGCGATGCACGAGACCGTGCAGGCATTGGCCACGTTCCACTGCGTCAGGGGCCATAAGAAGATGCGAAGGATGGCAGACCTCCGCGAAGCTTCATGGAATAAAAATGGTCATTTCATGTTTTTGGAAAAGTTTTTATCTATTGAAAAATGGATTGGTTTAAGGGAACGAAACCGGAAACCCCTATAGAAATCCATGGGAAAATCATTTTGCTCCCTTAAGCCAATCCATTGTTTCCAATTCGTCTATTTGGAGAAACTATGATTGAAATTCATTGTTCATCTATGATTGATGTTGTCACCTATTGACTTACTTTCATGATTAATTGATGACAACACTCAAAAAAAAAACAATGGAAACACCAATTTTCAGATTAACAGATGATACCTATTTGTTGTCATTTATGTTGTTCTATCAGTTGATTTATTTTTGGTATAGATCATCAAACGCATATACCTGATACAGTACATATCTATTCAAATAGATCACTTAATGAATAGATAAGCTATTGTATTTCAAGTATTTGTACATTAAGATTAGATAAACTAAAACAAATACTAGATGAAATGATCTTTGAATACCTAGGAATTTGAGATCTTTCACTAATTGCCGTTTATTGATGCTTTTATCATTGTTTATCTATTGATTTCATTATATATTTCTTAGATTTGTTGACTAAGAGTCATCTACATATGTATGATGTATGTATTTTTTAATCACGTGCTTAATGTTTTATCAATTCACTAAACAAGCTATTAATTTGATATGTGTACATTAGTGTATTTAGATAAACTACTATCGATAAATTCATGATTCATGGGTCATCGGTTATTTATTGTCTTATCTATTGAATATTTATCTATCCAATCTTTCTCGATGTAATGTCTATATAGATATTTATTGAACTATTGATTTATCTATGGATTGATCTATCTGTCTTCCTGTCTATTCTATCTATATATATATATATGTATACATACACACTCAAAATGGCCAAGTCTGTATATAGATTATTAGCATAATATATGAATATATCTGCCTACAACAGCTGTGAAATTCAGGGATCATCAGTTTCCCGTTTAGTGGATTGGTGTGTTTATTTATCGGAAGGTACAGATAATGATATGTAGATAAATAGATAATTATTCTGCCTGCGTAGATAAGACAAGTAAATGCAGACATGTGCATGGGTATGAAGATTGGTGTGTGTGTGTGTATATGTCGTGTGTACTTGCACACATATGCATACACAGACGAAGATACAACTATGTAGGTAGTAATCGAACAAACATGGGAACTTTAGCACAGACGAACATTGGAATTCGCCGGCAAAAAAACTATGTGGATCTGATCTGGATATGAATTAGCTTGACAGTGACCATAGTGACCATAGTCGCATCATCGCCAATCCTTAACCTTCAAATGTACACCATTACGTCATGGATGACTTCTAAAAAATGTGCATCTTATATATGAGCCATGGTCAATACTCACTATATGGTTGATGGTCATCCCATCCATAATAAGGATCCAAAAATAATGGTTAATTTTAATCCCTATGAACCATTGGATGACTAGCCCCGTTTTTAATGGTTATTAACCATGAGTATTGACCACAGCTCATATAATCTTATCAGGAAATAAGAGATTTGAATTCAACACCATCCGTAAATCTTTCTCACCGAAGTTTGTTTCAACAACTCAGAGACTTCGCTGGGGTCACAACTTGTCAACACTTGGAGGATGATCAAAACGGATCGTACCCGGCCTGGTAAACATGACCAAAAAACTGATGGGAAAATCACCATGTTTAATGAGTAAATCCACTATAAATGGGCCATTTTCAAGTTCGCTAACTGTTAGTCATTACCAGAGGGTGAATCACCATCAAATCACCATTTATTTCGTGGTTAAATTAAGTTAAATCCCATGAAATCACCATTTTTCCCAAGAAATCATCGATGTTTTGTCATTGCAAAAAGTGGTCCCCTGGTGATCGGCTTCGTACCCCACGGGCTCCCCGACGCACTGATGCCGCCACCCAAGGGATCCCCCTTCAACACCAGCTTCAACTCCTAACGACGCGGAAACCAGCGGAGTTTCGAACGAAAGCCACTGGTGATGTTGAAAAAAAAGGCTGGTAGAAAGCCCAAAAATGATCGGCGAAAAAAACAGATGATCACTTGTTTATTCTAGTTGATCTTTTTAAACCCCAAGGAGGAGAAAAAAAAACAAACAAACAGGAGATCACTATTCTAGTAGGAGTTTTCTGTGACTTTCTCATCCTTGAGGTTGATCATGAAGCTTCACCGAGTTTCGGGAGCTGAGCACCCGCTCATCAACCAACACGAGTTTCGAACACCGTTCAATTGGCTGCTAATGGTTACTATATGTTACGATGAAACCAGATTGAACCATCCATTTTAGGTGGGTTTGGTCTAAAGATTACCCATAAGACTTGAGTTTTGTGAAACCGAACCAGGGATAACCAGGGTTGTTGGCAACGTCCCAGATAGGGTAGGAGCAAAAGGGTGGATGTTCCCCCACAAGTCTCGCTACAGCTGTAGGTTGGAGCGACCAGTGGAGTTGATTTCATGGCAAAACATGACAAATGACATTGGGATTGACAGGGGGACCATCTTGGGGATATCAAGAATTTCAGACCCGAGTTTGACGTGACAATCACTGGGATTTGACGTTAACCACCGCAATTGATAACTTGATATAGATTGATATAGCCTATAGCCAGTGATCATGGGAGAATGGGAACATCGAAAAACAACTTGGTGGATCACCCCAATCGTAGGGACAATTGGGTCATGATCAACGGCCCTTTTTGAAGGGGACTTGAACCAGGAATTTAAAGAAATGTGGAGCCCCATAGTTGGCTAAATGGGTCTATCACGAGGTTTACTATGGTTTATGGCAAATATATCTATACTTCGATGTGGTTAGAATGTAACTGATAAATAGGGGGGCACCACATTGCATGAGTGCGGTTCAAAATTGAGTATGCCCAACAAGTTGCTGGAGTACCCCCAAAGTCATCAACTTGACAGTTGCTTTTCTTTGGTGGTGGTTTCAATGCATTCGAAGCGGGTAATGGAGGTATTCATCCCCAGCCAGAGATGGAAAATGACCTTATTCCAAGCCGCCAAGCATGATTCGATGCAACACTTGGGGGTTTCCATAAATTGTTGTTTTTTTTGTTTGAAATGGTTGGTTTATAATGAAAAATACATAAAAATACTAATTAAAATGGATGATTTAGGGGTACCCCCATGACTTAGGACACCATTTGTAGATCAGGTTGGAAGCTGAGCCATGGCACGGTACCGCCCTTCAGCTCTAACATCCTCAGCGGGCAATGCGGCAATGGCTATGGCGGCGGGCAATTGATCCACAGGTTTGAGACATTTTGAGAGGTTAAAGACGGCTAAAGACTAGGTTGTAGCCAGTTGTAGCCAGCTTGGATTTCTACGGAATCCTACGGTTTTCTTGGGATCTACGGTTGAAAGCCTGGTTTTTACCACGAAATGTAGTACTCTTCGCCGGCTCTCGCACGCTCCACCGAAGGTACAGCCCCATCCCGCTGGTGCAGACTTTCCCTGAAACCAATCCATTGAAACGACCAAGAAACAATGAGATTTTCATACACAAAAATGCATGACAATGAATCAAAAAAAAATCGGGGTAGAATCAAAGTAACCAACAAAGAATAGAGATTTAGCCAAGACTCTTCATTAGGATAGAACCATTTAAAATACTCGTTATGATATATGAAACAGTTTTTAACGCAATTGAAATTCTGATACCAACAAGAATAGGATGAAATCATGGTAATCACCAACAAAATGAATTGTCACCCGCTATATTGTGCTTAGGATGTATCATGATAAGGGGTAATTTACCTGCTATGAAACACGGCAATGGAAACCTCCTTATAGCAGGTAATAGCCCTGGAATTCTGGTTATAATGGGATTATGATTGTAATAGCTTTTCAATCTTGAATTTCCGTCGGGTCGGATGTTTTTTAAGGATGTGACCACATCCTAAGCAGCACGTTCGTGGGCCAGGACAGAACCAAATATTGGGGCATGTCTTATCAATTGGTGTCCTAAGTTTTTTGGGGTACCCCAGTGATCAATGGTTCATCGCCCCGTCTATGGTATTTCAAGGTATGAATCATAGCTTCGCGTTGCTATGTTTTGCTTGTGAAATGTGATGAATATATCAATGGGGATAGTATAGAATTCCATGAATATAACCATACTATACCATAGTTACCATTCATGAGTAATACCATGGTTTATCAATTAGGGGGTACTCCTCCAATAGTCATTTCATCTGATACTTTTTTATGGTACCCTCCCAATTAGTCACAGCCGGGCTAGGGGTTTATTAATCCAGGGTTGACATTATAGTCATGATATCATGAAATCTCATCACCATTAAGCCAAAGGTGAAACCCAAGCCAGCACTAAAAAACATAGTTTTAGCCTGTAATTCATCCAGGGTTGACATTGGGCCCGTTGATTCTTGGGGGATTTTCCAGGGCCATCGAAGCATTTCATCGAGCATCTCTGTACCATCGCCACTGGAGATCTTCACCCCTTCGGTCTCTGCAAACTTCACGCCTTGTGACCCATAGGCCGCGTCCTGAAGCGACGGCAGATGGCGTAACGCCTTTGTCACCGGAAAAGGAGGCACTGAGTAACCGGCTTGTCTGGTTTCTGTGTCGTGAATTTGGACTTGTACTACTGTTATGACACCCAGTTCCAAATGGGATATGATCAATAATGTCCTTTTGGTAAAAATAGAGGGGCCGATTTGGTATACCATCTATTATCATTTACCTGTTGTTAAAGGGGTAAACAAACCCCTCTATTCACCAACCAACCAATGGGAATTTGGGACATCTATGGATATGATATCTCCCCGCTGCTGGATGATCATCAGGGTTGCCAGTTGCGGCATGATCTTCCAAGGAGATTGAAGGGGGGGCAAAATGGGCGACTCTTTTCTGATTTGGGAATTGTAGCTAGTTTACCCAGATGGATTAATTTGTTGGTTGAATAAATCAAATCATCCCGATGTTAGTTTGTTGATCTTGTTGAATAATGTGGGATCCACAATGTTATAACCCGTCCCAAGTATAAACCATTCGGGAATATTGTAAATCATCCCTAGCAGGGCTATAACCAAACATAAACCACAAATTGGGGATGGTTTCCTATTCTGGCTCTCACATTGTCTAGCATAAAGAGAGTTTCAACTCAAGTCCTCAAAAACTAACGAATCTTTCAGAGACCAAGTATATATATCTTTGACCTCGGCCGCCTCACACCCCGTGCCTGCGGGGAGCGGTACAAGGGCGCAATGCCCCGTTCCAAGGCAAGGTAGGGATGCACATCGACGTCCTGCGACGTCGGAGGGGGAACCCGGACACTCTCCTGGGAGGCCATGGCGGATATGGCGGATGATGCCTGGTTGGTGGTATAATTACCTACCCTTCTGAAAAATGATGGAGTGCGTCAGTTGGGATGATGAAATTCCCAACTGAATGGAAAAATAAAAAATGTTCCAAACCACCAACCAGATGCAAAAATGAATGTATTTTAAGTCGTGATATGTCGTATCGATGATATGAATGATACGAATGGTATGGATGATATCTTCAGATGATGTGGATGATATGGATGATTTTACCTGTTGACAAGAAATCTCCAACCTCACAACTTGGAAAACAAAAGAAAAATGGAAAAACCTACATGAGTAGGTGACTTTCGATTGTCATGCTTGCTTATCAAAAGGTACCCTCTGGTAAACTAACATAACTATGGAAAATCACCATTTTTACTGGGTAAATCAACTATAAATGGCCATTTTCAATAGCTATGTTTGTTTACCAGAGGGTATTTATATACATATATAGCACCTTGCAGAAAAAATTGGTTGTACCTAAAAAGCCAGTGGCGAATCAAAGCCCAGAATTTACATGTCCCTCATCCCGAGACTCAGACGTCGGTAGTGAAGATCTGAACGTACTCGCCATTGCGGGTGGCCTGGGAACCAGATTTCTATATGGAAACAGCCTGACAGGGAAAAACCATCAGCCAGATTTGGTATATTCATGGTGGATTTAAAACGTTGTTCAAAAATATGGGGAATACCTTTCATTCAATGGCATCTAGTATTCGGAATACATAGGGATACTATGCTCGGAGAATTTATGGAAATCATATGAAATAATTTTCTGGAGATGTTCCATTGCCAAACAAAATGCTGATGGCATGTTAGATCATGGGCCGCAGTATGCCCTCTGGATTCATGTTCACAGTAACCGATCTGCTACGAAAGCAATAGTATCCACCATCCCCATAACTTTACCATAAATGGGTGCTTCCTTTCCATCAAAATATGGATGGTTTTAATGACATTGCTTTACCAACATTAGTTACAGGATCTCCCGTGTCGTTTCTGGGATGGAAATCCCTCAAATATGACCTGCAAAATCCTGCAAAATGTTGATCCGGTCACCGATTTTCAGGTCATGTGAAAGCACAGCTTGAAACAGAAAAGCATACCCATAGGATCCATGTATGGTATATATGCTAACATTTGGGGTATATTGATGGTAAATGTTACCATATATTGCATACATGGATCCTATGGGATAGGAAACTGCTCCTTTGCGAGGTTGAAGGATCAAAATACCACATGTGCGAGAGCCCAAACTAGAGTAACTAGAGCCTTGTCATGATTGCCGGACGCTTTTGTAAAATTAGTTGTTAAGTGTAGAACTTCTACTAAACAAACCTGACAACGAGATAGACGATGTAACCCCAACAGGCTGTCTGACATTTCTTCCACAAATATCGAACAAGGAGAGACTAAGCACCATTTAACTGCACAAAGATTTCCTCCCTCGCGATTTACATCCAGCTGCCAAAGAAACTGTAAAAGTTTCCCTCCGGAAGTATAGAATAATCCGCGAGAAATCCAACTGCCTATTTACTTCAAGCAACTTAGATATGGATAAGTTGTCCCATGTTTAGATTATTTCAAATCACCTTAGGTTTGTTGTTTATCCCATGCTGATCAGGACGTCTCTGGAGAAAAAATGTGACGTTGCTGGCAGGCCTCATCCATGGCAACTCCACTAAGTACCACCTGGCAGGAAGGGAGTCGAAGGGAGTGTCCAATGTGTCCAAGGAAAATCCACAGAAACCAAGGATTTGGAGGCTGGGGCGGCATTCCAGGGGCATTCTATGGCTGTTTTTTGGGGAACAGCAATGCGAACCAGAGCCAGATACTAAAAAAAAGGCCAAGTGATGGAAACGTTGATGTACATGGGTTGGAGATGCCCGGCACCAAAGTACTATTTTAGAAAGTGATGATACCCTCTGGTAAACGTTTACATAACTATGGAAAATCACCATGTTTAATGGGAAAATCCACACTTTCTATGGTCATTTTCAATAGCTACGTTAAATTACCAGAGGGTACATCATTGGATTTTCAGGGTGCCAAATTCCTCAGCCCACATGCCGGGTCTGCGGGTCTCTAGTTTTCCCCCCGAACCAAGTATGGTCAGCATTTCACAAGCTCTGTCAGGATGATGTTTCCATCCTCCAGCGAAATCATATTTTTCATGGAGAATGGTGTCCCAAGGTGATGTAAAAGAACTACAGGAGAGATATGGTACAATACATACATATCAAAACGATTTACATACAATGTGTATATATATATATATGCATATATAATATATATATATACATATATAATATATATATATACATATATATATACATATATATATATATATACTATTTATATACATCTATTTACCATGGTTTTCCTACTGGTTGTTCAACGGTAGCCAACCGCCCAGTGGGAGAAAGACATCTATGCAGTCAATGTGTCCTTAGTGAGCTTTTGCTGGTGGATTACCACATGAGCTATTGACCATATTGCATATTAACCATATTGCATACTTGGATGTGCACCCCAGTTAGTATGTGGCAAATAATCATCATCATCATCCTCCTCCTCCTCCTCCTCGTCCTCGTCCTCGTCGTCGTCCTCGTCGTCGTCGTCCTTCTCCTCCTCCTCCTCCTCCTCCTCCTCTTCCTCCTCCTCCTCCTCGTCGTTGTCGTTATCTTCGTCTTCATCTTCATCTTCATCGTCATGTTCATCTATAGCATAATCATCATCATCATCATCACCACCATCATCATCATCATCATCGTCGTTGTCGTCGTCGTCATCATCATCATCATCGTCATCGTCATCATCATCGTCATCGTCATCATCATCAAGTTTTAGATGGATAAACCCCAGCGATACACAGGGCATGTTCCAATCACATACAAACCGGGATGGACATCCAAGTACAGACTCTATCTGAAAGCTTCCTCAATCTTCAGATCAGATGGGTGTGTATGAAGATTCAGGGGGAAAACAATTCCATCCACCAGTTCAAAAATTATAGCATTACTGTTCCCTCTTAGACTGGCCTTAATTTGCGCACATCCCATGACAGACACGCCCGCAACATCGTTCCATGGCCGTCACTTGGAGGATCAGTGATAACTGGGAAAACTAACCCCGCGACTTAGTAAGTCCATGTAGTCTACTTCGGTTCAGCTTTCCGGACTGGTAACTGACTGGTAATTGCCTATCCCAGCTTTTTCGTGGAAACTACCCCCAGGGGAAACACCCAGTCCGTGGGGATGATCGAAGAGGCGAAGGCGCAGAAGGCGCAGAAGGCGCAGCGCGCGCCTGGTAGTACTTCCCCGGCGCCAAGCCGTTCTTTCGATCGAAGAGGATGTTCAACTCCTGCAGTCTACGAATGTTGGTCGAATGTCATAAACCCATATGGATCCATATGGACTGATGGTTTATACATAGCCACAAAAATGATAGGTCATGGTAGGTTATTGGGGATCCTATTGCTTTGCTAACATTACTTTCACCAATCCCAGCTTGGGACTGAAGTTCCGTTCCACTGGGTGACCTAGGAGCCGCTTTTCAACAGCTCCTCGTGGTGTGCCTTAGCACTTGAAATGTTGGCCTGCAAACTCGCCAACCTGCCTTCTTCGGATCAGGCTTTGTGACAACGGGGGGTAATAAAAGAATCCAAAAGGCCAACGAGATTCCAAGACATGGATGGAACCATCAGCTGATTTCCCTTTTTGATATTTTTTGATGGTTTGCCATAAAGGAACACAAGCTTTGACCGGCCTGAAACCCTACTGAGCCTACTGGCCCAGCTCCCTTTCCAGTGGTCCTGCGTCTGTCCGTAAGTCTTGTAGTAGCAGCCTGGCACAGTGGAAAAGGGTGTCGACCATGTCGACATCACCAAGTATCATTAGCTTGCAAGGTCCACCCAAGCAATCCTAATGACATGTCTGTTCTATGTGTTCCTTTCATGAACCTTGAAAAGGTGTCATCAGTTAGATCCATTTCTGTATTTTTTTCAAATTTGATGATAATGATATCGCGACATTTGCGGTTTTCTCAACATGAGGGAACCCAAAACCCAATGGTTGTTCTGTTGAGAATCATCACTTCTTGATAATTTTTGGGAAACTATTCTAAGAAACCACCATTTGTGTGTTTTCTAAATCACATGTCTTTTCTATGCGTTCCTTTCACGGAGGAAACAGTGTCACCAGTTGGATTCCGTTCCGACAAAGCGACAAACTTTCAAATTTTGGCGTTGACATTGTGTTCCCTCATGTTTACAACATGTGGGTTTGTTGCTCAAATTTTCTCTTGAAAATCACAGTCATGACATAAGAAACCACCATTTCGGGATGGTTCAAAAGCTGTGCGCCTGGTTTTGACATCAAAAATAGCTGGTATAGCTGGGTGTTTCTATGTGTTTCTTGCCTAAATATGAAGGTTTCCTAAAATGGTGCTACCCCCAAATCATCCAAAATCAGATCGTTTTAATATATTGAAACCTATGGTGACTTGGAGGTGCTCAAAACCTGGCCCCAACATTGCATCGCCTCTGGGCATGGGGAAGCCGTTGAGCTCGTCGGAGGACCAGACCTCGCGGAAGAGCTTGCCGCAGATGTACCTTCGGCGCTTCGAAGCTTCGAAAAGATTTCAGGGGGGGTCCTGCAAAAATATGTGTACCCCACCAATCATCCAAAATAAGACTTTTTTCGTTGAAACCTATGATTTAGGGGTACCCCCATATTAGGAAACGCCCGTCAATCATCCAAAATGAGACTTTTTTCGTTGAAACCTATGATTTAGGGGTACCCCCATTTTAGGAAACACCCGTCAATCATCCAAAATGAGACTTTTTTCGTTGAAACCTATGATTCAGGGGTACCCCCATTTTAGGAAACGCCCGTCAATCATCCAAAATGAGACTTTTTTCGTTGAAACCTATGATTCAGGGGTACCCCCATTTTAGCAAACGACCGTCAATCATCCAAAATGAGACTTTTTTCGTTGAAACCTATGATTTAGGGGTACCCCCCCTTTTAGGAAACGCCCGTCAATCATCCAAAATGAGACTTTTTTCGTTGAAACCTATGATTTAGGAGTACCCCCATTTTAGGAAACGCCCGTCAATCATCCAAAATGAGACTTTTTTCGTTGAAACCTATGATTTAGGGGTACCCCCATTTTAGGAAACGCCCGTCAATCATCCAAAATGGGACTTTTTTCGTTGAAACCTATGATTTAGGAGTACCCCCATTTTAGGAAACGCCCGTCAAATCCCGTCAATCATCCAAAATGAGACTTTTTTCGTTGAAACCTATGATTTAGGGGTACCCCCATTTTAGGAAACGCCCGTCAATCATCCAAAATGGGACTTTTTCGTTTGAAACATATTAAGTCACGACGCCCGTCAATGAGACTTTTTTTTCGTTGAACCTATGATTCAGGGGTACCCCCTTTTAGGAAACGCCCGTCATCATCCAAATGAGACTTTTTTCGTTGAAACCTATGATTAAGGGGTACCCCCATTTTAGGAAACGCCCGTCAATCATCCAAAATAAGACTTTTTTCGTTGAAACCTATGATTCAGGGGTACCCCCATTTTAGGAAATCGACCGTTGAAACCTATGATTCAGGGGTACCCCCATTTTAGGAAACGCCCGTCAATCATCCAAAATAAGACTTTTTTCGTTGAAACCTATGATTTAGGGGTACCCCCATTTTAGGAAACGCCCGTCAATCATCCAAAATGAGACTTTTTTCGTTGAAACCTATGATTCAGGGGTAGCCCCATTTTAGGAAACGCCCGTCAATCATCCAAAATAAGACTTTTTTCGTTGAAACCTATGATTCAGGGGTACCCCCATTTTAGGAAACGCCCGTCAATCATCCAAAATGAGACTTTTTTCGTTGAAACCTATGATTCAGGGGTACCCCCATTTTAGGAAACGCCCGTCAATCATCCAAAATAAGACTTTTTCCGTTGAAACCTATGATTCAGGGGTACCCCCATTTTAGGAAACGCCCGTCAATCATCCAAAATGAGACTTTTTTCGTTGAAACCTATGATTTAGGGGTACCCCCATTTTAGGAAACGCCCGTCAATCATCCAAAATGGGACTTTTTTCGTTGAAACCTATGATTCAGGGGTACCCCCATTTTAGGAAACGCCCGTCAATCATCCAAAATGAGACTTTTTTCGTTGAAACCTATGATTCAGGGGTACCCCCATTTTAGGAAACGCCCGTCAATCATCCAAAATGAGACTTTTTTCGTTGAAACCTATGATTTAGGGGTATCCCCATTTTAGGAAACCCCCATATGTCGATAAGATTAGCAATAGCTGGCAAATGGATGTTCGTCCACCTAAATATGCTATAACCAGCAGTCAAGTCCAATCAAATTTACATTAAACCATAGTTCAATCATATAAAATGTCCTACACACGCAAAAAAACAAGTGTTAACCCCATTTGTTGCACAAAAGACACCCCTGTCCTGTCAATCTTCGTCTTTGTCACTGGGTGCCCGGACTGCCTGGCCTCGTTCAGCTCGTCTTCACCCTGGGCGTCAAGGGTTCGTTGAGATCCATTGAGGCTGTAAATATATACATCGCATGGGATATACCCTCTGGTGAACTAACATAGCAATGGAAAATCACCATTTTTAATGGGAAAATCTACTATAAATTGCCATTTTCCATTGCTATGTTAGTTTACCAGAGGGTATAGGGAATATATGGTGGTATCAATCGAATTTAACCAACAATTCATATACAACAATGGGAATATCACCGGAATCTCGCCATTTTTGAAGGGATTCAATCTGGCTACAAAAAACCATGGCACTAACCATGGTAACTACCCCCAAAAGTTGAGATATAACCACCTGAAAATGGCTGAAATAAGACCAGTCCCCTTACTAACCGACGTCACAGTGAGGTCACTATATTTTATCTTGAGCTATATAATGTGTGAGCAATAAGAATAATTCGTAGCAGCAATCATAGTTAAGGAAGAAACGTAACAGAATCTAGCAATGAGGAATAATCGATAATAATAATCATCTACCCAATGTTTTAATAACTAGGAGGAGTAAATATCGTCATTCGCCAAATAATGAACCATATTAATATCGTTCATGGTATGATAACATGCCAAAAAGATCCACGTCGCTCACGCTTGGCTCAAAATTTCTATCCCTGTAGATTCCCCAAAAGATCCTGGTTGAGAGTGTGGGTTTTGGATGCTTTGTGGCATGTGGTACCCCGCAGTTTTCATCGTAGTCTATAGATTAAACAAAAAGTAGCCACTAGTGATGTGAAATAACAGCCCTTCAATGGTGTGTTTTTTGTGTGGTCTCTGGTTAGGCTTTACAGTAAGGGAGTGATGGCTGTCTGTTCAAACATCACCCGATATCATGGTGGGGTGATCTTGCAAAGGGTATGATTCCCTCAAAGCGCTACTAACCATCGTTCCAGTGGGGTCGCACTAAAAAATTCTTATGATTTATCGGTTTGACATTGATGATTCTGACGATCTAATCATGATGTTTTTATGTGAGGCTGTGGAGCAAACCCCGATGGTACCGCTGGGTGTTCACATCAAAAAACGCTGGTTTCGCTGGGTGTTCATCCCCTGAAAAAATATGGTCCAGCCTGATTTTCCTCGATGGCTGCACCATCCACGAAGGTAGCTTTTAGAGCAACTGTCCTGGTGATGCAACCACTGATCTTGCGAACGCAAGAAAGCCTATGGTATAGCATCACATAAATGATCGTTTTTCTATCATCGATGATTTTATACCAGGTATGATTTATGATAATCATAATCATTTCATAATGATAATGATGTTATAAATAAATCATGATTTTATACCATTTTATCTATGATGATGTTCACATAAATGCTATAAAATCATCGAGCAAATATTGGGCCATGGCTGTGACTCCATGGGAGTGTTTTTTGGCTGAATGAAGAGTACTCAATCAAAGATGTATATAATTCAATATGTACATATATATATGTACGTATATAGGTGTGTGTGTATATATATAAATATGTACCAATAAATGAAATGATACCCTTTTGCCCATGATTGATGTTTATGTCCAAGCATTTTGAATGCCTAGCTGAAAGATTCTGGGTGGAAATGCACAAATGAACTGAAAAATACTTTAAACCTTCAGCCGGCCCAGGGCACTTGATTCCCCATGTTAAAAGTATCTATATGATGAGTTGATATGTGCAAACTGTTCAAAACATGGTCCAGAGTCCATAGTTTCTGGTCACCTACTATTATGATGATGTTTATTATTATCATTATCATTATATGTTTTTTTTCAATGGATATTCCTATTTATATATATACATATATCATTGACAAAAACCCTACGAGTGGACTGATGTCCACCCCGCAAGGACTGGGCGAATCGGGCAACATCCCATCCCACTTGACCGGGCGCAGCGCTGCGCTGCGATGCCGTCGTCCTCACAAAGTAGATCCGAAGACGCATCCGTCCCTGTGAAGACATGGCGGGTTGTTTTCCAGAAGCAAATGGCTGGGAAAATCATCAAACTAACCCGGATTTTTTTTAGACATGCTTGATGACACCAGGGAGCCTACTTCAGGGGAAACATTGATTGACTTGAGGCAAAATTAAAGAAAACCAATTTTTTGACCCAAATGTTCAGAGAAGTGCTGTAACCTTTCCCATAACTCAGGGTGGTACCCTCAAATCTAGGGGTCCTGCAACTTTCCCAGGGTTGTACCCTCACATCTGAGGGGGCGTGGTATAGTGCTGTCCTTCAATTTACATACTTTCCTGCACCTCTTTACTTCATCCAAGTTTGAGACGTGTTGATTGCAAACTTGGCTTCTACCATGCAAGTTATGGCTATTCCAGTAAATCCTCCCTCAAATCAATTCTCAGATTGATTCGTGGCTGCGGCTACCTTTCATATCCGTATCCATGCTCAACCCAAAATCTAGAATTTACATCTTCAGTTTCTACTTTGCAGGTCCCAAGATTCTACCAAGCATGAATCAAGAAGTGGCGCAAAAAGAATCTGCCTCACAGATGTTAGTCATCATGTGGTATTGAACCATCCAACTCTTGGTCAATAGTCACTTAACAATCAGAATGTTGGGGATACTCATGGTTCATACCAAATATATCCATATATTCTAATTTGTATAGAACAAGTTCATGTTCATTATGTCACTAATGAGAGTCAGCTAATAGTCATGAAATCTATAATATAAGAAAATGTGTGCGTATATACTATCTATATATATAATAATAATAATAATAAATAATAATAATAATAATAATAAATAATAATAATAAATAAAAATAATAAATAAAAATAATAAATAAAAATAATAATAACAGCAACAATAAAAAAAAATAGTAAGAGTAATAATAGTAATACTGGTAATAATAATAGTACCATCTGGTTATTTAACATAGCCATGGTAGCCATGGTCCATAGAAATAGATGGTTTATGGTGATTTGCCTATTAATAGCATGGTGGATCTTTCCATGGCTATGTAACAAATAACCAGAGGGTATATCATCTATTATATGGTTTATGGTAGATATAACTATACTTATTGGGGTTTGTTTCATGGTTTATAAGCCAATTATTATTATTATTACCAGGTATAACTACTAACAAAACCCCATTTATAGAATGTTTAATCCTTAGAAATCACCAGTTATAACCATTTTAAGAGTAATACCCTCTGGTAAATTAACATAGACCCTGGCAGAAAACGGCGTTGGAAGTCTAGTGTCCATTAAAAATTGGTGATTTTCAGGGTCCAACTGTTTATTTAACAGAGGGTAGTAACCACAAGAATTATGGCCCTCCAGGGAGGAGTTTTAAAAACCGGAGAGCCTCCAGGGAAGTGTAGCGCTTTCCCGTCTCCGCAGTCGCGGTCCTCTGACGGACGTGACTTTCCAGAATCGACAGACCATCTGGTTATGACTAACGGTTAGCCATGGAAAATCCCCATTTTTAATAGGGATATCTACCCTATAAACCATATAATAGATGATATACCCTCTGGTTATTTGTTACATAGCCATGGAACATCCCCATGCTATTAATAGATAAAGCATCTATTTCGATTAGGGCCATCTATACCATGGCGAACTGTTAGTCATAACCAGAGGGTAATGGGATTATAATGGGATTATAGGTGGATGATTATGGATGATTATGATTGTTTTAACCACATTAAATGGGATTATAATGGGATTATGATGGGATGTAAAAACCACCTATAAACAACAGTGCCAATCTTAGATGTCCTGCAAAAAAATAAATTCTTAGATGGTCAGTAGACAATCGCATTGATACCAAAAGACATAGCAGGATTAGTTTCCACCCATCTAAGATTGGCCTAGAAGCTACTAGGGTTGATCCTGGTTAATCCATTTATATCTGGGGTTATAACCCACTTACTAAGTGGGATGAGCCACCAAGTAGAATAACTATGAATCAGCGGTTTACCAGTTGATGATGTCAATTTTACTACAGAAAACTTGATAGAAATGAGGAGTAATCCAATGAATGAACTAGTAAAACTCTGGCGTCTCTCTCATTTCGACTCAGGCTACTTTCAAAAACTTCCGGGTCACAAAAGTGATGAATAGAAATGAATAAATCATCCATTGCTGGTAACCTTCGAAGGATAATGTGTTGCCAATTAGCCCTGGCACACTCCACTTCTAAGCTGCGACCATGGCTACCATCTACAGCTGGGATGAACATCCAACTTTCACCTCCAAGATGTTTGTGATTCTACCCTCTGGTAAACTAACATAGCTATTGAAAATGGTGATTTATAGTGGAATTTCCCATTGAAAATGGTGATTTTCCATAGTTATGTTAGTTTACCAGAGGGTATCCCATCATATCTTTCCAGTGGATAGTTTTTCTGTGGCAAGTGTGGTACGAACATATTGTGTCCCTTGTCATGGTTGGATTCCCCCAGTTCTCCCAGGGAAACGCTGCCTGAAGGAGATGATCATCGGAGCATATGGAGTGGTCTGCTTCTTCACCAGTGAGGTCAAACCTGAGTTCTGCACGTTGATGACGAGCCGGGCCCCCGAAACAAAAATGTCATCTCTTTGTGGCGTTTTGAAGGCGAAGAAACATCAGATTTCCTCAGATGTCCTCGCAAAAAATGAGAGATCAAGTAAAACTGTTCATCTTCTTTAGACATCCCTATCTTAAATAGATATGAGGATAACATTGATAACACCTTTTAATTATGGACCTTATTTTATCCTTCTCTGGTCCACTAAGAAAACCGCTGGGCAACCGGGCTGACTAAGCAGTCGCTCATGGAGTTGGGATCCAAAAGGGACAAGGTTCCCACCTGCAGAGAGATCGACAAAGCGCAAAGGGCAGAGGAATCAAAAAAGATTAAACACAGGCTGCGTATATGCATGCGGATACATACGTACATATATATATATATCATATATATATAATGTAATTATATAAATAAGATACATATACACATATATATATACACATATTATATATATACTATGTGTGTGTATGTATAGGTGTATATAATTGTATGTATATATATATGCATATACATATGTATATGCATATGTACTAGTGTGCATATAACCAACCATCAAGGAGATATCGTAAGATATAAAACCAATATCCTATTTGAGCGGTGTTCAAAACCCTCTGACGATTCCTGTATACTCCCATTCGCTTCCGCGAAAGGTTCCGCACATCTTCCGCGGTGTGGGTTTTGACTTCCGCGGGTGCATCTGTGTTGATAGCCATTTTGAACTGGGGCAGGAATATCGCACACGGTTGGTATAATCATTGTGTAGCGGTGTGCCAACCTGAAGAGCAGCAGCACTCCAGCAGCTGGTTATCACAGTGGTGTTACGAGATGGATATGAACAACGAAAACACAAGCCCTACACCTGGTGGACCATGCCGTAAATCTAAGCCCCATAATTGTGGAACACAATCATTATCATATATATATATATATTCATATATGCTCTTCCGCGGGTCTTCCGCGAAGCGACTGGTAAACAAGGGTTCCGCGAGACCTTTCGCGGGGCTTCCGCGACTGCAGTGCCAGCTTCCACGAAGGTATTGGAGTTGACGAGTTTAACTAAACTCTTCTTGGGGGGTTTTGATCGTTGCTCATTTGGGTTTGTCTACATCGAATTTATGGGGAATCTGATGACATGTGATTTTGGGTCCCCTATTGAAAAAATCCAATGGTTCAAAATGGTTTAAAAAGACCATCCCAGAATGCCCAAGGATTCGCCTTAATTAATCTATATATATGTATATCACTTACACTATAGATTCTATATCATATTGTATACATACACAACATACACATATCATACGTAATATGATGATTGTATATATATATATTATTATTATATTATATATATATTCTATTATATATATATATATTATATTATATTATATTATATTATATTACATCATATTATATTATATTATATTATATTGTATTATATTATATTATATTATATTATATATTATATTATATTATACTATATTATATTATATTATATTATATTATATTATTTATATGATATTATATTATATTATATTATATTATATATATTATATTATATATATATGTTCTACATCGTTCTACAGTGCCTTCATGTTGGGCCCTAAAATCGCCACCCTGCCCCGCCCCAGTCAGCCTGCGCCACATGACGTGCCATCGGACCCGATTCGCCCATGGCCGGTGTGTACTTCCAGCAGACTTTCATGTCAATCCTGGCTGCAGATGGGAACACTACAAGAAAGTACAAAGGAAAATGGAGAGGAAACTTCTTGATTATGCTTCTATGAAATATGGGGAGGTCCCATATGTTTTGATTATGCTTATAAGTTGGTTTATAAACTCCATTAACTCTAGTTATTTGCGTATCATAGACATTCATAAACCATAGTTATTGGAGTTCTCTGCACCAACTGAGCTAGCCTTTGGTAATTTGTTACATAGCTATTTTTCAGCCATGGCCCAGTCGAAATCGTGGAGTTTTCCCATGAAAATCTTTGGGATTAACCAAAATCCCCCGGAAGAAAAAACCCTTGGAAATTTCACATATGGATCATTTGGGATTATAAAAACCTGGGAAATTCACTGGGAAACCATGGGTTTTCATTATATACATATACATATATATGCTTGGTGGCTTTAACCATCTTGAAAAAAATATGATTTGGTCAGTTGGGATGATTATTCCCATATATTATGGAAAAATAAAAATGATTGAACCACCAGATATTATAATAATGATTATAATCCCAAAATATCCCCAACATATATATATATACAATTATATACACATGTTTTCCATATCTCACCATTTTATAAGAATCGGGATCCTCATGTATGACTCATGTGTTACACCCAATCCCCGATCCAAATGAGTCTTGGGCCACAGCTCAACCAAAAGTCCGGTCATTTACCCTCCGGTAAACATACAAAAAACCATGGAAAATCACATTTTTTTCATGGGAAAATCAACTATAAATGGCTATGTTCAACAGCTAACTGATGCTAACTGTAACAAATTACCGGAGATCTATTGGAAGAACTTGGAAGATGGGGGGATCACTAGCTTGAAGCCACCGACTTGGCTGTGTCCTCTGTGGGCAATGGTGAAGATGATTGGTGTTGATACTTCTGCCGACTTCTTAAGCTGAAATTCCCGATGGAGTTGAGATACAAATCGAATTGGTTGGGTCGCACAGCCATTTGTTGCCATTTGTATACCATTCTACTCGTGCAAAATAAGTCCACTTGTGCGAAGCGGGCCTACCTGGTTGGTTTATTGGGCATGTTTGCACTGAACCCTGACAGTAAGACCACAGGCAAAGTTATCCGCCAAACAAAAAATGATCCTTTACCATCTGGTTATGACTAACATAGCCATGGAAAATCACAATTTTTAATAGGTAAACCATCTATGTTTTTGGGTCATTTTCCATGGCAATGTTAGTCATAACCAGAGGGTATAAATGCTGCATGGTCTGTGTCTCCATTTCTCCGGCGAAGCCATTCTTGTGAATCATATCCTCTCGTTCGTGGCGAAGCAATGGTGAAAAATCTTGGATACCCTCTGGCAAACTAATATAGCTATGGAAAATCACAATTTTTTATGGGAAAATCAACTATAAATTGCCATTTTCAATAGCTACGTTAAATTACCAGAGGGTACCTGAAAAACAGAAGAATTTCCAGCTGGGTGTCAAGATTTTCCACAATATGTCTCCATAATCTTCCAATATTTAGCCATAATTTTCCATACCAATGGCTATGTCTCAAGATTTATGGCCAAAACTCAACCAATGAGAACCTCCCCAAACCGCCAGTGGATTTCCAACAGATCCTTTTGGTTTTGCTGGAAGATAACAAGCCGCAAGTTGCTTGACGTATGTGGCATGGCCATCAAGTGGGGTTGTACCGAGTAGAGAATGTAGAGATCCACAATAACAGCCACCATCCCCAAATTCTTCATTACCCTCTGGTAATTTAACGTAGCTATGGAAAATCATCATTTTTCATGGGAAAACTCACTATTTCTATGGCCATTTTCAATAGCTTTTTGTATGTTTACCAGAGGGTAAATTGTGGGGATGATTTATGCCATTTATTGCCCTGTCTTAGGACGACTTGGTATGATTGATGGCATTGGATGCTATCATCCCAAGCCTGGAAAACTCCTACTGATCAGAAAAAAAAATGGTCCAACATCCCCACAATCTCCCCAATTTTATCATCTCGCCAACGTCAATCATATCCCAATAACAAATCATCGTTTTTTTTAAGTAGGATCCATCAAGCCATCCATATCATCCATCATCCATATCATCATATCATCCATATCATCCATTTATGACATGATGATCCCAAAAAAAAAGTCTCATCAGCTTTTTCTCCTCATTCTCACCGGTGCTAAACGTAGGGAATGGATGGGTTGCTGGGGGTTGCTGGGATTATGAAATTGATAGGTTAGCCGGTGGATCATTCCCGAAAATTCCCTACGTTTACTTAGCACCAGTAAGTTATTCTTTCTAAAAGCTCAATAAATGTTTGCTGTTCTACATATTTCTACATGATTGGCTAATTCGCAAAAGTTTCGCTGGATAATGGCCATCTGGTATTTTTAATTAAATTAGCTGTTTCCCTCATTCCTCACTTTTTGGATTTCCCAAATGGTGGATTTTCCATTGGAAAAATCAGCCAAATCCCCTTCAACAAACCCAGGTTTTTCAAAATCCCCAGAAAACGACATCTTCCCGGGCTCGGCTCGCTCGGCTCGACCTCTCTTTCTCTCCCATGATCTCCTCCCTGGTTATGGCCTGGCGCGGCAAGCGGAAGAGGATGGGTGATTTCATGGTGATTTCATGGTGATTTCATGGTGATTTCATGGGATGAAGGGTGAAAAAGCGGTGATTCATGGTGATTTCATGGTGACTCATAGGATAAAAGTCATGAAAATATGGTTTTTCTGGAACTATCCTAGCTAGGCCCAGCTCGGCTAGAAGTTTAGATTCTTTAGATGTGCAAATCCCATAGCCTGGGCCACCGAAAATGATCTAGCTGGTGGGGAAACTGCCGCCACCGGGATATCAAGGGTTACTGACCAGGCTGAGCGAAAAAGGTTGATCCTACTGACCAGGAAGATCACTTCGACCAGGCATGCCTTGAAACTCGAGGTGATCTTCACTGTTCATTGTTTCTGTTGACAATTTCTCTGCAATGAATCGTGTTTCGCTCATGAATAGCAAAACAGTGATGTATGAAATCATCCACCCCAGATCTAAATATCATAGTCCCATCTTATCACCCCAGATCTACTGCAAATTACACATATGTCATACATCATCCGGTGGGTTTTCCTTCCATTTCTTGTCATTTACACTCGGGTAATTTGGCACATAGAAATAGTTGATTTGCCCATTAAAAATGGATTTTTCCACAGCTATACTAGTTTACCAGAGGGTACCGGACCCGGACCTTGCTGTGGCGTTGCCAGCGCCCGCGGCGATTCTCGATGTAATTCACCATGAACCTTCGCGGACCCATCGATTTCGCCCCGAGGATCGAATCGACCCAGGAATCGACTGAAAAAATGCTGGGTAAATGACACCATAATAGGGTGAATAAGTCAGTAGTACATAGAATAAGTCAGTTATACATAGAATATGTCAGTTATATAATGTTATATATATATTATATATATATACATATTATATATATATATATTTGTATTGCTGGGAGCCCAATTAGTCACCTGGCTTTGGAACATGCTCACAGATCTTTAATTAAAGCACTGGGAAGGTCATGTTGGTCAACTTCCTCTGGCAGCACTTTGGAAGCCTTGCTCTGTTTTTCTGGCTCAAAAAGTGGGGATGGGTCAAAACCCTGGTACCCCTGGTGAACCCAAAAATAGCTGGTAAATGGATGTTCATCCCACTAAAATGTATCTATAGGTATTGACCCATACCCAAGTGCGAAAGTCATTCACCAATCATTCACCGTCCTTTGCCTTTGAGTAACCCTGGTGATCGTAAGTCCACCATTACCGGCAGAATATGAACGGTGAACTCACTATGGTTGTTGACTACTTACCCTCTGGTAATTTAACATAGCTATTGAAAATGGCCATAGAAATAGTGAGTTGTCCCATGAAAAATGGTGATTTTCCATAGCTATGTTAGTTTACCGGAGGGTATCATCCATGGGGTGACGCCCCAAGTAAAATCCACGCAGCACACATCGCACGTTTTCCGGCGTCCGCATGTCAAGTCTGTCAGCAATTGGGGGGTCCTCGACCTTGCCGGGTGGCCGAGTCCTTGTGACCAATTTGAAGATCAAGTTGAGATCAGAGATTGGTTGCTGGTAGTCACCAAAATCATCCAAAATCCACAATGACATCAATCATGATCTCAACATAATTATCTAACAAAGATCAACTGAAGTAGTTCCCCCAAATCATGCAGAATCCATTTATAGAAATTTTATAGATGGATTTTCCCTAACAGAAACCATATCATCCAGCGATAAAGGGGTCACTGGGATGCTGGGTCCCGGCTCGATGGGTACGGGCAGCGCTCCAATGGCCCCACGCTCTTCCCTTGCACCTGGGAATGTCATGCTATGCCCATGGGCTAAAGTTGAATCTTTTTAAGGTGATCAAAATGATGTGTCATGTCGGCAAGGACTTGAGATACACCCCATAAAAATGGACAAAGCCACATAATTGATCCAGAGTCAGGCTCCAGCATGTGTTTCAAAGTGGGTAATTACAGTATATGCGCGTATTTGGATGATCCTGGAAGTCAAGATAGGTGGTTCAGAAAGTAAATCCAACATCACTTATCACCATCAGTTCCATCACGATAAGTTGGTACAACCAAACAGGTAGATGCATATCCATTTCGACCTCATTTTTTGTGTCGATCATGATCGTGTGGCTATGGATCAAAATTGCCTGCCTTTAAATCGGGGGACTCAACTGGTAAACAAATGCCGAGAATTACGGCCCCTGAGAGGGCCAAATTTTGACCCCGACCAGAAGTTTCGTATTGGTTCCAACCAAAATATGAGCAGTGACCAAAATCCGTGCTGATTGGTCTTTATAGCGGGGTATACTTCCTGATTGATTGGGCCTATAAATCATGGGGATCCCAATCAACTGAACAGTAGAATTTTGTACGACGCTACTAGTCATCATCGAGTTTTGGCCGCGCTTCAGCTCACATGATCATCGGATGTTGAAAAAAATCTTGGATTTCAACTGAGTTCCCATCAGTTCCCATCCCAAGAACCCCAGGTGGATAGCAACCAAGGTTTGAAAAATGACCAGACCAACGGAGTTTGGGGTTCTTTCTCTGTAACAATGACCGCATGGAAGACTGACGCGTTTATAAAATATATGATCTCTTGATGTTACACAGATATACATGCGATATACATGTGTATATATATATATACATATATGTATTTATGTATACATATATTGGTAAAACAAATATGTGAGCATGCATCCAATGTATAATTATGTATCTGCAAATCAAAAACATATGTTTATAGAGGCGAGAAAGAGAAAGAGACTTAGATCATGTGTATAATGTATCTATATATATAATATGTATATATTTCTTAATATATGCATGTATATACATATATGCATGTATATATACGCTTTTATTATCAGCTATACTATACTGACTGATTATCCTCCCATCCCTATCATCTCTCACAAATTCATACAACAATCTCTTGCCGTTCGGGTTTTCCGGCACCTGGGCTTTGTGCTTTTGCAAGAATGCAAGGATCTTCTCGTAATTCCTGAACCATTGGAAAGATCCACCTACACGTGCCCACACCACTAAAATTGCAATGGGGGAAACGTTCAACCGTTGGACATGGAGGAATCAACAAACACACAAAAAGGGTGTCTTCACTGTGGGCATACTGGAAAACATTGGGCATACATTGGATGGCGTTGGGGTGAAATGAATCGATCACTCTGGGCGTACATGGGATGAGTTCAAGTTTAGTGGGGTTGCTGTAGCTGGATCACTTTGCACACAAACTGGATCACTTTGGGCAACAAACTGGGCGCATGCTGTCAGACCCATCAGCCAGATGGGGTAGGGAGGGGACGGTAATAGCCAAGAGGTTTAGGCCTAGGCAATCACAAAACACATGGCCATTTACATGCATTTATTGTTTTGGGCAGGGGCGGGTGAGGGTTGGCTTGGCTGGCTTTATCAAAATTCCGAACAAGCGGCAAAGGCAAAGCAAACTTTTGAAAATTGATTGAACTCGCCCACAACGTACAATGTTGACCTGCTCAGCCTACGGCACGGGGGTTTGCATTCCTTTGCCCTTGGCCCTGCGAACAACATCGCGAGGAAGAGGCAGGAACACTGGTTTAACAGCCAGTGCCTCCACGGCAGCTTGCAGCCACACCAGCGTGTGAACTGTGGTAATTCTGTCAGAAGCATCGCATTGGCGGCACGCTGCACTTTGCACGGTTCAACTTGCGGGATGACTCTTGCACCCGTTTTCGAAACTATGACCCTCTCGAAAACACCAGTGGGTACCACAGACTTTAAGTGGGCACCTCAGAACCCTTAGTCTGCCAGAGCAAGTTTTGGCACTTGGTCAACCACGCACGCACGCACGAGAGCACGACGGGATCTGACAGCGTGGACACAGAGGACCAGCCCAAGCGCTAAGAGAGGACACGACGGACGCGGGGGAGCGTGATTTGGACGAAGGAGACGAGCAGAGATGAGACCAGCAACCACAGTCCTGCAACCCCGATGGCACGCTGAAGGCTTATCAGAGGAAGGGACAACAGCTCAATACGGCAACTGTAGCAGCAGGGGCAGCTGACAGCAGCCAGGTGCGAATATCCTCGAAAGCGATACGACGAAAGAACTCCTGTCAGAAAGGAGGACGATATACTTGAGCTTGTGACGACCAGACTCAAGCCGTGTCTGGAACATCCAGGACCTCCACTCAGAAGCCTTCATGGCTAAATTTGGTTAACACATGCGTGACTGATGTAGCTGAGTCGGTGAAGCCTGCGCGAATATCTGGAAAAGGTCAGCCAAAGTGTCAAGTGTTTCACTTCGGAAGCGGCCTATCTGGAAGGAGCGCATCTGGTCCCGCGGACCCTGAGGAGTCTTGTGCTCGGGCCATCATCCGAACGCCCTCGTCGGAAAACTAATCTGAACCATGCTTTGCGGACTCTGAATACCCGCAAGTAAGGTCTCCTTCCTATGATCAAAACTCGGAATGTTATTTTGAAGGGCTTCCCAAAACTCAGTCCAGCAGCCAGGTCTCGGAGACATTACCGTTCCGGTCAATCACCAACACAGGGCAGGACCAAGCTTTGCTGCGCAGCCATTTGGACACGTGGCTGTTTGAGGCATGCATGCAATGTTTCCAATTAGCGAGATTGGCCTGTTTGGTCTGATCTTCGACAAGACGTAACTCAGACTCAGATTGACACCAACGAATAGACTGTTGAATCTTAGTTAAATCGCCTTGTTAATTTGCTAAGTCAACCTCGTACCTCGTCTGGGCTCCCTCTAAATTGCCCAAACTTTTTGCAGACTAGTGCAAGCTAATGCTGCAGAGTATGCTGAGATCAGTTTTCTGTCATTCTCCTCCGAGGTACATAGAGGCTATCTAATTTTATCGTCAGAGGATGAAGCTGCGTCCCTCTGTAGGGCCGATGCTCTCTGTACTGCTTAGACACTCATAGCAGCCATTGAGGGCGTTGGGTGGGTGCATGGGGGATAGATTATTGACCAAACAAACACACCAACGGACACCAATCCCTCCTTGCCCATCACTTCTTTCGACCTCCATAGAATCCCTGACTCCCCCCCCCCCAAACACTCCTGCCACTCCCGAAGCGAACCCCGCGAAAATTGGATGGATAAAACCAACCTACTGAACCTTTTTGTTTGCTTACTGGACCTATGAACTTCCAAGCCCACTTGCACGTGAATCATGTGCCTCGCGGCACTTTCCCGCAGGAAGGGGCATTCTACATAGGTAAATAAGTTGGTTTATAAGTAGGTTAACTGCCGTTTAGAATAAAGTTTATAATGGATATATCTATAGACTTCGATGGGGTCATAAAGCAACTTAGAACTGGGGCAGACCCTTCCCGTCTGGTGAAACAAGCCACCCATTTTGGGCGACCCGGGGACACGTCCGACAGGCCCGACAGGCCAAGGCTCGGATACTTGTCGCCCAAATAGCTCAAGCCTGCCGTAAGAACTGATGATGTTTAATGGTCAGTTCCGTGGGGCACACCCCAGTTATAAGTTGGTTTATAAGCCCCAGTAACTATAGTTGTAAGTACCATAAACCATAGTTATTGGAGTTATAAACCAACTTAGCTATCTTGGGGGCCTCACATTGTACCCAAGGCCGTGGAATTGATGTGTCCCTCAAATTTACAGCCTCGAAATCCGAGAAATGTTTTTTGCTTTTCAATGCGAAACAAAGATCTTCCAAGTGGGTAACCATCGTCCAAACCCTCCATTCATGTTCTAAACACTCCCCATAAATGTCATTGTATTTTATTGGGATAAAAATACATATTTGGGACCCAGCCGTCCGTGAAAGCCCTGTGATGTGCTCACCCTAGGCCCAGTTGGCGCCCTAAGAACTCGGTCACCTGTCAACACTTCTAGAAGTTCTAGACTATCTGAATTTCTACTGCTTGGTGGTACAATAGCCATCTTGAAGAATGTGAGTGAAAGTCAGTGGGAAGGATGACAACCCATATATGAAATGGAAAATATATATATATAAAGTTTCCAAATCACCAACCAGTCATGATATACCATTTATAATGGTTATATATAAATCCCTATTAAATCCCATTAAATCCCAGCTGAATATCGGTAGTCTCACCTTGCACGGCCCAGTCGAAGGGCGTGGCGTTCGCCTCATCGGCCAGCGTCACATCGCAGCGCAGCGTCAGCAGGAGCTGAACCACCTACGAGGGGCCGAGTTTGGTTGCTTGGTTTATACCCTCTGGTAAACTAACATAGCTATTGAACATGGCCATTTATAGTGGATTTTCCCATTAAAAATGGTGATTTTCCATAGTTATGTTAAATTACCAGAGGGTAATGTTTATAACCACCAGTACCCATCAAGTAACTGTAGTTATATCATGATATATCATGGTATATCCCCTATCAACCTTGGTTAACCTTAAGTTACAAACCAACTTTGCTATCTAGGGGTCCCCACCTTGCACGACGTGAACGATTCACGCGGAAGGCCAGGGGAAGGGCTTCAACCATCCCTCCTGTTGAAAAAACAGGAATGCGTTTTGAGAATCAAAGATTCTATCTACTTCAGGATGATTATACATGTATATATATATATATTTATTTATTTATTTATCTATTTATTTACATGTATGTTTATATTTAGTGTTCTGGAGGTTGTATATGTGTATGTTGTACATTTGCATGTGTATAAATGTGTATATATATATATATGTAGTGTGTATACATATTATATATATATGTGCATCTATCTATAAGCATTATGAGTATATATGTACATATATCTCCTTATAATTCTATATATATATATATCATAGAGATACCATAGATGCTATAATTGTCTGCATATTGTATGCATAGATGTTTTCAAATATATATATACATATATATATATATTAATACATATACATATATATATATATTAATACATATATTAATATATATATATACAGTATATATACATCTCCCCTAGCCATTCCTCAGCCCATCCCACCCACCTCCAGGTGTCCTTTCTGGCACGCCCAACTCACAGGACTTCGCCGGTGGAGATCCCTAGCGTCGATCTCCTCAACGAAGGAGCCACGACGGCCATGGGAATTTCATGGGGGGTTACCCTCTGGTGAATATATGGCCATATATGGTGTAATAATGTGTAATATATGGTGTGTATATATATATATATACATTTTTGGTTTCAATCCGCAAGATGGGTATGGGTCAATACCTATAGATACCATATTTTAGTGGGATGAACATCCATTTTAACCCTGCTATGACTTGGGGTTCACGGCACGGTACCAGGGTTTTGACCCATCCCCATATGGTGTAATATATGGTATAATATGGGGAAATGGCTGGTAAATGGCTGGTAACATGTTGTGGATATCGTTGATATTTGCTGGTGAGTAATATATATGGTGTATATATAGATATATACATTTTTGATTTGGGAAAATAGTGGAAATGGATGGAAATGGTATAATATGGGGACATATGGTTTACCCTCTGGTAAACATGCAAAAAACTAAGGAAAATCACCATGTTGAATGGGTAACAACTCCCAGAAAGGATTACTATGTTGAAAATCACCATGTTGAATGGTTAACCATCCAAAACACCTATGTTTCTATAAACTGATTTTATAACCTCTGGTAATGTTTACCTATAATCAGTTGATTTACCCGCTGGCCATTTGTTACAGTTTGCTATTGAAAATGGCCCATAGAAATAGTTGACTTGCCGAACTTCAAGATGGTGATTTTCCAGTTCGCAAACTGTTTTTGTTTACCAGAGGGTGGCCATCCAAACTATGGTGACTCAATGAAATTTCCATGGGGACCATGGCGTGGATCAGCCCATTGATGGGACACGCCACGCCTGGGGGTTACGATCGCCAGAAATGATCTTTGGGATGCTCCTCCAAGATTTGGGGCCCCCTGCCGATAGCTACGTTGCTTGATTTGCCTGGGTGAATTCTATGGTTCATGGTAGATCGAACTTGTATGAACTAGTTGATGGGATTCTTTATAACTTATAATCCACCTATGACTGGGTGGCCCCATGTTATAGTAAAAATGGTTGACCCCAAGAAAGTAATTGGAATAAGTAACCAAGATGTATTTTTTTTGTAGATACTATGGACCGCATCTCTGATACTAGCATGTATTTGGTTACCCTCTGGTAAACTAACATAACTATGGAAAATCATCATTATTAATGGGAAAATCCACTATTTCTATGGCCATTTTCAATAGCTATTTTGACATAACCAGAGGGTAATATCCTATAGCTCGTTACACCATAGTTGTTTGTATGTTTACCCATTAATAGCATGGTGGATCTTTCCATAGTTTTTTGTATGTTTCCCAGAGGCTAAGTACAACTGAGACATAATCAACCTTGTACCCCTGTAGTTCACATCAAAATAGCTGGGATTTATGGATGTTCATCCCACTAAAAATGCTATTAATAGGTATTAATCCACATCCACATTGGATTTCCGACCCCAACGGGCGTTCTGAGCGTCTGCCCGCTGCTCCAGCAGCAGATCCACCACCGCCGCATGGCCTTCCTTCGCCGCCAGGTGCAGCGGCGAGGCACGGAGCCTGGGAAAACCGGGGAAACCCGGGGGACCCCGGGGACCGGAGCCAAGGGGAAACCCGGGGAAACCCGGGAAACATCCAAAAAGATGTGGAAAACCCATGGGTTTCAGGTGGATCTTCCTCTATTTTAGAGAAAAACCCAGGGTAATTTCTGTTAGATAGCCATGATTTCCGGACCATTGACCCATTCACATTAGTTTTTCACAACAAACTGTGAAAAAATACCAGAGGTTAATTGTAAATTATGGTCAAATGTGATCAATTGTGGTTAGGTCTGTTTAGTGGTGATCAAAGATTGATTTCTTATGGTTAAGTATTAAGTATTGTTAATTATGAGTATGTTCTAATAATCCCATCCTCTGTAATGAGAATAGCTATGGCCAATGATTATGAGAGACCAACGGATAAACGCAACAGTAACAACGACAATAGTAAAGAATATTTTTGAAAAAATAACAGTAGTGATATTATCATACATGTGACATAGCAATGGCAAAACCAATAATGATAGAAAAAGTAAAAATGGTGATAATAGACATACTGATCATCATTAAGTCAGTGTTGTTCATGTAGTAACATTACTGCACCATGCAGCAATGCAGCAGTACTGAAAATAACAATACTATATACTGTAGTACGAATGCGTCATAGTGATCATCATTATTGCCGTCATTATAATCCAGAGTTTCGCAGGGTGGTTGTCAATAAGGGAGCTTGTGTGGCTGTTTGTGCCTCTTCAAATTATGTTGCAGTTGATCTGCGAGGTAGATGTCATCTTTTTTTGGACATGTTGGACTCATGAAAAGTGTGAAGTTTGAAAACTAGATTGAACATATTGAGAGATTAAAAAGTATTGGGCACGAAAAAAAAAAACTAAACCACAGTAGGTGGTTTTGCAGGGGGAAAAAATGGCAAAATGGTGGCCTGGTACTGGGCTGATGAAGATCAGCTCTCTTCTCCAAAAGCAGCTGAAGCACTCCTGTCTGCAGGATCAGGGTCTGTTTAAGCGGTATAATCCCATAAAATCACCATCTTAATAGGAACAATTGCAATGAACCAGTAGAGTCAGTAGAGTACCTGAATGTTCAGGCAAGCTCATCTCATGTTCGGGCAGGTGTGTGGTTTCGGATACGTCCAACCCGGACCGGACTAAAATCATGGGCTTCTCCCAACATGGCACCATTTCGGACTCCCCAAATTGCTGGCCGCTCATAAAGTGAGCCCAGGTGGTATTCCCAACAGCAAAAGTAGGAAAGTGTGCCAGTGAAGATCGCTGCTGAAAAGTCCAGCAAAACCCGAAATCCCCGGCGCCTAAATGTCCCATGGACGATGCTGTGTGTACCGGCCACCAGCCGTTGCTTCCGATGTCAGCGCGTGCTCCTAGTCTTCAAGGTGGAAAATGCTAGAAAAAATGTCACCTACCTACAGGATTCTCCATGAATATCCGTGGTAGATTCAAACAAGAATCCATGGATTTATCATGATTCACCCACATGTTGCATCATGATTTGCCCAAGGATGATGCTTTGGAAAACAGCATCGATAGCACGCATCAATCCCTGCCCTGGTGATCTGAGTAATCCCATCCTTCGATCCATAGCATAGCCTCAAAAGATACCCGGCCTGGTTATGTCAACATAGCTATTGAAAATGGCCATTTATAGTGAGTTTTCCCATTAAAAATGGTGATTTTCCCATCAGTTATGTTAAATTACCAGAGGGTAGAAAAGTCAATCCCACTCACTGATGAAATCCGTTTCTCTCGTTGGAAAAACACGAAAAATACACAACGCTCCATGAATTTCGCTGGGACATGGGGCAGTCCGTTGGACTTGTGGATCTGCATCCCGCGTACGTCCCCTGATAAACCAGCTAGCTAACCCACCGTTGCATAGCCAAGAACGTCATTTGCCCGTTATATCCCCACATTTCTGGTAGACTGAAACTGTTAAGACCCAGCTTTGATAGTTAAATTCCCATATACAGTGACCATCAACCATGGTTTATCCAGTACATCATCTTATATCCAGAGGTGATCATCAGTGGCCCCCTTAAAAACAACAAGTTTGGCGCATCCATCATTTTTCAAATGAACACATAATTAGATGATCATGCAAACACCATGGATGATTGGATGATACAATGCTATTTCCACACTATCATATATTTCAACATATAATTAGATGATTAATTTATTTTTTCTGGGCCATGTTTAAGTATGATTTAGTGGCAGCCCTCCAATATTCAACACCCACATTGTATGGGGAAGGGATTGTGGTATTTGACATTGATACCTCACCAGAAACAATGTTTGGCAACATTAAATCCATAAAAAAAATATCTAGCTTTGGGATTGAATACAGTATAGATCAATAGATCAAATTATCATACTGGATTGGGTGATGAATTATCTAGTATTGGATGATCAAAAATCTGAAACAATATGTCATTTTGGGATATAGTTTCCCCATTTTGGATGGATATGGGTTTGTCTGAAAGTAGTGTATCCTCCAATTTGATAGAATATTATCATCACCCCTCCCATGTGTTGATTGCCATTTAAGGTACCCAGGTACCCTTTTCATTTTCGGGCAGACCCATTGGGTCACCATTCATTGGTTTGTTAAATCACCATTTGGGTTGGTGAAATCCCATGAACAAATCCCATTTCTGATGGTCGAAATCCCATTTTCAGATTCAATCGGCTAAACTACATGTTAATCCCATCCAAAATCCCATTTCTGATGGTTCACATCACATTTTCATTTTTGGGATAAAATAATCCCAAATATCTATGTATGTATGTATGTATGTATATATATATAATTATAATTATAATCCCAAACAGTCTGGTATGTCATATATCCCCCCAAAAAAAATATGTACCCTCTGGTGATTTAACATAGCCATGGAAAATCACCATTTTTAATAGGTAAACCATCTATAAATGGGCCATCTATACCATGGCTATGTTAGTCATAACCAGAGGGTAACCCATTAATATCCCATTGAATCACTATAAAATCCCATTAATTTGCCATTAAATCCCATTAATATCCCATTTATAGATGGTTTACCTATTAAAAATGACCATTTTGAATGGCTTTTCATCACGTCCAACGTGGGGGTTTCGTTTCGCCAGCGCTTTTTCCTGCAGCCAGCGCCGTTTGGACCGCCTCCGTCGAGCCGCAGCACACGGCCGCGCGCAGGTCCTGAAGAAAAATGGAGGCATTAAAATTCCCATTGAGGGGTTACTAACTGAGGTTGATCTTAGTGATTTTTGTGGGTATTTAACTAAACTTGAGGTTGATGTTAGTGATTTTTCTGGGTAACTAAAATTGAGGTTGATAGTGAGTTTTAGTGAGTATTTAACTAACAATCATAGTAGCTAATAATGATTAATGATGTAATAATGACTAATGATTGATTAATCATTAATGATGATTACTTTAGATTAGAACTCACAATAAGTGTATCAACTTATTTACACTTTGTTATTGTTAGTTGTTATGCGAACGAATATCAATTATTATAAACTAATATGATAATATATGATATCCACTGATATTGATTACTATTAACAAATATCAACCAATATTGAATGATATCACTACATGAACCTCCGATCTGGGTACTTACTAATACACTAACTAATGTGTAATACAAACTATATAATATTTTAGCTGAATGAACTCATATTTGCTTAGCGTAATTACTATGAGTTGAAAATTTTAGTACCCAATAGTTTATGTGAAAGAGCTAATTAACTGATAGCAATACTAGCTAATACAAACTAGCTACACTAACTAGTAGTAACAATACTATAGATGATAGTCAATAGAAAGTAATAGATTACAAGTAACTAACTCCAATAGTTAATATACCTAACCAATATGATATAACAGAGCTATATATGACCCAACGCTGGTTCTTATAGTAGGATTTGACTTTCAATATGGTGTGTATATATATTGTATATGTGGTGGAGCTTGCCATGATCTTAGCGTACCAGGCCATGACGAATTACCCTTAAAAAGCCTTAGTCATGAACGGAACCGCTTGTTTTTTGATAAGCTGTGCCCCCCATATCGCTTGTGCTTGGTGATGCCAACAAAACAGGGGATGTTGACCTGCGAAAGAAAAACAAGGGTAGACTATCTGGGGGTATGTCGGTATGTTAGAAACCTGGGAAAACATGAGGTTTATCCAACTACTGGTGCTGGTACGGACTCACCAAGAATCTTCGTTGTTGGTTCTTGCTCACTTTCGGAGAAGCGGGGTTCCTAATTCACCTTCACTGTATCAACTGTTAGCAGGGCGTTTTTTTTGGCCCCGAAAACAGCTGCAAAACCCAATGCAGCCAACTCAAGTGCTCGAGTAAGACCTTAGGCAACTGATTTCCAGTACCCTCTGGCAATCTTAACTGGCCATGCCAGAGAAGCAGGTGGGAGGTTGTGGTAACCCCAATAATAAACATTAATAAACCATCCCCAATGTCACCAAGTTTCACCATATATGGTTGGCATAAACCCTCATTGAAGCTTTAGCAGGATTGCCACAGTAAGGGGTACCCTCTGGTAAACTAACATAACTATGGAAAGATCCACCATTTTTCATGGGAAAACTCACTATTTCAATGGCCATTTTCAATAGCTATGGCTTGACATAACCAGGCCGGGTAATTCATCGAGAATTGGCTCTCTGGCCATGCTCATCGCGATCGACACACAAAGCCATCAGTCCTCCTGAGATCCCATAGCTGGATACGGATAGAGCAAGGTGGTGCCCCAGTTCGTTAACTAAGTTGGTGCAAATAACTCCCATTTCACTATGGTTTATGGTAGATATAACGAACTAGTTTTCATGGGTGGATAAATCTTGATCCAATTGATAATCATAATTTATTGATCATTGATAGAGATTTTTGATCATTGATAGGGAGGTGCATTCCTCATTTTTTATCACTGGGCATCCCACGGTATCCCCTTGAGCGCTTGAGCCAATGGGAATATCATGGGAACTTCAAGCCATGGATGCCATAGGAACCATATAGGAATAGTTGGTTTAAAAACCCGAACTTGAAATGTGGTGGATGTTTTCAATAGTTTTTTGTAAACGTTTACCGGAGGGTAATGAGGTAATGATCTATATCTTCGGTGCATGGAAAAAACACTTGGAAATTGATGGACACTAGGCAGTAGGACAAATATCAGTTTGCCACAAGATAGTCTATGGCAACATGACATCTTATTTTTGCGAAGCTACATGAATGAAATCTGACTTTTTTGGTCCGCTCGTGTCCCTTACTCGGACACTAAACTGAGGTTGGCAGTTCTACTGCTAGCCGCTAGCCTTTGATATCCAGCAAGAATAGGTTCATGTTCAGATATATAGGTATTACCTTTTCTATCCTTTTCTCACTTTTCTGGCTTGCCATTCACCTAGCTTGACGCACCCATTGTTGAATTCGTGAGAAATCCCGCTCGAAACTTGTATCAATCATGATTGTTGATATCCCCATTCAAACCGTGCCTGAATTGTCTATGCCCTCTGGAAATCGAACATTCAAGTAGCTGTGCAAATTCTTGGGTTACCAGAGGGTACGGATCATCATGTTCCCCTATTTTATCTCCATAGTATCCCCATGTTACCAATTGGTAATATGTTTCATGTTTCATCCCCATGTTTTCTTTGGTTATCCCCACTGTATCCCCATGAATCCTTCTTGATTCATACAAACTCATGAAAATCCGTGGAACAATCCGTGGATTGGCATCCCGACTGGGGCTTCGGGTCCGGCCATCCCACGCGGATCGTCACCTCCGACCGATGGGTTACCGCAGTGTTCATCAATGGATATCAATGGATATCTGTATATATATATATATATATATATATACAGTATATATATAATCCACAGTCATGCTCCAGGGATGCTTCATGCTAAGGGATGTTTGGGAAATAGGCCCCAAAGACTAGAGACGGGAAGGATCTTTTAACCAATCTCAGCTCAAGATGTTTGGGAAGTAGGCCCCACAAGAGTAGAGACTGGAAGGATCTTTAATTCAGGATTACAAATAAAGAGCCCAAATCAGCCTAACCAATCTCAGCCCAAGATGTTTGGGAAGTAGGCCCCAAAAGAGTAGAGATTGAATGGAATCATCTTTCATTCAAATAAGGACCCCAATCACCCTAACCAATCTCAGACCAGCCCAAGTTCCGAGTGAAAAGGGACTGCCTCAGTGCCCAGTGCTGCCCTCCATGGGGAACAGGAGAGAGAGGACGCACTTAGGTCAAGGCACATGAGAAACGACATTTTGGTTTGCGCAGTGTTGTTTTTTTTGAACCTTGTAGTGATCATACCAACCTCTTTCAAAGGGGTTTGCATGATGTTTGGTGGTGTATGTCTTCAGCAAGATCGTTCTTTATGACAAGGTTCCAACAACAAGTATCAGGTGTCAAAGTCGCAACTATTTGATGGTTGCACCATGCGGCATTCATACCATTTACTTTTTAAGAGGGTGGCGAGAGGATGTGTGATTTTGATATGCTTAGGTGCTCAGGTGGATCTTCTTTGACCTCGGCCTGGGCCATGCGCTGGGGGGAAAACCAAGTCCATCCACCAATGAACTCTGGTTCATGGTGTATAACGCTGGACAAGCGTTTGAGCCGCTGAACAAGCGGACGGATTGGAATTGGTTTTGCCATGGTCAAAGTGTTGAAAGAGACACAGAGTGTAGTTTTGGAAATCACAACCTTCTGCACAAGAAGGGCGATGGGGCGCTGAACAAGTGCCAGTGATTTCCAAAGCGACACCCCACTGAAATATGTGGGAAGTCTACGCTGCAACATGCGTAGCGCAACATTCAGAGTAAACAGAGCAGCTGCACCTGTGTTTTCACTGAATGTCCATGGAGTCATGTGCAACATCCTCTCATAGCATAGCGTTCATTGGTCCCATAAATATCGTGAATTATGAGCTAATTTCATCAAGTCTCCAATTTCTGAACCATTGTTCTTTAATGCTTGTTGGACCATACCATCATAGAATCATAGATATCATAGCAGTCATTGTCATGAGTCATGAACACTTTAATTTTGGGGTTGTAAAATCATGAGCTACTATGAGCATAGATCATAGCGCCCTGAGGCCTCATACTCGTCAAAAGCACGCATACCACAAATTGACAACTACGGTTTGCAACATTGTCGTTCCTGTTTTTTATCAACGACCATCAAGCATTGTCCATGATCATGACTGTTAATTTCCGATAGTTATTGCCAGTATTAAGGGTCATATAGTCAGTGTATATAAGTTTGGATGCCTACAATAAGTAAGATGTCTCATAAACCCTGGGTTACAAGTCAATGGGTTCAAGTTCACACAGTTAAAATCACCCATCACAATGGGCGATGGCAAGTGTCTGTTCCTGTGTGTAAACATGTGTAAACCACCACGGTCCCACAATACCCACAGCACATCTGCCAAAACCAACTGGCGCAATCATCTCATGAGTTATCCAACTCATAGGGGAAGTCTTAACATGTGGAAGTATGCAACATAAACTTCACCTGGCCCTTCCCCTAGGTGTGACTCAATGAAAGGGTTCCCAAAAATGCGCTGTACAAGCGCAATGCGCGCTGCACAAGCGCTATGCGCGCTGCACAAGCGCTGTTACTGGATTAAAACCTCTAACTTCGGATTCTGTCCAACATCAGCTTCGCTCTGAGGCTGCGGGGCTTCTGGTACTCCTTGTTGACCACTTGTTTCTTGGCACCGGATAGCAGGAGCATTCTCAAGGAGGTTAATTACTATGACTTGTGAGTATCCCTCCTCAAGGTGGCAAGTTTGACATGGTTTCAAACATGTTGGTTCAATGCACTCTGTGACCATTTTCAACCGCACTGTGCCAGCCATGTAGCCTTAGCCTTACGCCGTTGGAGCCATTGGCAAGGGCTGCGCAAGGGATTGCATTATTGGTAAAACCTCTTGAATGATATCCCTGATTTACTAGAATAGTATCTGTTGATAGCTAAAATATGTTGATTTGTCAATCTTCCTTACACACATTTCTTGCGCAGCCTTTGCCCAACCCCAACTTTACGCCAAGCTTTGCGTCGCCCTAAGCCAAACCTTGTAGCGCTTAGGCCCCTCATTTCATCTTTTTCTGCTTCTTTTCCTTTTTGTTATCCTGCACAGCGGTGCTTATTGTGGGCTCATCAGGCTTGCGGTGTAGAGTTGTCACATGTTTCACATCCACGATGGAGTGTTCAGGCTGCCTTTATTTAGGTCCCCACCCCTTGACCGGCCTTGTCTTTGCCATCATCACCTTTCCTTTTCTTTTCCTTTTTCTTATCTGTTTTTCTCCTTGGAGATGTCCTTCTCGTGTGGCATAATCTAAAAAAATACTGACAATCCCACTATGAATCTCGCCATAGCAAAGCTTTGAAAATCTCGCCATGGCGAGATTTTGGAAATCTCGCCAGTGCGAAGTTTTAGAAATCTCGCCATGGCGAGATTTTGGAAAATCTCGCCATGGCGAGATTTTTGGAAATGGCCCATGGAGAGGACCTCTGTGAGGAGCTAGCCATAGCCAAGGGTTCAAATCTCACCATGGCGAGATTTTGGAAAATCTCGCCATGGCGAGATTTTTGGAAATGGCTCATGGAGAGGACCTCTGTGAGGAGCTAGCCATAGCCAAGGGTTCATGGCTAGAACTTCTGGCGAGCATCTTGAACAGGTCATGCAGTGCAGGTGGAAAAGATTGCCAAAATCAACATGTTGCAAAAAGCCATTCTATGGCTAGCACCTCTAGGAGGTCCTAGCCATGACAATATTAAACTTATCATAGCATGAAAAACGCATGGCTAGGTCAAAAAAACATGTTATTCCAGGCAAACATCTTGAAGAAGGGCCTATGGCTAGGACCTCCTAGAGGTGCTAGCCATAGAATGGCTTTTTGCAACATGTTGATTTTGGCAATCTTTTCCACCTGCACTGCATGACCTGTTCAAGATGCTCGCCAGAAGTTCTAGCCATGAACCCTTGGCTATGGCTAGCTCCTCACAGAGGTCCTCTCCATGAGCCATTTTCCAAAAATCTCGCCATGGCGAGATTTTCCAAAATCTCGCCATGGTGAGATTTGAACCCTTGGCTATGGCTAGCTCCTCACGGAGGTCCTCTCCATGGGCCATTTCCAAAAATCTCGCCATGGCGAGATTTTCCAAAATCTCGCCATGGCGAGATTTCTAAAACTTCGCACTGGCGAGATTTCCAAAATCTCGCCATGGCGAGATTTTCAAAGCTTTGCTATGGCGAGATTCATAGTGGGATTCTCAGTATTTTTTTAGATTATGCCACACGAGAAGGACATCTCCAAGGAGAAAAACAGATAAGAAAAAGGAAAAGAAAAGGAAAGGTGATGATGGCAAAGACAAGGCCGGTCAAGGGGTGGGGACCTAAATAAAGGCAGCCTGAACACTCCATCGTGGATGAGAAACATGTGACAACTCTACACCGCAAGCCTGATAAGCCCACAATAAGCACCGCTGTGCAGGATAACAAAAAGGAAAAGAAGCAGAAAAAGATGAAATGAGGGGCCTAAGCGCTACAAGGTTTGGCTTAGGGCGACGCAAAGCTTGGCGTAAAGTTGGGGTTGGGCAAAGGCTGCGCAAGAAATGTGTGTAAGGAAGATTGACAATTCAACATATTTTAGCTATCAAGAGATACTATTCTAGTAAATCAGGGATATCATTCAAGAGGTTTTACCAATAATGCAATCCCTTGCGCAGCCCTTGCCAATGGCTCCAACGGCGTAAGGCTAAGGCTACATGGCTGGCACAGTGCGGTTGAAAATGGTCACAGAGTGCATTGAACCAACATGTTTGAAGCCATGTCAAACTTGCCACCTTGAGGAGGGATACTCACAAGTCATAGTAATTAACCTCCTTGAGAATGCTCCTGCTATCCGGTGCCAAGAAACAAGTGGTCAACAAGGAGTACCAGAAGCCCCGCAGCCTCAGAGCGAAGCTGATGTTGGACAGAATCCGAAGTTAGAGGTTTTAATCCAGTAACAGCGCTTGTGCAGCGCGCATAGCGCTTGTGCAGCGCGCATTGCGCTTGTACAGCGCATTTTTGGGAACCCTTTCATTGAGTCACACCTAGGGGAAGGGCCAGGTGAAGTTTATGTTGCATACTTCCACATGTTAAGACTTCCCCTATGAGTTGGATAACTCATGAGATGATTGCGCCAGTTGGTTTTGGCAGATGTGCTGTGGGTATTGTGGGACCGTGGTGGTTTACACATGTTTACACACAGGAACAGACACTTGCCATCGCCCATTGTGATGGGTGATTTTAACTGTGTGAGCTTGAACCCATTGACTTGTAACCCAGGGTTTATGAGACATCTTACTTATTGTAGGCATCCAAACTTATATACACTGACTATATGACCCTTAATACTGGCAATAACTATCGGAAATTAACAGTCATGATCATGGACAATGCTTGATGGTCGTTGATAAAAAACAGGAACGACAATGTTGCAAACCGTAGTTGTCAATTTGTGGTATGCGTGCTTTTGACGAGTATGAGGCCTCAGGGCGCTATGATCTATGCTCATAGTAGCTCACGATTTTACAACCCCAAAATGAAAGTGTTCATGACTCAGGACAATGACTGCTATGATATCTATGATTCTATGATGGTATGGTCCAACAAGCATTAAAGAACAATGGTTCAGAAATTGGAGACTTGATGAAATTAGCTCATAATTCACGATATTTTTGGGACCAATGAACGCTATGCTATGAGAGGATGTTGCACATGACCCCACGGACATTCAGTGTAAACACACCAGGTGCAGCTGGTCTGTTTACTCTGAATGTTGTGCTACGCATGTTGCAGCGTACTTCCCGCATATTTCAGTGGGGTGTAGCTTTGGAAATCGCTGGCACTTGTTCAGCGCCCCATTGCTTGTTCAGCGACTTCTTGTGCAGAAGGTTGCGTTTTCCAAAACTACACTCTGTGTCTCTTTCAACACTTTGCCCATGGCAAAACCAATTCCAATCCGTCCGCTTGTTCAGCGGCTCAAACGCTTGTCCAGCGTTATACACCATGAACCAGCGTTCATCGGTGGATGGACTTGGTTTTCCCCCCAGCGCATGGTCCAGACCGAGGTCAAAGAAGATCCACCTGAGCACCTAAGCATATCAAAATCACACATCCTCTCGCCACCCTCTTAAAAAGTAAATGGTATGAATGCCGCATGGTGCAACCATCAAATAGTTGCGACTTTGACACCTGATACTTGTTGTTGGAACCTTGTCATAAAGAACGATCTTGCTGAAGACATACACCACCAAACATCATCCAAACATCATGCAAACCCCTTTGAAAGAGGTTGGTATGATCACTACAAGGTTCAAAAAAAACAACACTGCGCAAACCAAAATGTCGTTTCTCATGTGCCTTGACCTAAGTGCGTCCTCTCTCTCCTGTTCCCCATTCATGGCAGCACTGGGCACTGAGGCAGTCCCTTTTCACTCGGAACTTGGGCTGGTCTGAGATTGGTTAGGGTGATTGGGGTCCTTATTTGAATGAAAGATGATTCCATTCAATCTCTACTCTTTTGGGGCCTACTTCCCAAACATCTTGGGCTGAGATTTGTTAGGCTGATTTTGGATCTTTATTTGAATTAAAGATCCTTCCAGTCTCTACTCTTGCGGGGCCTACTTCCCAAACATCTTGGGCTGAGATTGGTTAAAAGATCCTTCCAGTCTCTAGTCTTTGGGGCCTACTTCCCAAACATCCCTTAGCATGAAGCATCCCTGGAGCATGACTGTGGATTATATATATATATATATATATGGTAACTGGAGAAGAACCGATATCTAGGTGGCTGGGGATATCTCCTACAAAACTTGAAAAAAAAAACCTGGGGAAATTCATCATGGCTTTATTCACCCCTTGCGATTCCGATGCAAATCCCAGACTGTAAACCACACAACAATTCGCCCATCAGGGAATATCATTTTCGCCATCTCGAAAGCATCATGGGTTTGTCTGAAAATAGTGTACCCCTAATCCAATGGTGAATCATGGTTGTCCCTATAAAATGCCTATAGGAGGTCTAGTCTACCCCATTTCCCAACACACCCATATCCACTGTTCATTGGTTATATTACCATTTGGTGAAATCCCATGAACACATCGAATTTATGGTGAAAAAATACCAGGTAAATATGGTAAATATTATGTGAACATTTGTTAATATTCGATCCCATTTAAAAAAAAGAAATAAGCTTCAGTGGTATCCCCAACAGCCGCAACGATTAATGTTTACAAATCTTTCTGAAGCGTGATGCGAAGCCAAGCGCTGGAAACACCTGCTGAACCTGACCTGGCTCTACACCAAAGCCTCCCAAACCTTCTCCGGAACCCTGTTGACCCCTGTTGAACCTGACCTGGCTCTGCACCAAAAGCCTCTCAGACCTTCTCCGGAACCTTCTCCGGAACCTTCTCCGGAACCTTCTCCGGAACCTTCTCCGGAACCTTCTCCGGAACCCTGTTGTACCTGACCTGGCTCTGCACCAAAGCCTCCCAGACCTTCACCGGAACCTTCGGAACCTTCTCCGGAACCTCGTTGAACCTGACCCGGCGCCTGCACCAATGCACACCGGAGCTATTCTGGGCTGAAGACCCCATTAGCTTACGCTGTTGGGGAAAAAACGCAAATGTTCATCGATTTACCATGGTAAATATTATAATTTTGAATTATGAACATTGGTGAATATTATATCCCATAAAAATTCATGCAAATGTTCATCGATTTACCATGGTAAATCCAAAAAAAACAGATCCCATGTTCAGATTCAATGGAGATTCAATCGGTACATCCTGATATCCTGGACCGTTGCTTCAGCAGGAAATCACCGTTGCTTCACCTTCTGCGGGTCGCTGGGATTCACGGTCACCGCATGACCTGGCGGACCGAGAAAGTTCGGACGGGAATGTCTGGAAGTTTTCCAGCCTTTTTAAGTGGAAAAAAGGTCCGGAGTCACCAATGAAAATCGATGAACATGGATGAAAACGACCATGAAAAATCATGGGTGTGTCCCACATTTTTTGGGGGGATTTGGCCCAATGTCATCCAATGTCTGGTCCTTTCTTTTCAGCATGTTTGGACCATCCCAAGTGACCGGTCTCCTTGGCTGTTGGCTTTCCCATAGGATCCATGGTGCTGCTATATATGGTAACATAAAGGGGGTATATTGATGGGATCCATGGCACACCATATATAGCAGCACCATGGATCCTATGGCTCTTTGGCTGGTGGATTCTATGGCTTTCCGTTGGCAATTTCGACGACCCATCCGACCCGGGACCGACCCGGGACCCAGTCGTCGAATCCTGCCTGAGATGTATTCGTTGGGTGCCGAGTTGTGATTGTCCAATCGATCCGCCAAATCGTAGCGGCCCTGGGTTGCAGTTGGGTGGCGGAAACTGGGGAGTTCAGCTAGAAAGCCGGGAGTTTAACCGAAGGAATGATGGGAATATACCAATTGGGATATGTCCTGAATTTTTGTGCTTTTACCAGAAGAAATTTCGAATAAATCCCAGAATCATGGGGCTTTTCTGGGATATCTGAGATAATCGGAGTTTTTTTCCATCAACAAGACAGCTCCTATGCTATGCAGTTTCTGGAAGGCCAGCTGGGGGGATTCTGGTCTCCTGAGGATGGCGATGGGAGATCCTGGAATATGAAATATCCGACTGGCTGGTGGTTTCAATGGTGATTTAATGGTGGTTTAATGGTGGTTTAATGGTGGTTTAATGGGATTATATATGATTATATATCTGGTTGGTGGTTTCAACCTACTCCTCTGAAAAATATATGATTTGGTCAGCTGGGATTATGAAATTCCCAACTGAAAGGAAAGTCATAAAATTCATGTTACAAACCACCAACCAGCCGTAAATCTCCCGGATTCTTTACGAAAGTATCCTACGAAAAATATCGTGTTTTTTGAACTCCTTGCTCTGGATTGGAATTTCCTTGGCTGTGACTGTCCTACTCAAGCGCTCCAATAGAAGAACTTGATGTAAAAAAAATGATTTCAAACAACAAAAATGGTAAGAACTGCCTCTGATATTCACATCCCAACATTTCCCAACATTGCCGGAGAAGTGGTGGAGTGGCTGGTGGCTTCCCAAGATGGAAAGTCCATAAACTGATGTGTATACATCTATTTATATATATATATGTTATGTGTATACATATATATATACAAAAAAAAAAACGGAAACGACCAACCAGCAGATGCGCATGCTCCTCCGACGCTGCTATCTTTTTTTGGGGAAAAAACCGAAGGGTCGGCAATTGGTATGCCGTTTCCCATCATTTCACTATATACCGGCTGGTCAATGGGGATTACATTTACATCATTGTTTTACCCACATTACTCTATAGCTGATCAGCCTATTCGTCCATGGCCCACTAGCCTGCTGGACTCGGTATTGAATACCCACTTTTTAAAAAACACAGATCAAAAATACGTCTGGAATCGTTCGGATTTATATAGTATTGGATCTGTTCATTATTGGGGTCCCTTATTCGCCCAATATATGATGTATCTTGGCTCCAAGATACGCGAAGCACAGAGAGACGCTCATCATTGCAGACCTGGCAGATCTGGTCACCGAACCGGATCTTGGTGGCAGGGTTCCATTGTTGGATTACCAAAAAAAACTACTGGGGCCCCAAAACAAAGTCGCACAACCAACGGAAATGATAGTAAAAGGGCCAAAGATTGTGCGTTTATGTCCAATACATAAGAGATATATACAGTATATACAATATTAAGGGGAAAATGCATCGGATACCATGGCCTCTAACAGTTAAACTCATGGCAATCCAAACTCAGGATAGGTCAGTGATGAGTAGTTCATCATTCCTGTGAACCCATTGCCTGGCCCCAACAACTTCCCGGCTGCATCTGAGGGACAATCACGGACTGCCCCGGAGCGCATGCAAAATTGGCACCTGTGGCAGGGTGCAGCTCTGTCTAAATACGAGCACTCGCTTCGCGAATTTGAAGGGAAAAACTCGTGAGAAGGAAAAATCAAAAATGGAAACAGGTGGCGTTTACGCAGAAATCTCCAGAAATCTTAGAAATAAGTTTCCAAACTGCGTTGGGAGTTGCTGGGACACGGTTCTTGGGGCATGCAAACGCTGGGTGAGAGGGTTGGCGGACCGACATCAAACAAGGGAGTATACCTTCACTTCAGACCATCCGGGTGTGTTTGAAAATGTTGGAAAATGCCCATTGCATCCAGTGGTTTGTAACTCCCAGTGAAGAAAATGCGATGTTTTCGAGGTTTATCTGTTGACAATCCCTCAGGCGTTGCGTCCCCGTTTTTCGCGGAGGTTTTGGCTCGAGATTTCACCAAATGAACCTCCAGGGGCCGACTGGTAGGCATGGATATCGCCTCACTATCAGTCCCTATGGGTCATTCATCCCTCATCCCCAATTGCTATTTCAAAACTGGAGTTTTTTATCTCCAACCCAAGTCATCTTGGGAATATGACGCTACCGGATACATGATACAACCTACCAGCTTACCAGCTCCGAACTGCAATGAACCACCATTTCTGGGACCTGGGGAATCTCTGATGGTGATCTTTCAGCTGGAATGTCTCCAGGTGTCGCTGTTTTCCAAATGCGTTGATATATGTCATGATATTTCATGTATCATTCAAAACTCTAAAAGGAATCAAATAGCATTGAAGACATATAACAACAATAACAATAATAATAACAATAATGATCATAAACAATAATATAATATATATATATAATGATAAACCGATCTCCAGATCTGCCTAAGGTGATGAGGTCGCCGTCCGTCAAGCCAGACGACGCCTGGCGGAAGTTTGTCGGGAGCCCGCCCGGCGAAGCTTCGATGTTTCCCCGCTGGGAAACATGGGAAATTCACTGGGAAACCGTGGGGTTTTCACTATATATATATATATTTTATATATATATATATATACAGTGTGGTTCTGGAACCGAACCGCGAACCGCGAAACGAACCGGAAACATAGGAACCGAACCGGAACCGTTCATATTCACGAACCGAACCGAACCGGTGGAAAACCGAACCGTTTGGAGTGCGAACCGCAAACACGAACCGATTGCAAACCGGTTGAGAACCGCAGGCATCTGCCTATTTTCCATTCACTCTTCCACGGGTTTCTTTGCCCGAGTTCGTCCGGTGATGTTCCTTGCCACATTTGCATGTGCAAAAAACATTTTGGCTGCTGAAGAGAAAGAGGGGAAAACGGAGAGAGGAGAGAGACAGGAAAGAGTAACGGTCTAGATATTTTTGGCTTAGGCTCCAAAATCAAGATTAATCAAGGCATGGAATTGTTTCCATGCCCGGGTCTTTCAATTTTAAGGTTCATGTGCAGCTTGGCAAACTGCACACCCCCAGAGAATACCGTTTGTTTTTTCCACGCCCTGGAAAAAGCAAATCTGCCCTGAAAAAAGCAAACCCGCCCACACGGGGATTTGCTTTTTTAGAGCCGTCAAAAAAGCAAAAACATCAACGGGGTTTGCCGCCAACGCTGGAGGAGCAAGATGTTTAGGCAGCTTTTTCGACATTGCTCTTACAAACTCCGGAATTCCAATCCTCCTGAACCGCAAGCTCTCCAAAATATAGCATTGTTTTCCTCAAGCGAACTCACTGAAGTCACAAACCGTCTGTGAAACGGAAACGAAACGAAACGAAACGGAAAATATGTTAAATAAGTGCGAAACGAAACGAAACGAACCGATCATCTTTGCGAAACGAACCGAACCGTAGGCTCCCACGAAACGAAACGCCAAACATCCAGTTCCTGGAAAACGAAAACGAAACGAAACGAACCGACCCCATCCTGTATATACCCTCTGGTTATTTAACATAGCCATGGAAAATGGTCCATTTATAGTTGGTTTACCTATTAAAAATGGTGATTTTCCATGGCTATGTTAAATAACCAGAGGGTATATATATATATATATATTATACACATGTAGATAAATATGGCAACCTACAACAGCCTGAAATGGCCAGCTTAGCAAATCACCAACATGGTGATTTTTTAGAAAAGTGTGGTTTGAACCATCAAAAGAGACTCAAACTTAAGACTGTGGATTTGAATCTGCGACCTACAGGTCAAAGGGAAGTGAAGCAACAAACATAGCGAAGCCAACCATGGGGTCATAAAGATAGGGAATAGGGATTGACAAACATGGAAGTTCAGCAACAACACGCCGTTGCCGATGGGGCAAGGGCGGCAAGGTGATCATCCTCTGGACTGGTCAAGCTATTTGGTAGAAATAGGCCAATGAGCAGCCCAATGGGGGAAGCGCAACATGCCCATGACAACACAGATTCAACATAGACACAGCATAGGTTCAAGATTGGCAATTTGCGGCTACATGGCCATGAAAAAACACAAGGCGAAACACAGAAAGTAGAGCTTTTTTGCCATACTGACATACCAAAGGGCCTATGTTAAACCCATCCAAAGGGGCCACACCAAACCTATTGGTATGCCCATCCACTTCTGTGCTTGACCTTTTTTTGTCTTATCTTAAGCCTCTCTTGCATTACTTTGGGGGATGCTGCAGGTATGTTGATTCAAGATCCTGCTCCAGACACTCTTCTCACTTGTGACACTCGTGCACACTTTGCCTCAAGCACTTGATAATGCGGCAGTCATGCTATAGAGCATTTCTACCCCTTCTTTTGACCAGAAGCTCAGGCTTTCTCAACTGCGATCAACAGGTCTTGGTGTGGGTGGTCGTTGTTATGAAGTGACGTTTGAAAAAAAACTGGCTGAAAGTTGGAACCAACGGTTTTCACAGAGCTTCAGTGGGCTCATGGCTACAACCCAAAAATAACATGGCTATAGGGTTTTGCTTGGATGAGAAATCATGATGGTTTCCATAGGTTCAACCATTATGATTGGTTTATGGAATCTTCACTATGGGAAAACAAAGCTTCATTCTGCTAGTCTAACCTGGCATGGGAAATCCCCTAAAAAAAACATCTGCAGAATATATATATATACATACATATACATACATATATATATATATGTATGTATGTATGTATGTATGTATGTATGTATGTATGTATGTATGTATGTATGTATGTATGTATGTATGTATGTTCCGAAAATTGAGACTGCACGCAACAAACCATCACCAGAATCACTACCCATGGAGCTCATCAGCATGGTTTCACCAAACATCGCCCCATGACAATGCGAGGGAACCATGGGAACCAGAAAAAAAAACTTCCCTTGGAAAGTTCCAAAAAAATGGATCCCCCAAGTTGAGTTGATTTTCGGAAAAAACTCGGAAATCTCATAGAGGTTTCAAATGTTGAATCAACGGTTTGCTCGGGGTGCTTACAATGATCACTGTTTGGTGGTATACCTACCCCTCTGAAAAATATGAAAGTCAGTTGGGAGGATTATTCCCAATCTATGGAAAAATAAATTCATGTTCCAAACCACCAACCAGATTACTATCCCCTGCAATAGTTTGACCTCGAACTCCAACTCCATGGTGTTTTCGTCCAGCACCGTCGCTGCCTCGAACGAGCTGCGAGAGGCTCGTAGAAGGTGGCCATATGTATGTCTGTATATATATATATATACACATGTATTCATATATCTATATATATGTACATAACGATGTGAAATATATTTGTTTGTTAAAAGGTCGTATATGTTCATACATTATATTTTTCTGAATATACATATACATGTACATATTTACATATATATATACATGTACATATTTATATATATATACATGTACATATTTATATATATATATACATACATGTACATTTATATATATATATACATGTACATATTTATATATATATATACATGTACATGTACTGCAACCATTTAGTTGCCAGGGCAATTCTAAGATGTTCTCGCAAAAATCTAGGGTGAAAGGCATCCGAAGCTTCGATCATCTCAAGAGCTGAGCATCTGCCAGTGGTGCCAGTGGGTGCCTTACTAAGGACTTACCCAACAGTCATCATCCCCACCTATCAAGGTATCAAGTGATGCCTATCCCCATATGGCAAGACCTGCAGGGAATGAACCTAATTTTGGAGCTAAGTAGTCTTGACCCCCATGTTATGGTACAGGGACCAAATAGTTGGAAATCATAGAGTAGCCAAATAGAACCCCCCAGTAAGAATGATTCCACTAACAATTATCATTACCATCTGGTTATTTAACATAGCCATGGTATAGATGGCCCATAGAAATAGATGGTTTACCGAACTTAAAAATGGTGGATCTTTCCATGGCGAACTGTTAGTCATAACCAGATGGTATATACACTTCCTGTTTCATCTGCTATGATTCCTGTCAGCCATTTCCACGGAGCGCCAGCCTTGATGTCGTTGGTGCGGCAATCGCTGTTCTGGTTGTCGCACATGTAGGTATCGGAGGACAAGACACCCACCTCTTGCACCAAGGGAAGGGGAGAACGCCTGGGGATTTTTTAAAGCTGAAGGTCAAACCTCCATGTACATGTGTATACATATATGTGTATGTAGTAAATGTGTGTGTGTGTCATGTGTGTGAAATTGTATGCCTATGTGTAAATATGTACATATATATATGTATATATATAATTATATATATATGTGTGTGTGTGTTTATATCATATGTACATCGTATGTGTATTGCATGTATCCCATATGTACGAACATATTTACGTATTACATATAGCCTGCGTCTAAGACATGGTTAACCCGGTATGGCTATGGCTATGGATCAAAACCTTGAATTCCCTGTAGTTCTGGATGTAAATCCTGCTGAAATTTCTGGAAAATCCAGCCATGTCGGGGGGAATCTCTGAGCGAAGCAACACTTGCAGATCCAACTTTGCGTGTATAGATATAAAAGTGTGTATATGTACATATGTAGATGTAGGGTATGTACAGAAAATCATATGTATGTGTGTGTTTGTGTGGTTTTTACATGCAGATACACATTTAATCTAATTTGTGTGTGTGTGTATGAATCTCTATGATTGTGTATACATATATGCAGTGTAGACGCAGAGAGAGTACTTATACCCGCGCTTGTTGCCGTTGCTCCCCTATTTCTGAGGCGGGTTCAATGTTTAACGGTTGAATCCCGAGTTGTTGATCATTGAATTGCCATGTTTATTCAGGTAAATCCAATGTCCTTGCTGGTTCAACCTGTTACACCTAAGTCATCCCCACGATTCTTTGTAGCAAAAAAAACGTATGTTGGAATATCATATCATATTGTTGGCTGTATATATATATATATATACAGATACATCAGATTATATATATATGTATATTCCCATGTCATATATATATATATCATATTGTTGGCTATGTCTATATATATATATATAATATCCATATTTAAGATGGTCAAATTATCTGTATACCCATGTTCCCAGATACATCTCTATACACCCCTCCCCCTCATGCGCACGGAGATGTCGCCGTTCAAGACGTCGTTGACCTCACCCACCTGGTACGGAAGTGGTGACGGGTTATCATAGCCTCTGGTTATTTAATGGGAAAATCCCCGAACTAAATGGAGGTTTCTAGCTGGGAAAATCATATTAGGTGATCGCAATACCAATATTACAATAGATATATGGAGGTTTCCTAAGTCATGGGGGATTCACAAAATGGATGGTTTATTTCATGGAAAATCCGATCTAGAGCTGGATGATAAAAATGGGGTAGCCCCGTGACCCAGGAAACCTCCATATATGTAATGGAATCGGATGTCATGTCATGTAATGTGTATGTGTATGTGTATATAATGTGGTAATGGTTGGGGATATATACCCTACTATTTGGGATTGTAATCTGAAAAATGGGATCTTAATGGGATTCTAACCATCAGAAATTGTATGTTAATGGGATTTAACCAAGGATGTACACCAAGCATACTATATAAATTGCACAATATTCAAGTCATGTTTATATCGTTTTTGATGTGGTATAAGTGTATAAAAAATGTTTTATTAATGGCACGCTTCTCGATTTAACCTATTCTGTACATATGGTAACATTCATAAGCATGTTGAGAAGAAAATGGTAGGCTTGTTCCGTCTGTCTAGATGTGGATGTATGTGTATGTATATCAGTAAATGTGTATTTGTATATATATATATATACACATCATATAGAGGATTATAAAGGTATGTTTGAAACCCCTGACCAGTATGTTATGGGACATATCACCTGTACATCAAAAAACATATCTACAGCTTTCCGAATAACATCAAGACGATGGATAAATGTGTGTGTGTGCATGGAAGAGCCAAAGTTTCTTGGGCGCATGCACCCGGACATCCTGTGCAAAAACCGATCGAACTTCAAAGTCTCAGATGTTGATCTCCAGTGAAACAAACTTGACAGACTGGAATATCCCCACCATGTTCTTTCTCCTCCATCAAAGTCAATGTTTTTTTTCCCTCCGAATCTCTAGATTTCGTATCAGGTACCCTCCCGTGAAACATGACAATAGAAAGATCTCCCATTGGTCTGGGCAAATTCTAATGATTCACTAACCAAATTCTTCAGCTATTTTGGGATGAATCCTCTTAACCATGATTCCAGGCGGAGAACAGGCTTCGGTACCATTATCTAATCATTAGTGAAAATGGCCCATTTATAGTTGATTTCTCTATTAAAAATGGTGATTTTCCACAGTTTTTGTATGTTTACCAGAGGGTAAATCATTAGTTACCATAGATTGGCAGATGATTTTCCCATGGAAAAAAACTCCATTTTTCGCTAAGAAACGGAGAAAACTATCCCGCCCTGGCGCCTCCGAGCACGGATGGGGACAGCCAACTTTGATGTTCGTGACCTGGGCGACTTCACGGGGATGGGAGAACTTATATAGCTGGTATATAGCTGATATAACTGATATAACTGGTGTGTATATATATATCATATATATAATATATAATATATATATATAGAGAGAGAGAGAGAAAGAGAGAGAGGCAATATAACATGACATATATATTCTGGATTGTTAGTCGAATGATTTCCCAATGCTTTCGCATGGTTTCGTTTGGGGATAGCCACAAGCCCCATCTCTGGTGCGGCGCCGAGCATGTGCCATCCCCGTTAAGTAGGTAAACTCTGGTTTTGTCTTGAAATGTCTTGAAGGGAAAATGATGAAATCTAAAAATCACAATTTTCTGTACTTGTTTTCAATATTGGTCAAATGTTGGTGGAATCACAATTTTCTGTACTTGTTTTCAATATTGGTCAAATGTTGGTGGTCAAAAATTCTCATGTTTGATCATGTCTGATCCCCAAATGCTGAAAGTCTCACCCTCAATTCTTGCTCAAATCCACATGATCAATGATCAAATAGCCAATAGCCATCAAATACACAGTCTGGTTGGTGGTTTGAACCCCTCTGAAAAATATGGTCAGTTGGGAGGATTATTCCCAATATGTGGAAAAATAAAAAATGTTCCAAACCACCAACCAGCAGTTGAAGTCCCAATTTTTCACAAGTTCAACACCACCAAGTTTTTCTTACTTTTTCCATCAGAAATTCACACGAGTTTTTCCGCCAGTCGACTGACTGAAATCCCCCATGTTTCACCGCCCCACCGACCAACCCCGGGGCCTGGACGCCCCAGGCCGCGCGCGGGTTGCCGTTCACGTCCGAACACGCCGAGGCGGCCGGGACGATTCGGATCAAGTCGTCCTGGCCACTTGATGTCGTGTTGCCATCTGGTTATGACTAACAGTTCGCCATGGAAAATCACCATTTTTACTAGGTAAACCATCTATTTCTATGCGGATCTATACCATCTATACCATGGCTATGTCAAATAACCAGATGGTAATATTGATCATTCATACCATTGATATAATAATGATTATTAATATAATCTGTTATGATATCATATGAATGATTATATATAATCTGTTATAAATTATAAATATCCACTCGGGTTAATGCTATAATCTATTATGTTATGACATCATCAATAATTAATATTACATCATCAATATCATTAATGTTGGTAATATTAATGATATTAATGATATTAGTGTAATCAGAAATTAATAATATTACAATACTGATTATCAATCATTTAATATTATCATCAATATTCTATAATGATATTAATGTAGTGTATATTAATCAATGTCATTAATCATTAATATCATTAATACTCACATTGATATATTGATGAGAATGATGATTATCAATAGAATGATATATGATATATTGATGATTATCAACAATTTAGTATTAATCATTAATTAATATTCTATGTATGTTCTATTGATAATCATCAATATATATATATAATATTTATCAATATCATCAATTCTATTATTCACTTCAAATCATATATCATTTATATATATATATATACATATATATATATATATGTGTGTGTCATTGGAATATACATATGTACGTAATTATGTATATAATATAATATATATATATGGTGTGGTATGTAGATATGTAGGTATGTATGTTGGTATATAGACATTCATCTTAGAATCACATATCATTAGTAATATACATGTAGCTCGTAAACTGAGAAATTTGAGGTCAGTCTTTTATTCACTCGAAAACTCTTGTAGGTTAACCCAGGTGACTAGGACGTCCCAGAGAAAAAAGGGCGGTCTTCTCCTTGCATTTTTTTAGTGTGAATCACGAAATAAGATCTAGTGAGCACTACTCATAGGACAACCACAGCAAGAACGAGAAGAAGAAGAAGAACAACAACTAAAGCTATAACCTTCAAAAGAAGGGAATGATTATGTGCAACAAAGGTGAAGGATGTACCATTCGGTAAAAAAAAAAAGCAAAGACGGCAAAGCCGGGATGATCACAAAACAAAAGGATGATCGCCAAAGAAGCATGCAAACAAAATAACGCGAGCTTGGAAATCATTGGGGACCGAAGCATGTGTCCACTGAGTCATACAGTGAAACCCGATTTTTTTTGGCCATTAAATAATGTGGAAAATCATGATTACCCTATGGTAAATTCAACATAGCCATGAACAGTCACCATTAACATTACCGGTAAATCATCAATCCATGGACCATTTTCCATAGCTATGTTGGATTAGCTGAGGGTAGCTAGCATGATTTTTAGTTCCAGTTCCAACTGGACAAGATCGCCCCAGTTATAACTGGACTAAGCACTAAGCCTACTTAACCTAGACCTGGGGTGAACCACTCCAGTTCTACCCTCCGTTAATCAAACATGGCTTGCTGGAAAAGAAAAATCATTGACTTCGATGATCTTCCCAGCCATAAACTTCTATTTGGGTATGGATCAATACCTATTAATACCATTTTTAATGGGATGAACATCCATTTACCAGCTATTTTGATGTTCACCAGGGGTACAAGGTTTTGACACACTGCCATTTGTCATGGACTTCCCCGTGCTTTTTCCATGTTCCCAGCCATAGACTTCCGACCTTGGCCAGGCCCCATCCGAAATACTCCAAGCGGAAGACGACCTGTTTCAAGCAGGAAAAATGGTGGAAAATGGGAATTCAACCATGAAAATTCAACCATCATTGCATTATTACAATTAACCCAGCTTTGCAACCCAACAGCATACCTGAATCTTCCACCTACGTCTTTTTTCAGACCCTGTGCCAAAGTCCTGTTTTTTCAGTACCCAGAAAACTTTTCAGGACCTACTCTCAAATTCAGGACCTGGCCATTTTGGGGTATCAATGGTAATGGCAATCATTGGGTGCAAACATGTGAAACCAACATTTGGTGGATATTCAAGCCATTGGCATTGATCCACGCAAATAAAAGCACTCCCAGCCCAAACTCATGGCAAGGCAGGATCAGAATATAGTATATTCCAGAAAGTATGTCAGAATAGATGCCAGATAGGATGCCAGAAAGAATGTCAAATAGAATCTCAGAAAAGAATGTAAGATAGTATGTCAGAACATATATGCCACATATACGTCCAGATGATATGTCAGAAACTATGTCAGAATAGTGTGTCAGGGTGGGGATCACTCTTAGTAAGGCAATTTTGAAAATATATTTCAGGTTCGGATTTTCAAACTGTTGTCCTTCAGGCGCCGAAGCTCCCGTTGAAGGTCAGCATCGCCCCATGTCAACTGGTCCAGTCCCACTTCCATTTCAACAAGTCCAACTTCATCGATTAGGGTGTTGGTTGAATGGACTTGGGACTCTAGCTGGCACGGCATCCCTTGTAACCCTGTAGACACTGTAGTGGGCAAAAAGATTGTAACACACAGAATCAGCATCATTTTGATCAGGCATTCTTTTTGCTAATCCTTTCTCCCTATTACGAAAAATACCCCCAAATGACAAAAACTAGGTGCGATTTCCAATTTTGGGAAATGTCAAATTGGTTAATCTGATTTTTAATTGATCCCCTTGAGGAAACAATTTTAAAAATGAAGGTACCATGTGAGGGTTTCACCCCCAAAGAATAAAAAACTAGTCAACACCGGGGTGTCTTTTATTGGGGTCCGTCCTTTAAAATCGTCAATTTTAGTTTTTTTAATTCAGGTGTTGGTGTTTTATTTGATACTAGGCGAAAGCTTCGAAATCCTATTCTTGGCAGTATTCTATTTAAAGATTATTTTCATGGATTTTGAAATTAGAAACAAAAAACGGTTTAATCCCTTCCCCCTGTTGCTAAACAGTCGCCCCTTCACCCACCCACCCAAATAACAAACACCTGGAGGAGTTTTTAGTATTGGGGGGGTCTTTAGTATTAGGGTACGAAGCTTCCCCCTAATACTGATAAAAAAACACACACACACATATATATATATACACATATTTCTATTTCAAAATCGATCAGATTTCTTTCTTTTTAAATCCAATTAAAATATGGCAAACAAGTGGATTCCGAAGCTTAATATCAAATAAAAATACCCAACATAAAAAACTATGTATGTTTTTCTATTTCGAAATCGATTAGATTTCCTTTTAAAAATTAAATAAAATATGGCCAAAAAATTGGATGTCGAAGCTTTTCCCTTATATTAAACCCTAATATCATTTTGTTTTTTTTCCTGTTTCAAAATCGATTAGATTTCCTTTTGAAATCTAATGAAAAAAAACAAAAAATTGATTTTGAAGCTTTCCCCTAATATCAAATTAAAATCCAATTATTAAAATATGTTCAAAAATTGGATTTCGATGCTTCCCCTAATCTTGCATGAAAAATTCCAATATAAAAAACTAAATTTGTTCTATTTCAGAATCGATTAGATTTCCTTGTAAATTCAAATTAAGATATTGCCAGAAATTGGATTTCGAAGCTTTCCCCTCATATTAAACCCTCATATCAAAGACTATTTTTTCTATATCAAAATTCATTAGATTTCCTTTTGAAATCTAATTAGAATATGGTCAAAAATTGGATTTTGAAGTTTTCCCCTAATATTACATTAAAAAACCCTAATATAAAATATTATTTTTTCTTTTTTGAAATCGATTCGATTTCCTTTTAAATTGTAGTAACAAAAATAAAAACAAAAACCGGATTTCGAAATGTTTCCTCTAATATTAAATTACCAGCCCTAATATATTTTTAAAAAAAACTGTTTCAAAATCGATTAGTTTTCTGTTTAACATATAATTAAGATATTGCTAAAAATTGGATTTCGAAGTTTTCCCCTAAGATTAAATTAAAAACACTAATAAAAAAACTATGTTTTTCGATTTCAAGAATCGATTAGATTTCCTTTTGACATCCAGCAAAAATATTGCCAGGAAATGCCAAAAAGTGGATTTCGAAGTTTTCCCCCAATATTATATAAACGTTGTAATATAAAATACTTATTTTTTCGACCTTAAAAGACCCTAGTTCAAAAAATCACCGGGGCTGACTAGTTTTTATTTTTTGGTGGTGAAATCCTGAAATGGGACCTTCATGTTTAATTTGTTTTTGAAAAGGTATCAATTAAAAGTCAAACTGGCCAGCCTGAAATTTCCCAAAATTTAACGCGGACCCTAGTAAAAGGAATCAATGTAATATTTTAGTATTTAGGGTACGTTTAGTAAAAGGAGGTGGGGATTAGTAAGGTTTTCAATTTAATATAAGGGGAAGCTTCGAAATCCAATTTGGCAAGATTTGAGTTAGATTTTGAATAGGAATTCAATCGGTTTTGAAATATAAAGTTCATTTTTTAAAACGAATGTTTTCAATTTAATGTCAGGGGGAAGCTTCGGAATCCAATTTTGGCAATATTTTAGTTAGATGTTATTTAAAAAATGTTTTCCAATTTAGTTTTTTTAACCAAGGGGGAAGTTTCGCACCCTCATACTAAATACCCACTAAATACAAAAAACTATTCCGTGTGTTCATTATTGGGTGGGGAGGGGCAGACGGTTTATTATGACGCACGGATTGGTCAGGCATCACTTGCTGGAATTATTGGATTCTTTTGGGATGATTGGTATGATGTTTAGTCAGGCATGGTTCCCTTCAGTCATGCACGATTTTTGCAAAAATCCTATTTAGGCACGACCCCAAAATCCCAGCCCGGCAAATTCCGGCCCGGGCCCGGCAAATTCCGGCCCGCGCCTGCAAATTCCGGCCCTGCGTTTTTCCAAAATCAGGCAAAACCAGTAAATCAGGTATTAAGTCAGGTGTAGTTACCTTTTAAGTCATTAAGGCTAGTCAGGCATGGTTCCAGTGGGTACCTTTTAATTGTGAAGGCTAGTCAGGCATGGTTCACTGAATTCAGGGGCATGGGTACCTTTTAATTATGAAGGCTAGTCAGGCATGGGTTCTGTTAAGTCAGGCGTGGGTGGGTACCTCTTAATTATGAAGGCTAGTCAGGCATGGTTCCCTTAAGTCGGGTGTGGTTACGCTTTAAGTCATGAAGGCTAGTCAGGCATGGGTACCTTTTAAGTGATGAAATCTGAATCAGGCGGAGCTCCTATTCTAAATGTGTTAAATCCAATTGTTCAGTGTGGAAAATCGATTTTTTGGCTGGTCTACGGGCAAACCCTGTGTCTTCCAATACCATAGCGTGCTGATGTCGCTTGCCTGCATAATAGTTAAGGCCAAAGCTTAGGTCATCAGTGTGATCCTGAAATGGCGCCACGACCAAGAAGATGACATGTGTAAAATGGGCCCTGGATTAACAAAGGCTGACTAATGAATTTGGAGGATGCCACTAAAGTATGACATGTAATCACTTTTGAGGAGCACTCTATGGCACGCAGCGCGCGCAGCCTGCTTTACGGTTTAGCGTTTGAAAGTTTTAGGCTTTGCCTCTATGGCACGCAGCGTTTGAAAGTTTAACCGTTTACCTCTATGGCAGGCTGTGCGCGCAGTACGCGTTACGGTTTAAAGTTTGAAAGTTTTAGGGTTTATGTGTGTGGCACGCAGTGCGCGCAGCGCGCATTAGGGTTTAGGGTTTGGAAGTTTTATAGTTTATTTTATTGCATGCAGCGTGCACAGCGTGGGTTGAACTTTAGGGTTTCGAAGTTTTAGGGTTAACCTCCATGACACGATGGTTTAGGGTTTGGAGATTTTAAGGGGTACTTCTATGGCACACAGCGCGCGCAGCGCGCGTTAGGGTTTAGGGTTTAGGGTTTGGAAATTTTAGGGTTTACCTCTATGACACGAGAGTTTCAGGTTTGAAGATTTTAGGGTTTATTTCTATTGCACAAAGCGCGCGCAGCGCGCATTAGTGTTTAGGGTTTGAAGGTTTTAGGGTTTATCTCTGGCACGCAGCGCGCACAGCACGCATTAGGGTTTAGGGTTTGGAAGTTTTAGGGTTTATTTTATTGCATGCAGCGCGCACACCGCGGGTTAAACTTTAGGGTTTGGAAGTTGCATAACACGATGGTTTAGGGTTTGGAAATTTTAGGGTTTACTTCTCTGGGACACAGCGCGCGCACCGCGCATTAGGGTTTAGGGTTTGGAAGTTTTAGGGTTTACTTTATTGCATGCAGCGCGCGCAGCGCGCATAGAGTTTAGGGTTTGGAAGTTTTAGGGTTTCAAGGGTTCCAAGGTTCCAGGGTACCAGGGTCCCACGGTTTCAGGGTTCCAAGGTTTCCAGGGTTCCAAGGGTTCCAAGGGTTCCAGGGTTTCAGGGTTCCAGGATCCCAGCAGGGTGCCAGGTGTGCAGGGTTGCAGGGTTCCAAGGTTCCAGGGTTCCAAGGTAGCAGGGTTCCAGAATCCTTGAGGGTTCCTGGGTGCCAAGGTTCCAAGGTTTCAGGGTTCCACGGTCGCAGGGTTCCAAGGTTCCAGGGTTTCAGGGTTCCAGGGTTCCGGGGTTCCAGGGTTCCAGGGTTCCAGGGTTCCGGGGTTCCAAGGTTTCAGGGTTCCAGGGTTCCAGGGTACCAGGGTTCACGGTTTCAGGGTTCCAAGGTTTCCAGGGTTCCAAGGGTTCCAAGGGTTCCAGGGTTTCAGGGTTCCAGGATCCCAGCAGGGTGCCAGGTGTGCAGGGTTGCAGGGTTCCAAGGTTCCAGGGTTCCAAGGTTGCAGGGTTCCAGAATCCTTGAGGGTTCCAGGGTGCCAAGGTTCCAAGGTTTCAGGGTTCCACGGTCGCAGGGTTCCAAGGTTCCAGGATTTCAGGGTTCCAGGGTTCCGGGGTTCCAGGGTTCCAGGGTTCCAGGGTTCCGGGGTTCCAAGGTTTCAGGGTTCCAGGGTGTCAATTTCTAGTGTGCGCGGCTCTTCCACAAAAAAAGCGCAGCTTGTTTGGAAACATCACGAAAACATCCCACCTGGTTCTGATCCCAAATGTGGTTCCAACATTGGACATAGAAATGTATATGATTACATCATGTGGGTCATGGAAAAACGCCGCCGTGCGCCACTTTGTCGGCCGAGACTTCCATTGCGCCAGCGTTCAGCGTTCCTCTTGCTGAGCAATCCGAAGCTGTAGTTGTTGATTTATGCGGTCCAATGAGGCAACTCCATCTGACCTACGCAGGAAGTTCTTTCCAAAGCGCAGGAAGTTTCTTGTCTGTGGTAGGACCTATGCACTTCAAGCTCCAGTCTTCTACGCAGCAAAACCGAAACCGATGTTTTCACCAGGTGCAGTGTCGCCGGGCCGCCCGTCCCACTGAAAAGTTGCCACCTACCACTTGCAAAAATAGCCAGATTGTTCGGTGAGTTCGTTCTTTGATCCTCTGTGAGAGGGACTAGACATGAGATGACAGTAGGCCGACACGAAACAAGAGTTGAGGTAATACATGAGCATATTCCCACAGCAGTGAAACAAGAATGCTGAAATGTTGAAAATATGTAACCCACCACAAGTTCGAGATCACCAAATATTGTGAGCTATAACCTAATTACTAGGTATATCATAAATATATGATTGGTTAGTTACATTCCCGAAAATATCGGGTTCCAAATTGGGCCCCCAAAACAAAGCCACCAATCAACAAAGTGTGCGCTTAAAAATGGTTAAAGTATGTTAAAGTTTGTTATATAACTTATATGTATGTGAAAATTTTAGCTTTGAAAAAGAATTCCAGTGGATCATCAAACCAAAATTCAACCCACAGATCCAGCCAAGGCACGTTGGTGGAAACGGTCCAACCTCAGGAGCTGTGTGTTAAGAAACGAGTGCTGTGTTTTAAACACTCATTAGTACTCATTAGTGTAGTTTATTATCATTGTCAACATTTGTATTACGTTTATCATGATGTTTAGTCTTATGGTTTTAATGCGTATATATAAATATGTATATATATATGCATGTATATATATATATGTATCTATCTATGTATCTATGTATCTATGTATCTATGTATCTATGTATCTATGCATACATGCATAGATACATGTATGCATGCATGCATGCATGCATGTATGCATGTAGGTATCTATGTATGTATGTATGTATGGATGGATGTATGTATGTATGTATGCATGTATGTATGTATGTATGGATGGATGTATGTATGCATGCATGCATGTATGTATGTATGCATGAGTGTCTATGTATGTATGTATGTATGTATGTATGTATCTATGTATCTATGTATCTATGTATCTATGTATCTATGTATCTATGTATCTATGTATCTATGTATCTATGTATCTATGTATCTATGTATCTATGTATATATATATATATGTATGTATGTATGTATCTATGTATGCATATATATATGTATGTATGTATGTATGTATATATGTATATGTATGTATGTATGTATGTATGTATGTATGTATGGATGGATGTATGTATGTATGTATGCATGTATGTATGTATGTATGGATGGATGTATGTATGCATGCATGCATGTATGTATGTATGCATGAGTGTCTATGTATGTATGTATGTATGTATGTATGTATGTATGTATGTATGTATGTATGTATGTATGTATGTATGTATGTATGTATGTATGTACGCATGCATATACAGATACAGTGTTTAATTCTTCACATATACGTATCATACATATGTATAGTGAACTGTGTATAAACATACAGATGGAAAAAAAAACACAGGTGGCATTACATTTTCACATTTCAGTGGTCAAATGGCAATTGTTGCTGGGATCTATTGTTCATGTCTCCAGGTTTGAAACCTGCTGAATACGTTTAAGTCCAAGCAGCACAATTACCCTCTGGTAAACTAACATAGCTATTGAAAATGGCCATAGAAATAGTGGATTTACCCATTAAAAATAGTGATTTTCCAGTTCGCAAACTGTTAGTTTACCAGAGGGTATGATGGTTTTTGGAATGCCCAAGAAAATGGGATACCCTCCGGGAATCAAACTTGTCATTTTGATCCCCCATTTCATTCGATGATTTTCCCATCTGTAAACCTTTGTTTAGGCCGCGGGGATTTTCCAGCGCCCGCCACGCTTGATGACACCAGAGGTTATCTCCCAATTATTCTCCAATAATAATATCATCCCATTTAATCAGTATCCCAATTATCATTCCACTCATATCTATCCCATTAATACTCCCAAGTTGAGATATGCCCCCTATAACTATGGTTGTAAATATATATATACCAATTATCATCCAATAGTATCATCCCATTAATATTAATTACTAATAGTCCCATTGATACTCACACTATATTCAATTCATTATTGATATACCCGTTTTATCCCATTGTATCACCATGACCAGGACTATAGATCCACTTGGCATATCCCAATGATTATCCAATAATATTCATTCCATTTAATTCCACTATGGTTATATATACACATATGGTGGTTTCCTAAAATAGGGGTACCCCCGGTGAACATCCATTCTAGTGGGCTTTCCCATTATAAACCATCCATTTTGGGGGTAGCTCCATTTATGGAAACCACCATATCTATGATTTGATGTGAATGATCCACAAAAAACAACGAAATGATATTCATGTTGCCAGTTTCTTGCGCGTCCTTCTCTCAAACATACTCAATCAATAAGATATATATATATATATGGCAGTGTGTCAAAACCTTGTACCCCTGTAGTTCACCTCAAAATAGCTGGTAAATGGATGTTCATTCCTTTAAAAATGGTATTAATAGGTATTGATCCATACCCATATATATATATACCAATTATTATCCCATGAATATTCCCCCATGCATCGCTTCGCCATCGACATCGCCCAGGGAATACCAGGGATCCAAGAGATCCAAGGGACTTTGACCAGGCCCTGGCCCCCGGATGGTCAGGCGGTTTACCAACACCTGAGCGACAGGGGTTGGTCCAAACGTTTGTTTTTTTACCACGGTGATTTACCACACATGGGGAGATTTACCACGTTTTTGGATCCAAAATTTCGGATGTGAAGATGAATCTTTTTGGACCCAAAAAAAAATAGACCAAGAATAGCAACAACAAAATTGTGTTTTCAAGCCAAAAAAAAACTGTTTTGGATGTTTGGCCTGAAAACTTGATGAAAGCCGCCCCATTTGAAAATGGCTGGCCCCCTTTATTTTGTTTTGAGGTTTTGCGCCATCCCCAATTGGACTTGGAGGATCATCCCGGTGGCGTTTTTTGTGGCGCAGCCATTTCTGGGTCCCAAAACATGGCACCATATAACCAGCGACCATTTTTGACCATCCTCGAACATTTTTTGAGCTCGTGAGGTATAGATATGGATGTGGGTCAAAATGGAAGACCGATGTGGGACCACAGATGTGAATGTCTAGTTTATTATTAACCATCCAATTATTGGGGTACCTAATTTTGACCCATACCCATATGACCAATGAGTTGAATGAGTTGTTCATGGTACTTCCAGGTCTCAAGGGTCTCCCCAAGCAAACTTTGTCTCAAAGAAAGCTGCCCAAAAAGAGACGAAATGTCCCCTCCTTTGTGTCATGGCCAGGGAAATCCCCCGTGCTCCATGGAGCTTTCGCATCCCCAGCAGGCCATGTGACATCATGTGACTGATGAACAGAGGGGGCCAATTCATCATTTTCTCCATCAATTCTGGTGATAGAAATAGATGGTAACTATATGGAAATTCACCCAAAATAGGAGAAAAATAGGGAATAGAATAGACTGGCTGGTGGTGCAATAACCATCTTGAAAAATATGAGTTCGTCAATGGGAAGGATGACAACCCATATATGAAATGGAAAATAAAAGCCATGTATGAAACCACCAACCAGTAAAAATATTTTCATGGTAACTATAGAAATATATGGATCAAAGGAACCATAAATATTGATTCAATGATTTTCTCCATTAAAACTATTATCTTTGGCCGTCAGGATATGGTGAGGTGTCCATGTTTGGTCCCGAACCCATATGAAAAACCCTTTATTGGGGGGTCCCGACTGCTGCCGGTCTGACCTACTGCAAACAACCATCCCCCACAAATAGTAAGTTTGACTGGAAAGACGTGGTAAACCGTCCAATTTGAGGATTTTTGAGGTACCTTATATTTAGATAAAACATGATAAAAACCCATAGTCGTTGATCCTAATCAAGTGTAATTATCTAATATTAAATTATGTTTCAGTTCAAATTCTAATATCATCTAATCTAAGACCCGGATTTTTCAGGATAATCTTTCTATATTGGACATAGTTACAATGTGGGGCCCCCGTTTACGAAATCGCTAAGTTGGTTATTTATAACTCCAATAACTATGGTTTATGATACGCAAATAACTATAGTTAATGGGGTTTATAGACCAATAAACATCACCGGGGGGGCCCACATTGGGGAAATCTCGCTTTCCATGTCTCGGTTCCCGCGCCCATTGATCGTGAGCACAGGTCTCAGTGGAAGATCGGAGATCCCCGGAATTTCCTTCTTGGGGGCTATCCTATGAGGAAAGTCGTTCTCGGATGAATCCACCATTTATTATTTACATATGTATATATATATATGTATGTATGTATGTATATATATATGTATGTATGTATGTATGTATATGTATGTATGTATGTATGTATGTATGTATCTATGTATGTATATATGTATGTATGTATGTATGTATCTATGTATATATATATATATGTATCTATGTATGTATATATATATGTATGTATGTATGTATGTATATGTATATGTATGTATGTATGTATGTATATATGTATGTATGTATGTATGTATCTATGTATATATATATATATGTATGTATGTATCTATGTATGTATATATGTATGTATGTATATAAATATATGTATGTATGTATGTATATGTATGTATGTATGTATATATGTATGTATATATGTATGTATGTATATATGTATGTATATATGTATGTATGTATGTATGTATATATGTATGTATGTATGTATGTATA
>CAMXCT020002826.1:0-85252 GCA_947184155.2 Cladocopium goreaui
CACTGAGTTCATTATAGTTCATTCATATCATTCATATCATTCATATCATTCATATCATTCATATCATTCATATCATTCATATCATTCATATCATTCATGTTGATTCGTCATGATTCGTCATGATTCGTCGCTGTCCTGAGATTGGCCCAACTCCCACATGTCTTTCACATAAACAGCGTCAGCCCAGAGCTGCTGCGAGATGGGCTGCAGCGGATTGGCTGCGAAATGCAGCGGCTTCATCGGCCTGCAACGGCAGCGTCCAGATGTGACCAAGCAACGGCGGGCAACACCATGGCTGTCACCAAGTCTCATTGTCATGGGAGTCATGGGATATGCATCTGTAATCTGTACCTATAAGTATAAGACTATAAGACTATAAGACTTAGCCTGGTACAGCATGTTGAAGTCACTCTTGCACCTCCCATTCAATCTCACTATCCAAATGTCCACTTCCAGAAGTTGCCCCTGTAACCCTGCCTCCCATGCACTGAGGAGAAGCGATGAAAAACGAAGCCATTTCCTCTCAAAAATTGATCCACCTCCGCAAACAGCGGCTGTCGTTCGTACATCTCCACGAACTCAACCTGGAACGATCGGCAGAGAAATCCTTCTGGAAAGCCTGCTGCATTTGTTCACCAATAATTCCGATCCTAGCATCACTACCACAACATACCACAACTGTACAGCCCATCACACTCCCGCGCCTCCGTGTGGACCACAAGGGTGTCCTGCAGGGCTTTCTGAGCACCTTTAAGAACCGCCAGTTCAAAGCCCTGGACATCGATCTTCAAATAATCCTTGGTGAAAACTGACTGGCAAACTAGTCAGGTGAAGCAAAGAATTCAGTGTAGATATGCTGACATGCTAGAGGGTCACAACTTTTCAGGGGAAATGCCTTGATCCGTTGATCCGTTTGAAGTTTGAAGATTTCTTGATTTTTGAGCTGAAGAATAAGTGATACATAGATCCCACAATAATTGCTACAAAACACTCCATTAATTAGCCTAGAAATCCCTAGAAAGAACACCATGTTGAGCGCCATATGCCAGGATATGCCAGGATTCCACACCACCTCCTGGAATTTCTGGAAGCAAATCATCTAATCTTCTGGTGGCCATCTCACTTCTTTCCACCACTGTGGTCACCTCCTCCAGCTGAACGAAACGTCGCAGCAATGGGATGTTGGGCTCCAACATGCTGGAGGTCATGGCAGCGGAGCATCGACGGAACTGACCTCTGGAGCCATCGCCCAAGGCCCACGGCAGGAAGCGAAAGGCCGTGGACTCCGTGGAGTCGCTGCCGTCCTTCACCGAGCCGCAAAGTGCCCCTCCCAGCAAAGCCCAGCACTGCAAAAATAACCAAATGATACAAAATGCATCAAAATGCATCAAAATGCGCGTCTTGATATTCGACTTTGCTGGTCGAATATTTCTCAGAAAATGCGCATGACAAGGTATGAATGCAAATCTGTGAGCATCTATGCATCGCAGTTTTGAATGCAAAAACATGCTGGAAGAAAGCCAAAATAGCCGTAAATAGCCAAACATCCTAGCGTCCTCTGAGGTTTTCAGGCTGCTCACTGAGCTGTTGAGCCGTTCGCACTCCTCCGTGCAGGGCTCAAAGCCCACGACTGACTCACAATGCCCACGTCGCTGCAGCGGTTGCCAAATCTCCTGTAAGAAGCTCTGGCTACATGGGAAGTCTATGAGGAAAAGCAGATTTTTGTGCAAAATGTGTCACTGTGCCCCGTTAGATTTCCTCTGCTTCGCTGAGGAACATGGCACCCACATCGATTACACGCACCCGCGGCAGGTCGCAAACACCACTCTCCCTCGGGACATTCTCAAGGCGCTGAGAGATCACAATACAGCCTCTACAGACTCTACAGACTCTACAGTACATCTACATGCCTCTCACTCCTGCAGATTTGCGGGAAAGGCCCAGCCTGAACAAGCTGTAGGCTATAATAGGCTAATTATACAAATGCCGAGTGGCTTTAGAAAGTCCCTCAGCGGGAAGAAGGGCGGAGGATGTTGCGGTGCTGGTGCGATCGGCGCTGGAAGCGTTGTTGCAGGCGCTGCTGTTGAAGCTGCGGCATCGCTGCTTGACGCAGCTTTTTCCATAGCCAAGAAGCGACTGCGCTGAGTATACTTAGTAGCACTAAACTGTATTCATGCCAATGGATCAAAATCTATGCTAATCTTACATTTGCGATTTTGATCGATTTTGACTCGTGAGCTGTTTTTGGGCCGCCAGCTGCCACATTGTGCTAGAATGAGCCAGGGTGTTTATGGGAAGTGTTTCGGATACCAGCAGGTCGCCACACTGCTGGACATACACAACCTGTGGCGGCTGCTTCTTCGTACATGGACCATTCACACATCCATCTTCTTCATCTTCTTACTTGCCCTTCCCAAGGTGTAGCACCGCCCATGTGCCTGCTCATGATGTGCATAGACGTGACGAAGCTTGGAGCCATTTTCGATGCAACGTGATGCGATGTGAAAGCGAATCTGCAGGTGTTGGATTGAATACTTCAGTGATTCAGCATGCATCAGCCCAAAACTGTGAAACCCCATGCTGTGCCTATGGCGACATCGTCCACGTGTATGTGGCAGCCCGTTCTAAGTTGCAGCTCCTTTACATTGGCGCCTGCAAAGATGCCGACTTGTCTCCACTGACCCGTTTCGGAAAACATGTGACTCTGTCACTGTTCATGGCCAAGCCTTTCACACCAATCAGAGCGCTGATAGATCGGGAAGGCATGACCTCATGAAAGATGACGAGGGAGGCTCATTGGTTCAGATTTCATGTATCTGAGAAGTAATCTGGAAAGACCGCCGTAACTTTCTGATTTCAAGCTTGGCTGTCTAACTTTCTATGTTCATAGATCCATGGCGGTCTGACATGGTGATGTGTGGCGGAATTGAGAGCCCAGGCGATTGCCAAACGCCTCTCGTCTTCGTGGCCGGGCATGACACACTCCGTGCAGTTGTTCGCCATCGCCAGGATGTGCTTCATGGCACTGGCCTGGATCTGCTTGTGGCAGAGATCAGGGGACCATAAGAGATCTGGATCTGAAACCTCTGGCATCCTCTGGCTGCAGCAAGCTTCAATATTCTCCCAAGCAGGAGATTCAATGGTCACCACCTTTCAGTTTCAGCTTGCAGAGTCACATCTTTTCAAAATCGTTCAACGCTTTAAAGTTCTTTAAAGCTGGAAACAGCGACAACGCCCCTTTTTCATCGGAGCTCGCCTGCTGCTCTGTCCCCGGATACAAATCTTCTGGCTCCGTGAGATGCAACTTGCCTGATGGCACCGGTGGACAAAGTGCGGCACGTTCGAAAGCTGCAAGAGTTATAGAGTTCATAAAGAGTTCATAAAGAGTTCATAAAAATTCATGAAGTGATGAACTGATGAACTAATCCCAAACATCTGAATGCAGAATTGAGCCTTGGGCTGCATTCTCGATCACCAAATGACTAAACCTCAAATAATTGGAAAGGTGGAGCCACAGCAGGTACGCAAAGAGCCAATTTTGTGCTGACAATGTCGGAATTGTCAGATTTTAGTACAAGGTGCTGGATGGCACTTGCCAGTGTCTTTGGCGCCAACAACTTGAAGGTCGGCGTGCAAAGTTCTATGTGATCCTCCCAAGAACTTCCAAAGGTTTCCAACTTTCACGCTCAGATTCTATGATGTGGTTGTCTATTTCTGCATTTGTCTGAAACTTATCTGTGCATTTCCTCATGTGTCTTTCTCATCGGTACTAGCGCATTGTGACCCAAATATAGAGGTACAACGGGGAAGAAACCCCGCATGGCCCTCACCATGTCAAGACTTTTTGACTCATTGGCTGCTGGTGATCCAAAGACTTTTTTGACGCACCACACTGGCAGTCACTGGCTCCTCTCGCCGAGGTCTTTTTTCTTCCCCTCCGACCTCGTCTTGGGGGGACCGTTTTAGCATCCTGCAGGACGGAATCCCAGCTGAAAGGATGGAATTTGAGAAGAGCTCCAGATCCATCCCCGTCCTCTCAAGGGCCACAGGCTAAGGCCTCGCCAGCCTAAACTCAGTTGAAGTTGAAGTGCAAAAACAATGGTGAGGTTGTTAGCTTTTCAGGACCTTGCTCCACCATTCTCGCTCATGACTCATTTCAGATTTGGCATACAACATTCTACAGTCACTTCATCAAAGTGAATTTTCAGCAGAATTCACTCAGAATTCTCTTGTGAGCCTCAGGGAACTGAGGTCCATGCGCAAAGAGCGAGGCATTTGGGGCCAAGAAAAATGCCCCGTAGCCCTTTTGAGCCCCGAAATGTCACACCGATGCAAACCAAAGGACGCTTGAGTGGGTGGAGGTTCGGGTCTGCTAAGTCTGCACCAATGGAACTTTTCCAAAGGACAGAATGACAACTAGACCGTAATCATGCACACCCATGGGTTCAAAATGTGTACCTGAAGTTAGGATTGCCAGTCATGCAGATTGTTGGCTTTGTGTCACCAATGGTGTGACTTTCAGTCCTACTCCTTTGCATGTTGTGATCACAACATTATCAGATATCTTAGGCCAAACTACGTGAGTGAAGCCCAACACATTCTCAAACCTTATCTGGGAAGGTTGGATCTACGGCTCTGGGTTGGCCGTTCAAATAAATTGAAAACACTCGAAAGATAAGCCCGGCATCGCGCCATGGGCTGGCCGAACGGCCTTGCGTTCAAACGGCGAGCCCGCCCTGGCACTCAAACTACACGGAGCGATCCGTTGTGAACGACGGGGAGAGGCACAGAAAGCAGAGGATCCTGCAGCACAGGAATCTTGTCAGGGCACAAGCTAAAATTACAGCGTCTCTGGATGTCTCTGGTGCACCCCTGAAAAGACCTCTGAAGCTGAAGGGACAAATGTGTGAAATTTCTCAGGTGAAAGCAAATACGAAACACACCGGAAGACACATATAAAAGGTGAGTGTGTGTCAGAGACGCATCTGACCTCTGGCTCTGCACATTGTGAAGGCCATCAAGGAGACACTGTATGTCGCCAAGGTCAGCATGCTTGTACGGACGCTTTCATTATGTCAAGTCAGGTGCAAATGTTGGGCCAACGGATTGACTCTTTGGTAAAGACATGTAAAAACCGAAAGTCTTGCCGCGCTCCTGGTTGATCTCGTAGATCATGGCCCCAACTGCCCAATCGATGGGTTTGCCACCACTGCTGGTTTTGAACATGATTTGATTCGCCTACACTCAAGCAACAAATGGCAACATATGGCACAAATGGCAACAAATGACAACAAGCCCAAAGTATCCAAAGCATCCCCAAAACTAGGCCATCAGATTTGGAAAATTTGGAAATGTTCGCGATCCGCCTGAAGCTCGTAGCCAAAGTGTAGCAAGGTGTAGGCAAAAGTTGCGTGAAAGCAGAGATGGGTGCGGTCGTACTCATCCTCACAGGTGAATCAGAGGGAATTGGACAACATACCTTGGAGTTCTTCCAAAGTATTCGATTTCAAATTGGGAGAACAAGAAATCATAAGAAATCACGCACCCTCATGATTCATCAGGATTCATATGAAATTCAACTGAAATTTATATCGTCTTTTGGATTCTTTTGGGAGCTCTCATCCTTTCTCATCCTTTGTGCCAAGTGGCTGCCACCCGAGCAAAGAGCATCTCCAACTGCACCAAGGTCAAGGAGCAAACGTAGCGCGTGGCGATGCGAATGTCCTCCAGCTGCGCATCCACCGGGAGTCCCAAATCGGCCACCACGTCCGCAAAGTGAGCCTGCTCAGATCTGCGGCTGACGCGTTCTGAACATCTTTTTGTTCCATGCTGTGGCAGGGGAACTCCAAAAATTCAAAAGCCACATTTCTCCACACTTCTCACTATTTCATCTATTTCTCCCTGCACTGCTTGGTTGCTGCGCTAAGTCACTAAGTGAGGGCTCGCACATCGCTGCCACCAAGGAACAAATGCCAAAAAGGGAACTTCGTAGACGCGTGGCTGATAAACACCATAAAATGAGCCTCGCGAGAGCCATGGAAAGCCAATGGACCCAAAAGTAAAGAGAAGTCAAGTTAAATGTAACGCCCAGAGTATCTGCACAACAAATTGGAACTGCTGAAGAGTGCCAGCCAGGCGCATTTTTCAATGAGGCATGGAGCATCCTTGTTGAAAATGCGCTTCACCAACGATTCACACCCATTGAAATCACTGGTTCCATTCATTCGAACCTGACAAGCGCAGGAACAGAAATTCTTGACTGGAACTGACCACAGCTCGTGAACCTATAGATTGACCTTTTCCTGCCAGATCCTGACAGTATACTCCAGTGCAATTGGGATAATTGGGCACACAGGCTGGCAGAAACTGATGACCTCCGAAAATGCAGCTGCAAGCTGCCTGAATCGGTGCGAAGGATTCTCCGCTGTACGAAAACATTGGTGTGTAAATGTAGCCCTTCGAAAAGCAAGGGTGACCAATCGTTGCCTCCTTAGGGCCGCGGCTGTTACAAACTGGAACCGTCATGACTCCACGGAAGACAAACAAAGACCATCGCTAAAGTTCCGCTAAAGTGATTGCTGAGACCTTTCAACTTGGAGGAGCCTTGAACCTGATTCCGCCCTCCCAGGCATCCCAAGCATAATCAAAGCGAGACTCCGATTGCACAGACAACAGCGCATCAGAAATGACAACGCTGGCTGTGCGGTGGGCAGCCTGCCAGCTGATGACGTCTGGGATGTCTGGAACTTCATTTCTGGATCCTTTCGCTCTAATTGACAAATTGTCGCTCATCCGGTGAGGTCCAGAGCCAAGAGATCACTAAGACAATTGCTGAGAATGTAAGAAGGTCAAGCCTCTCTTATACCAAAATGTAAGAAGGAATAGGAGTAGAGTTGGACGCGGTGAGGACCTCAGGGACATCTTGGACGGCACTGGTACAAAAGTACAAAACGATTCTAAGATGCCAATGCCAGGTGTCCACATTGAGGTCAGCACCCAAGTGGAGTGGAAAGGCATGCTGGATTGTCGACTTCTGCGGCATGAAGACGATTTGTGCCTGGACAGACACTGGACAGGTTGATCTCCAGAATCGAAACGGAAAAGGAACCACTGATCCTACGGCTATCTACTAGCAGCTTACCAGCGTATCTACTGTCCGCATCTACTGTCCACAGCGCTTTGCGGCTGAGGCACTGAGGCTCCACCCAAATCCAAGGAGCCAATGGTCGTCTGAGAGGTTGGAACCTGCCGTCTCGGAGATCTCAAGATATCCCAAGATCACAGCAAAAAAATTGCAAATCGGCAAGTCTGTTCTGGATTAGGAATCATAAGGAATGTGTAATTGGCCCATTGGCCCGACCTCGTCAGGCTTGAGATTTCCCATCAAGTAGTTCCTGGTTTCTTCAGAGTTGCCAACTGTTTGCCATCGGCCGTCTGGACTTAAGGTCCCCACGCAGAAATCCAACCAAAAACGCCCTCCTCCTGTCCAGAGAGCAACACTGAATATCATGACCGCAGCATGCCGACACGAATGCGACTTTGCCTCGCCAGTAGCCACCGAGGCCATTTCATTTCCTTGCTGCCAGCACTCCAGGAAAATTCCAGTGAAAACCCGGCTGAGCTGCTGGCGGAAGTGAAAAGGCAAGGTTCGGAAGTAGGAGCGAACATGCTCCTCAGTCTGTCGGTGTCATCAACTTAGCGACGGCAAATGGCCCGAGCATGTGCTCACCCTTGGCTCTGCAAGTCTCCAAAATGTTTTCTCGCTCATCTGGGAAGAGCAAACGCATGCCAGCGGTAGCACGAAGATAGACTGGAATCTTTGCCCAGTCGTCTTTCTCCTCAGATCCGTCGAGATTCGTCGAGTTTTAGTTTTTTACTTCGCACTTTTCCCACGGGCTTTCCTGACAAATGATGTGCCAAGTTTCCGAGTGCAAGAGTTTCATTGCATATTGAAGCAATGGCTTCAGGGATGAGCCCACATCATGGGGTTTTAAAGCAAAGGATGCAACGCCTGGAACTACACCTGGTGCACGGATGTGCACGGCGAACGGCATCAATGACACAAGGGCTTGCAGCGGCTTGCACTGTCATCATGTGACACGACCTGTGAATGAAAACACATTTAGCAAAATGAGGATGGTTCCAGGATGGTTCCAGGATGGTTCCAGGATGGTTCCAGCATGGTCCATTTGAGTGCACAGCTGTCGCTCAGGCCGAGAAGCTCGAGTCACCTACGACTTCAGGACAGATAATCTCGCCTTGGGGCAATTTGGATCTATCTTGCATTTTGTAGCTGCACCTGGGACACAACTTGACACAACTAGTCTGAGCGAGACACTACCGGGAGTCGCCGTGGGGCGCCACCGGAGTACATAAATACGAGAGCCCTCGCTACCTCACATGGCATAAATGGCCATCTATGCATTGGCCTTGCAGTCACATCGTCAGGCTGCGCGGCTGCGCGCCTCCATCGATGAAGGCACCTAAAGCAGCCCAAATTAACGCAGCATAGGATTCGATGGCCCAGGCTAGTACAATGAGAATGGTCTAATCAGTCTAATCACTGCTTTGAAGTTGCTTTGAAATTTGATGGCCCATGTGTCTCAACATACCAAAAGTTTACTGTCAAAATTATCCAACATCACTTCCACTGAGCAATGAACCAAATCTCCAGGGTTTGTGCTCAGAACCACTATTTCCATGGCCCTGCCAATCACAAGTGACCAATGACCAATGCATGACTTCGATTTGAGCATGAAACGAGGAAAGCTGAGAAAGTTAAAGCCTCCACCAAGATCCAAAGACTCAGGATGAAGAAGAGCATGGCAGGGGTGGAAATCAAACAAATCCAAAGAAAAAGGATGGAGCTTGGAATTCTGGAACCAAGTGTTTGAAGTCATCACTCTCATCTCAACTCTCATGCTTATGATTGAGAGGCTTTGCTCTCCGGCGTTTCATGCAAGTCTTTGCACACTAGCTGTTCCAGCGCCAAACTTTCGCTACAAAACTCCTACTTTTGAGACAGAAAAGGGAGCGGGGTTGCTCTGCAAGATTTGGCAGGAAAGCAACAGCGGTCCTCACAAATGTCGCTGGTGAACACAGGCCGAGCCTTCTAGAAAGATCTTCTAAGGCCTTGATGCGCTGCACCTTTGCATTTGAAGGCCTTTGGATGCTTCTGTAACAGCTTCCCTGCATGCTCCGCTGCTTAAGTTTTTCCACGCTACCATGCTGATTGGGCAATCGCGTTGCGATCTGTACACTGTACACCATTTCCCATTGGCAACTAATGATTGAACGGCCTCCGGCCACTTCAAAGCAAAATGAAATACGAGTGAAACTCTGGCTTGCCCTAGAAGCAGCAGCCCAGCACAGATGGTTTATCACCTAACCGAGCGGACAAAAGACTCCAGCGTCACTTTCACTAGCTGTTTGTCCTTCACTGAGTAGAAGTCCTGACGTGTCTTGGGCAACATGCAAAGCTGAGCCAAACCCTACTTGGCACAACTAGGCACACACAAGCGGAAAAGCAATGCAAAAATGAACAGTTTCACGGTGTCACAATCAAGGTCTCGTGAGGCCAGGGGCTCTTGCAGCTGGGAAACTTGACAAACCTCTCGCAGCAAACGACGATCGTAGGAAGTGACCACCACGCTTCCCTCAAATTCCTGCGAAAAGCTGGAAGAAGCATCTGGCAGCATCTACCTACCAGAAAAGTAGTAACTTGTGATAAGACTTTGGACTACTTACATTTCCCTCAATTCATCTGCATTCCTGTTTCCCAAGGCATTTCCATCCATTTCCCAAGAAGCACCGCGGCGCCGCAGTGTTTCAGCTGCTTCAGCTGGCCTTCAAAGCTTCTCCCAAGGCTTCAACGGTCTGCAGGTCCAAGTGGTTGGTCGGCTCGTCCAAGACCTGGCTTTGATCGTTTGGAGATGTTTGGAGAGGAGCAGAATCCAAAGAGAATATAGAGAATGGACAATGACAGAATCCACTCATCTCTTAAACTCGAAGAATCAAAAACTAGTATATAACATTATATAGCTAGTTGAAAACCAATCCCATGGACATCCCACCATCTCAGTTTGCGACCAGCACGTGAGGCGCTCTCAAGGTCGCAGCTGCCAAGGCCACGCGACTTCGTTCTCCACCAGATAGGGACCTGGCAACAGTGGCGTGGCCATCTCTCCATGTACTGCCACCTTGTCCTCTGAGCCCTCTGAGCCCTCTCAGTCTGAGACTCAACCGAATGTTCATGGCAAACCCAAAGACATTCCATGGAACACAGCATGCCCGCCATCCCCCGTTTCAGCCCAGCGGCTTGATGGGTTGAACAGCAAGGCGTCCCAGGCCAAAGCTGCCCAAATGTGCTCGGACCTCGTGGTCCTTCAAATTTGGATGACCTCAGACCGGGCTTCGAAAAAAGATAAACCATGATAAACCATGATAAACCGCAAATGCGACACTCTGCCATGCGAATGTCACCATATGTCACCTTGTTTGACACAACGATTCCAAGCATCTTACTTTCGCACAACGATTCCAAGGGTGTTGCATCGTTCGGCAGGTCATCCGCCTCCCCCCGGACGTGGCTCAAACGGAGACACTAAAAATACAACGTGAGACAAATCCCTCTGGCCTGGTGCTGGTTGAAGAAACCCACTACCACACCTAGTCCCGGGATGTCCCACACAAAGTGTCCGCTTTCTCCGGAGAATCGGAATGACAACTGGCAATGGAACTTATATAATTTACTATTGATCTACCAGGTCATCTTCCCAGGCGTTTTTGTTTGGATGAGCCTATAAATGCAACATGATAATCATAATATTGCAATATATTGTGCAATCTTACGAATCACATATATATATATTAATATATATATATATATGTGTGTGTGTGTATAGTAGATCATATTGGCTCAGACCAAGGTGAACCAAGGTGCGTGGTTGCTGATAGACTTCACCCGAGAGGCAGGCCAGCTCGCCCACTAAGGTTCGCAGCAGAGTGGTCTTGCCACTGCCGTTCACGCCCAGAATTCCTGGAGGAAAAAAGTCAAGAAAAAACTTGCAAAATTCTCTTGTTGAGCCGTTAAGCCCTGAAGCCTTGTGTCAGTGCAAGTCAGCTCAGTTAACTTCTCAAGGATCAGCGTAAGGAGACTTTATGAGCCCCATGTGCTCAACAGAACACATCTCGACAGAATTAATCTACTGCTTTGCGCAACACTTTTCCGACTCTGTGTTTGATCCAAGTGTGGGAGAGCAGCTGTCAATGGCCCATCTGACCAAACAATATCAAATGTTTTCAAAACAATGTTCGAAATATTTCGAAATGTTTTCAGCACGAAAACCCAAGGGCACAAATGATACCTCTGCGCTGTGTTGCCACGTCTCCAATGCGAGATTGAGCTCGGATGTCAAGGTCAAACTTCTTTATCAGCGGAGCCAATTTGTCCTTGTCTCGCACAAGTTCGAGTGAATCCATCCCTGTGTAGCAACAACAAAATTGAAATGCCATGTCCACCTTAAATTTCAACATGTTTCACACCATTTCCAGCCAGGGGTCATAGCCCACCACCACGTCGCGGCATTGAAGCAGAGCTGCCTCAAAGCCCAAAGCTCCAGCAGCCTTCAATTTCAGCCGCACTGCCTGTTCCTGGTGTCAATGGCAACGGCAACGTCACCGGCAGCAACAGCCATGGTACACCATTCTTCTTTGATGGTGCACATTTTATCAGTTTAAACAGTTTAAGTCAACCTGTCCCGTATCAAAACTTCTCACTGGCCATGGTGTCCTTGTTCTCCACCTGGAGCTGCTCCATGGCTGCACCAACCGTGTTATAGCTAAATTTGAACTTGTGACCTCCTGCTCGTTCTAAGCCAACGCGGTTGAAGGACCAGGGCTTATCGTCCAAGCCGAGCTTTGTGCGTCGGCTCGCCACCGCCTTGAGCAAGTTCTCGTTGTTGGTCTTTCTGCCACGTTGCCTCCGCTTCAAATCCCATGCCGCACACAAGCAGCAAAAGGATGCAAAAGGAATCTCTTCCGAGAAGGATTTTTAAAGACATAATGTAATGTAATGTAATGTAATATAATATGATAGAATATAAAAGACAGGTTATGACAAGTTCCCAAAAATTCTCACAGATTGATCTGTCGAGCAGCTCCATCTCCTTGACTTGCTTCTCCATCTTGTCTTGCTTGTCATGCTGCCGCTGTGCCAGTTCTGCTCGGTGCTGCTGATCTCGCTCATGGGCATCCTCGAAGGTGGAATAGTTGCCTGGCGAAAGATTGTTTGTTTGGAATCATTCTGAAGCTATGAACGTAAGGCGGCTGCAAATAGCATGTTTCACTCCTAGATTCTGGAAGAATGCCCCTCATCTTCATTCATCTTCTGGGTTGTGGATGCATGTCAAGCCGCCTTGCCTGAGTGGACCTGCAGCTTCATTTCGAAAAGCCGAAGAGTCATGGTACTCACTTTGTCCAGGAAATCCCGATCGTGCGAAACCACCACCAGGGCCACTTCATTCAATTCCTCTGAGACCAAATATTTTTCCAACCAAAGGATGGCTTGCCAATCCAAGTGGTTTGTCGGCTCATCCAATAGCAGAACATTGGGCTTGGCTAGTAATGCCTTGGCCAATGCCACGCGCATGCGCCATCCACCACTGAGAAGCCGTGTTGGTTTCTGGAGGTCAATCTCTTCGAAACCCAAGCCTCGGTCCGGTGCTGAGTTGGTCAAAGATGAACAGTAAACATCATGCGGAACATAATTCACGAAGGCACTGATAAGGCTACAAAAGAGGATTCTCCACGTTTGGATGCACTGATATACCTGATATATCTGATTCTTATACGGTTATACACCTGATATACTCAAAATGCGGAGGGCGGAAGATGCAACCTTTCATACATGTCTTAACACCGCAAAATACATTCATCTCAACAAATCTCAACGTTGACAAGTGGCCCTTCAGAATCACTTCGGCTCGCCCTTTCATTGAGTCCGCCCCAAGGATCCGCAGTCGATCTCGTATGTCTGCCAAGATCTCCACCACCTTGGCCTGCACCGCTGCCGTTCCCTCCTCAGCCTGCACCTGTCACAGCTGTCACAGGGTCGCACAGCGTTGACTCTGAGTTGACTCTGGGTTCCTGTCGCTCCAACATCTTCCAACACTGAAACTAACCTGGTCTGAGTTATATATCTGAGTTGCCAAGTCATGGACCCAGTCATGGACCAAGTTATACTCGAGTTCGCCAAGGTCACCAAGGTGGCCAAGTTGCCTCAGCTTCCAACGCTTCAGCCGCTTTCTTTTCTTGCGCTTCGGCTTCGAGTAGGGCTTCTCGCGCAGCTTTGCCACGGAGGCCACTCAGCTTGCTCTCGTACATGGCCTAGCCCCCAAAAACACTTGAAATATCTTGAAATCCAAGAGAACATCCAAATGCCTAGGCAATCTAGGAAAATCAAGGTGCTTCAAGTTGGTTTTCATCCATGTTTGGAGTCCTGAAGCTGACTTGGCAGTTTGCTGAGTGGAGCCCCGCCAGAAAAAAGAGCACGAGCTATACATTTTTTGCAACTCGTGTGGCGGGGCCGTACGGGGCCGTACTGTCAGAAACAAGCGTGAGGTTGCAACACAAATGATCACAAAGGCAGGAAATAAGTTGGGACAAGTTGGGACAAATTGGGACAAGGAGAAGAAAATAGAAACGTGACATCTGAAGCGCAAGCCTAGCCACGGCCTTGAAGAGACTCCGTTTAGCCAAGAGGTGCTCGTGTTTCCTCAAGGCCTTCACAGCATCCACAGCAGATCCACTGTGCACCAGCGCCAGGGAGATTTCCTCTTCCAACAGCTCCTGGAGTTCCTTGTGAGCAGATACCACCTCGGCGAAAATCACTTGAATCAGAAGGATCAAGAAACAACACATAGGGAAAACAAAGGAACACTAAGAGATCCTAAAAACAAATGATGGATACTGATGGAGCATGGAAGCTAGATGGGATCAACTACAAAGGAATCAATGCATGAAGAGAAACACACGGATCCCAGTAAAATGATTGCACTCAGCTCAGTTTGGTCGCGGTCTCCACTGCTGTTCTTTCATCTCCTACATCCTCTTGGTCCACCAGCAGCGTCACGCAGTTGGCTGGGTAGCCGGGGATTCGCCCCGACGCCATCGATCGGAAGAGGGTGGATTTCCCTGATCCGTTTCGACCAACGAAACCATAGCGTTGCCCAGGGCAAAGCTTCAAATGGGCATCCTTCAGCAAATCTCGGCCAGCCACGGAGATGCAGAGATCGTGGACGTCCACTTCAGCTACGGCAGAGCTGATCCTCAGAAAGACAGCATTCTGAGCATTCTGCCAACCCAAGCACAGCTCAAAGAAAATAGACTCCAGCACTGCTTCATAATGCAGAACCGACCTGTTGGCTTGTTGGCTTCATGAGACATTGACTACAGAGATGATGAAAGAAACTACTCCCAGTTTTTCAGTAATTATAGTAATTATTCCCAACGTAATCTGCTATTTCATGTTATTTCAGCATCTGCACATTGGATCCCCACATGAATGGCGAGCAACTCATCTTCCACCGCCTCACGATGAAACCTTGACACGCGCGCTTTGACCTCCACCAGGGATTCCAGGGGAACCTCGGTTCTTGTCTCAGCCTTCCTCAGTAGCACGGCAAAAGACTGGGAGCCAAACTAGGCACCGTGACTATCGCTGCGGGCAAGATAAACCAAGATGAACAAAAATGCCTGAGGCAACGGGTTAAAAACTGTCAAAAATAAAAATGAATTGAAGTTTGAAGTGGACAAATGATGCCGAAGGCTGCTGAGTTTCGCATCGTTTTTGTTTTTCTTTTTCGTCCGAGGTTTGGCCTTCGCTTTGGTGCCTTCCCGTAGCAGTCAGGGCAAGCAGCGAATCCGAAACTGAACCAAAGAAAAACCAAACAGAAACAAAACGGAAAACAAAAAGTTGGTAGGACTAGTTTCGTTTCGTCTATCTATTTTTTTCACTCTACTCTACTCTGCTCTGCTCTACTCTACTCTAATCTAGTCTAGTCTACTCTACTCTACTCTGCTCTACTCTACTCTACTCTACGCTACACGCGACTCTTGCGCGACTCTACATGACTCTACACGACTCTACGCGACTCTACGCTACGCTATGCTGCTCTACGCTACTCTAGGCTACTCTACGCTACTCTACTCTGCGCTACTCTACGCTACTCTGCTCTACTCTGCTCTACTCTGCTCTGCTCTGCTCTATATACTCTCCGCTCCTCTCCGCTTCTCTCCTCTACTCCTCCCCTCTCCTCTACTCTCCTCCACTCTACTCTCCTCTACTCTACTGTCCTCTCCTCTGCTTTCCTCTGCTCTCCTCTGCTCTCCTCTACTCTCCTCTATCTACTCTCTCCTCTACTCTCCTCTATCTATTCTCCTCTCCTCTGCTCTCCTCTACTCTCCTCTATCTACTCTACTCTCCTATATCTACTCTACTCTCCTATATCTACTCTATCTACTTCATCTACTCCCTCTATCTACTCTATCTACTCTATCTACTCTATCTACTCTGTCTACCCTATCTACTCTATCTACTCTGTCTACTCTATCTACTCTATCTACTCTATCTACTCTATCTACTCTATCTACTCTACTCCCTACTCCCTACTCTCTATTCCATACTCTACACTCTAAGTCTATACTCCCTAGTCTACTCCTACTCTCTCTACTCCCTACTCTACTCTCTCTACCCCCTACTCTACTCTCTCTACCCCCTACTCTACTTACTCTGCTCTCTCTACTCTCTCTACTCTCTCTACTCTCTCTACTCTCTCTACTCTCTCTCTACACTCTCTACTCTCTCTACTCTCTCTACTCTCTCTACTCTCTCTACTCTGTCTACTCTCTCTACACTCTCTACTCTCTCTACAGTCTCTACTCTCTCTACTCCCTCTACTCTCTCTACTCTCTCTACTCTCTCTACTCTCTCTACTCTCTCTACCTCTCTACTCTCTCTACTCTCTAGTCTCTCTACTCCTCTCTACTCTCTCTACACTCTCTACACTCTCTACTCTCTCTCTCTACTCTCTCTCTACTCTCTCTACTCTCTCTACTCTCTCTACTCTCTAGTCTCTCTACTCTCTCTACTCTCTCTACACTCTCTACTCTCTCTACTCTCTCTCTACTCTCTCTACTCTCTCTACTCTCTCACTCTCCACACTCTCCACACTCTCCACACTCTCCACACTCTCCACACTCTCCACACTCTCCACACTCTCCACACTCTCCACACTCTCCACACTCTCCACACTCTCTACACTCTCTACACTCTCTACACTCTCTACACTCTCTACTCTCTACTCTCTACTCTCTACTCGACTCGACTCTGCTCGACTCTACTCGAGTCTAGTCGACCCTACTTGAAGCTACTCGAGTCTACTCGGGCTCTGCTCTGCTTTACTCTAGTCTACTCTACTCTAGTCTATTCTTTTCTGGTCTGCTCTAATCTAGTCTAGTCTACTCTACTCTCCTCTGCCCTACTCTACTTTACCTTACTCTATTCTATATTTTATTCAGTTCTATTCCATTCCATTCTATTTTACTTTAGTCTACTCTACTCTATTATACTCTATTCTCTTCTATTCCATTCCGTTCTGTTCGATTTTTCTGTTTCGTTTTATTTGGCTCACTTCAATTCATGTCATTTCAGTTCTACACTTTTCCGTTCTTTCACTTCTCTTCTGTTCCATTCTAATTATTGTGTTTCTATTTTGTTCTATTCATTTATTTCGTGTCCACTGTAACCATGTTCATTATCAATTCCATTTGTTTCATTTCTATTCGATTCTGTTCCTTTTTTTGTGTGTGTATGTATCTATGTATGTATGTGTGTATGTATCTATCTATCTATCCATCCATCCATCCATCTATGCATGCATGTATGTATGTATGTACATATATAATATGACTCTCTCTCTGTGCTGGATATTATATATGATTATTATATGGTGTTCGTTTTTTTCCTGCTATTCTATTCTCTTCTATTCTGGTCTATTGTATTCTATTCCATATTATTCTGTTCTTTTCTATTCTATTTTATTTCTGTGTTTTTTCTTGTTTCCGTTTTTTATTTCTATTTCTACTTCTATATCTATTTTTATTTGTATGTTTATTTTTATTTTTATTTCTATTTCTATTTCAATTTCTATTTCTAGTCTCTTCTCTTCTCTAGTCTTCTGTTCTTTTCTATTCCATTCTATTCGCTCTATTTTCTTCCATTTTTATTTTTTCTATTTTTTCCTTCCATTTCAATTGTGTTTTCTTTCTATGTTTTTTTTGGTCCTGTTTTTGTTTTTGTTTTCATTTCTATGTATATCCTATTTCTACTCTATTGTGTTCTATTATGTTCCATTCTATTTATTGCCATTTTTTATTTCCATGTCCATGTCCATTTCCATTCCCATTCCCATTTCCAATGTTTTTTTGGTTTATGTCTATTTCCAAATTTTTGATTTATATGTTTTTATTGTGTCTCACTTGCACATCTTCAGACTGCAGGCTCAGCACTTTTTCACACGAAGTGGGGTTGTCGTCGACTGCCCGGACGGCTGGGTAGGCAAAATCCGGCCCAGGTTCTACAAAAGAAAATGGAGCACATTGCATGGAAAATCAGTTGGATGAAAAGTGCCTGGGGCATGCTAATCTTCTCTGTATCGTTGGGCCATCATGGCTCCGAACTTTCAGAATCCTCCACCGCTGGCATTTGACGGTGTTTGGTAATGAAAGCTTTCAAGCGCTGAAGAAAATTGATGAAAGCAACTAACTTGGCTAATCGGAGCTCATCCAGGCTCAAACTCACAGATCGGATCGCCTGTCTCAGATGCAGTCGAGGTTGGCCGAAGCTCAAAGGCAACTCATTGAGGATGGCCAGCGGGGAATCGTGGTGGTCCTGCAAGCGAGCTTCGAAGCGCTCAATCAGCAGCGCAGGGCGCAAGAGAGACTGCAACGATGGCGGCACAGGCACAGGCACTACAAAGAGAATGTAATGCCCATGTGATGTAAGTTTCCACATGAATGTGAGAAAAATGGGAATTGAAGGGTACAGGGAGGGTGGGACGAAAAAGAAAATGGAACTCAGCACAACTACAAGTAAAACATGAATATGAAGCTGCGACAACTGGACATTCCAGTTTCAACGTTTGACACAATAAAGTTTTATCCTTGCAGGAGAAAGCTCTTATTGTGTCTCACTTGCACATCTTCAGACTGCAGGCTCAGCACTTTTTCACGCGAAGTGGGGTTGTCGTCGACTGCCCTCCCCTGTTTTCCTAGTCGACACATCGCCAACTATATGCTGACACATCGTCACGTGGGCTTGTTTTGATCGGTACGTGTACATCTCATCCAATGAGGTTTGGATTCAAAAGCTCGTTCAGAGCACAGTCGATGTCAAGCTCTACCCTCAGCTCCTTGCGGAAGCCAATAAGTTCCCCACGAGAAGGTGGGTCTGCAATATTGGCAGCTGAAGGAAATCTTTCGTACCAAACAAGTGCCCTGAGAGAGTACTCCCATTCAAGGATCCCATTGATGATCAGGCCATCCAATCCAAGCCCGCTCTTGCCAGAGATTATGCGACCAAGCACCCCATCATTGTCAAGAAAAACCACCACCCTGTCATTTGGACACACCGCAGCAGATTGAAGCAAGAAGTATCCTCCCAACCATGCTGCTAAGGCTTCGAGTTCAAAGATGATGGTGTCTTTCCTGAGGGGATTCAATCTCATGACTTGGTTTTGTGATATCTGCGCTGAGAAGTACGAGAGCATTGTTCCGCTCTCATCAAAGAGGACACCTCCAACACCGCCACATAGATTTTCATAGCAGGCATCCGTATAGAGGTGGAAGACACGCCCTGGATTTGCATCAACCACTCTCGGCCGACCACAAATGACCCGATCTCTGACAAACTCCAGGCTAGTCTTGAGGTCTTCATCCACTGCTGTCTCTCCTATGGCATGCTCCCAACGCCCAAGGTGTTGCATGTGAAGACCGGCCAGGCGGCCGTATATTTGAGCTTCAGCAAACACAAGCTAGCCTCTCAAGACCCTCATCTCAGCTGCCGCCGGGGTCGCTCCGGATAGAATGGTGTCAATGTTGGCTACCAGTTCTTTGACCCTTGCAGCCACATTGCTGACTGCAAAACGGCCCAGCATTGATTCGTTGAGATCTATCTGCACACCCAGGATCTTGGAGATTGCCAAGAAGTCCCCCTCTTTTTCTGAAGACGTTTCCCAGCCCAGAATTTTGAACAACAACTGTTGGGCCATGTCAACATGCCTGATCTCAGGCGTGGAGGCCACCAGGTGGTAGTCACCAAAGAACACCGCCCAGTGCAAGGCAAGAATGGACACCCCAATCCGCCAGATGGCGTAGGACGTCCTGCAAAATCCCATGACCGCAGCTCTGGCACCAAATGGCAATACAAGGGCCTGGAAGGCTCTCGGTTGCCTATCCGTCGGGCACAGGACGCACAAGTATGCATCTTCCGTCGCCTCGTTCGACACCGCCAAGTTCTTGCACGCCTTCCGCAGGTCGATAGTCTTGGCCCGCAGTTCCTCTCTGCCCCAGGCATGGTCCCTGTATGCCAAGGCTGCAAGTATGGCGTCCACACTCATGGGCTGTATAGCTTTTCTGCAAGAGTTGGTTGAATTCACAAGGATCTCCGAGAAATCATCTATTGGCCGAACCTTAGAGACCCGACGACAATCTGCCATAGTGGATGTTTGTTTGACTCCAAATCTCCTGGACAGAACAGCATTCTGTGGGAGCTGATCCAAAGAAAAAGGCCCACGCAGCCAGCCCCTGTCTCGCTCTTCCATAGTGATCTTGTACACCTCTTCGGTGATCTCAGGCTCCACCACCTTCTTTGTCGCCTCCCAAATTGCTGCACGTGCCACACTGGCCATGTCTCTGACTTGCTCAGGGAGTAGAGTGGCATGAGTGGCCTTTTCTGGATAGACAAAGCCCACTAGAGGGATGTCGCACATGAGGTCAAAACCACGAGCAATGTTTGAGGCCAGGCCAACATCAGGGGACCCGGAAGCCACAAATATTTCATGGAACAGCTGCAGGTTCTTCTTGGCTAGCCCTTTCTGCAGGGACAAGCTCCGATGTCCTTGTAGATTCTGTCCCAGCCAAAATGTGTTTTACCTGAGACGCACATAGGGTTTGTGCGTCAAACATGAGCCTCCTGATAGAGGCCGGCTGACCCACTGTGACCAGATCTGGATCGTCATTGACCAGCAATTTCAGAGACTCATCTTCTGGGCTGGTTCCTGGTGTTGAGATAGAGAAGGCCAATTTCGATAAGTTGATCAGGCCCTTCGCTTTGAGTCTGTCCAGTTGGTCTTGTGTGATTCCGTGTTCCAGGGCTCTTGCCTCAAACGCTGCTCGGGACTCTAGGATCGTCGCCATGCCGGAAGATCAGGATTGATAGAAAAGACAAACATGTGACACATTGGCGGTGACACACTGTTTCCTCCCTTTTCTTGTTTGAAATAAAAATCCTGAATCTCATTGTCATGTCAAAAGGTTTTTTTTTGGGGCTGCAGCGTTTTGATGCACATTTCATCATGCCAACTCATGCACACTGCATTCAATGACATGCAAATCTGGAGATTCAATTGTCATGCACATCGCATGACTCACATCAACATTTAAACGCACAGGCCGCTTTTTCCATCTATTTCAAGTCTTCATTGACGCCGGGAGCGTTTCACTACGGCCTCCATGTTTTCGAGGTCACCATCATGCGTTCTGCTATCAACTCGTCTCGGGCACTGCTGACACCTCATTGAGTCTATCACGAGTCTGTCAGAACATGCTCGATACTCTTGAGTCAGCTGCCTTCCACAGGTGAAGGATGTGCCGAACAGAGATGCATAGTGGACCACTTTGGACTTCTTGTGCTGGTACATTTTTGGTGTGCTTTTCTGAGCGGGTGGTTGAACTTCTGGAATGTTCTTGGCTTGCTCCTCCAGGGTTTCCGTTGCACAACTGTCCGCTTCCGAATCACTCGATGAATCACTATCATCTGAGTCGCAAGAAATTGTATCCACTGCTTCAGAAGGTTCTGGCACAGCAGGGGGTGCTGATGTTTCCAAAGTTTCGAGGTTCCAGCTCTCAGCAAGTGATCCAGGGGAGTACCCATCTTCCTGGGCTGGCAGCGGGATGTCCGTCACCAAGACTTGGCCGCCCGGCTGATCTGCCATACGCACATCCTTGCGGAACATGCCTGACCGAGATTGGTCTGGCTGAAAGTGGCCTTTCCGAATGTCGATTGCCTCCAATACCCTGAGGGGGGCAGACTGAGTATCTCTTGCATATAACTCAGCTGCCCCCTTTCGGATCTGGTGATGTCCCAACGCCAGTCTGACGTCGGCTTCTGCACCATACTTCGACAACATAGCCAATATTGTAGCTTTGCGCCCATGGGGGGTAAAATCGGAGGCATCGAACTTGCATGGCATGAGGATCCGTTTTATCCAACGGTTCGTTTCACCAGAAGTAGTTAGCCTACCTGTCCACGCTCCCAGTTGGTCAGGCGCAGGTAACAGTGGGCAGAATGGATGCCAATTGCTCATGTCCAGACCCACTTCCTTGCCAACCTTGATGAATGTTTTTCCCCAGGATGTCGGCCCCAAAGCCCTCCAGTGGGGCCACCAAAGGTAGATGGGAGCCTAGGCGGTTGCCTGTTGCCCGCATCTTGTGTGATGCCGAGTGCATCTCCAGGAAACCAATGTTTTCCTCCTTGTTTGGGGGAACCTCGTCAATCAAAATGGATGCAATGCTCCTGAGGTCACCAAATCTAGCCCTCGAGTACGTCGCAAACAGGGTGACACCCACTGCATATCGATCAACCCCTGCAATCTGTTGATTCTCAAGAACCGACTCGAGGAAAAGGAGGGCCTCTACGGTCAACACGGACGACTGTCTGCGCAAAGGTCTGGTCTGCCCAGCAACCCGCATGATGCCCGACACTCGACACCCATGCCGATTTGAAGGCTTCCAAATCGCAGTCAAGGCCCACCACATATTTTGAAAACTTGAGCGTTTCCAGAAATCCAGTGTATTTCGAAAATGTTGCCTCAATGTTCCGTAAGTGCCGAACATAATTCTTGACAAGTTCCGAAGTCACCGGGAACGGGGGTCATCTGGCTTCTCCAGTAGCCCACTTGATGTACTGACTCAATTGACTGAGCCTTTGTCTGACATTGCAATGGCCTTTCCACCAAGGACATCTCGAACAACCGAAAGCCTTTCCTCATACAGAAGGCCCTCAACGTCGACCCCAAGGTCAAACGCTCTGGGATCAATGGAGATGACAGCCTCCCACTTCTGGATCAAGAGAAGGAACTGTTCAGACTCTGGAAGGTGACAAGTCCTTTTCGAATTGAAGCTGATTGCATGTTCAAAGGCAGTAAGTAGCCTTTGGATGCACAGTCACAGCTCGTTCAGGCCCGGTTTCCTCACTGGGGGCTCTACATACCCCATCACAGGCCTGACTGGAGGGACAATTGGCCTATTTGGCTCTCCAAAAACCATGGACAGTGCTGGCATTTCCCACGGCAGAGCAATATCAGGAGCTGATGCACAACTATGATGACTCTCTTCTAACATGGCATGCATCAGCCTCTCTCACGATCGGACAGCGGTCGTCCCGCATCCGAACGGTCCATCTGGAGAGACGCGTGTGCCCCCATCAGTCCAACCTGTTCAGGTGAACTCGTCAAGATACATGATATGCTATCCGATGTCAGGTGAATCTAAATCCATCATGTATCATTTGTTCACATGTGCTGCCCGGCACACCAGCCTGCACGGCGAGAATCCAGGGCTTCAGCAACCATCCATTAAGCCGCATCAAACTTCGACCTGCCACATCGGCTGAAGTGGTGATATGACCAAAAGAGAGCTTTTGAAATTTCACGGGCCACGCGATCAAGTGCCCACCCTGGACATCCAGGGATTCACCGGCCTTCTTGCAGTTCCGGGCACAGGGCCCCCGCTGCAATGGCCACAATCGAGGCACCTGCCAGTGCATTACTCTATGTCAAATCATTCAGGCACAGTGCACATCTGTAGGACATCCCTACTACCCTGGCCTGACCAGCGCCTTCCAATCCCACACCGGGTCCAGGCCTGATGAATGTCAATGAGACTCACAAGTCAACAAGTTGTACATTGGAAGCATGTGGGACATCCCGCACAACACTCTAGGCCCATGACGTCGCAGGTATAGGTCCAACCTTGTGTGGTGCTATTGGGTTCTCATGCACATGGGTTGAGAAGAACCTACATCAACAGACATGAAATCACATGAACTGAATGAAAAATCTCACATGCTCCTCAAATGAGGTTGGCACGGAGCGAATCCCACCACCTGCACCGACATCCGGGTGAGGTACCACATCATGAACTGGACATCCCAGTGAGCACATATGCACCATTGCATTCTGTCGGGTTACATGATTCCTTGGCAGGAGGCCCGTACCTTTGCAGGAAAAAGGGCACCACACCAAGACGTCAGGGCCGGAGAGAGAAACCAAGTCCATATGCATTGATTACTACGCTCTTTCGGAAACATAATAATTGCGATGCACAAGAAAGGATAGAAAAAGATTAGTTCATAGCCGACAGAAGGTCAACGCGTCCAAAGAAAAATGCTTAAGCCAAACCAGGTTGAAAACACATGGACCACATGGACATGTCACATGATGTGTCAATGATGCAGACATCCCGCAATTGCAGACATCCCGCAATGATCAACCAGATTCAGCCAGCCACTTTTCGCTGAGCTCTAAGGTGAGACGATGGGCTTTGCCATATATTGCATCGACACTGGTGGCCGCAATCCAGGCGCCATGAACAAGAAGTTCAAAAGGATCATGCTGTGCAACTCCAAGCCACATGCAAAGATTGCTCACCACAAAAGCGAGCGCCAAAGCAAATAGGTTTCATTTGGAAAAGTTCGATTAGGTTCCTAGCCAGTCCAAAACCACTGTCAAGGCAAAATGCAAGGCTCGAGCATTGATCGCAGCCAAACGACATGTCCAGCTGATTTCCAAAACTGTCTAAGGAACCTTGACTCGCCAACCCCCCCTCATCGGAGGCACAGGTAAACAGGAAAATCAATCCCAGGACATTCGAAGTGGGGCGTCAGCTCGTAGGACTCGTTGGCGCTTGGCTGCACGGACATCATCCGGTGTCAGCTGATGCAGGCGTCGCTTCATCAATTTGAAGGCGGCCTCATAGGAGTCCGGGCGCTGCAACGTTTCGAATGTGTCCTGGAGCTGCATGAGCATGTACAGCAACTTGTGGTCCAGCTTGCGGAACTGTTCATCAGGAACAACCGGGACTGTCGAAGTGACAGGAACTTCTGGGACCACAGGGTCAGGCTCAGGGACAGCAGGCTCGGACTGCTTGGGCTCTTCTCCCGCCTCACCAGGGGAAACCCAACCACGAAAAAGAAACTGGAGCTGAGCCCAACTACAAGTAAAACATGAATCTGAAGCTGCGACAACTGGACATTGCAGTTTCAACGTTTGACACAGTAAAGTTTTATCCTTGCAGGAGAAAGCTCATATGTATTTCTATTTCCTTATTTCCATTTCTCTTTCATTTTGCCTTTCTATTTCTATTTTGTTTTTTTCCTTCTATTATGTCTGTCGAAATTACTCTTTGAAAGACCCGGGTTCCCCAAACATGCGGATTTGGGCCAAGGCTAACGCAGAAAAAAAATTGGCGAGCCTGCACCGTTTTCTTCTGTTGGTTCCGCCTGCTGCGACACCGGGCAGGTGCCGTGCTGCCACACCCGTTAGGCGCTGACAGAAATAGTCTTGTTTTTTTTTTATTGAGGAACTAAGGTTAATAGAAATGCAACCAAATATCGGTCGCGGCTACCACGCTAGCATCCCGCCTCAAGTTCTTCCGAGGGATAGCCAAGACCTGACCAAATCAACAACCGCAAGAAAAGGTTGCAACAAGTTTGCGCCAAACGGGCTCACTTGCTGATGATTCTGCTGCCCCCTGGTAATTCCCCTAAGTCCACATTTGAACCAAGCGAGAACACAAATACGAAAGTCCGCATGAATTTACGCACGTTATCACTAATTAGTTATCATCTTCACTACTTTCCCCCTCTGCAGCTGCAAGCCAAGATTGGCAAAAAAAACAAAACCTCCTTCATCCCCAAGCTGAGCCAGCCGCTCAGTGGAGTAACAAGCGACGGCGTGAGCACTGCAAAAGCGGACGCGGCAGATTTCGAGCTACCCAAATGAAGTGCTTCGCAGAGGCGTTCCAAGCCACCATCTGCTTCTGCCTGGGCATGGCAACCGCTAAATTTACCTGCCCGTTTGCAGGTCGCAGTGGGGCCGGGCCTCTTCCAGCCACCCCTCGCAGCACTCTCGAACATCCTCCTTCAAGGTTGACTGCGGAAACGGTTTGCAGGCCAAGAATGCCAGCACTGCGTGGACGACAATGGAACGAAACGAATCAATCACATACGAAGCAACACATACCCTGCCAAGCTCCGCTGAGCACTGCCAGCACAACCATCCTTGGAGTTTGCGTCTGCCAGCGCGGTGGTCAAATAGCTGATGACGCTGTCCTTGCCAGACACGATTCGAGCTAGCCTACATTGATTCCGCACATGTTCAAACCATTTCTGCACATCGTTGACATGAAAACTCGCCGCATATTTGGAAGTTGATACCAATGTTTCATTTAGAAAATCTAGAACACCCAGCCCTTCAACACAGACTGGATGCGACACCGCGGTCCTCGGCATTCGGGGCGAGCTCCCGAAGCAATGAAGCCAGCATAGCGCCATCCGGCATCGCACCCAAAATCAACGATTTTTTCAAGCAAGATTGTACGTGGCGTCTGTGTTCAGAACAGGGAATGAAAGGATCGCAGGGATTTGCAAGTGTGTTGCTTGTCAAGCTTGACATGCCATGACTACTGGGTTGGCCGAGCAGCAGTTGCTTTTTGTTGTTCCTTTTCTTCGTCCGGAACCCCATGATAAACCAAAAAACGGAAGGCTGCGAAAACGAACTTTGGTTCGACTTCTTGCTGCATGAATGCCTGAAAGCAGTTTGGTTGAATCCTACACGACGGCCTCGTGTCAGATTACTTGAAAAATTTGATCCTACAGACTTACGCGCAGCGTCGCTGGAAAAAACCTCCCGGATCTCACAGTTTATGTCGTTCGACACTGGTATATTATTTGCACATGTTGTGACAGCCTTCGCTTTCATCACACCTCACAACTTCGAGCTAACATTTAACAACGATCCGAAAGGTGACGCTGACGGCGACGGTGACGGCCATGCATTCACCTGCGCACCAAAAAATTTCCCTCACCGGTGCCTTCACTCACACGCGCGCCCCGTGCAAAAAACATCGTTCGTCGTTGTCGTTTGTTTTAGGGATGGGAATATCGTATTCCAATGTTTTACGTTGGTATCGCCTGCCATTTCGCTGCATTGTGTTTCGTGCACATCTCTGGCCATCCCCATTCTGAATTCATTTTCTCTACGTTGAGTTACAGGGTTGTCTGGAAGATGCTCGTCGTTTGCGTTACCGTATTGTCATTCGAGACGGTTTCACTTCACAATTGGGAATTGGAACTACGGGTGCGTTGTTGCAGGACTTGGTGAATTCGTCGAATCTCCGCATTACCAATGTAACGAATATGTTCATGATGATTGTAATGCTTCAACGTTTGAAAACTGCGTGGTCACCCGCCGACAAATTGGCCCTATCCTTTGCAATTGTTATGTTCGTTTGATGTTTGAGGGCACGAGTTCCGTCAGAAACAAGAATTTTAACAACGACGGTTTTGGACATACTTTTACATCTAGAAATTTTGGGAATGATTTTGTGGAAATACCTCATGGCACCTGCACGCAGAAATGTGTTGGACGAGTTTTCACTGGAAAATTTGCCTACAGAAACTGAAATGGAATTTGTTTTTCATTTACGGGTGGTTTGAACCAAAATTTCATAATCAACAAATATGTTTCTTGGAAGTTACGTTTGACGAAGTTCCACGTGCAGAAACTGAACAGTGTGCGGTGCCGGAGCTTTCGGTCAGTTTTAAAACGGGTCTTTCTGAAGAAGGATGATTGGAGACACCATGAAATCCATGATTTTTTGACGGCCGTGGGCACTCAAGTGTCCGTGGGCCCGCGTCGGGACTGCACTTGGAAGGTCCGTGCGAGAGCCAATTGATGTTTTTTTCTTTCTGCCTGCCTTTTCGTACCCTGTTCGTTCGTCCGAAAAAACGTTCCAAATATTTATATCAATCTTTATATCTATCTCTGTGCGCAAAATGTCGCCATTGCTGCCTCGGACCTCCTACCTTCCTTTTTCCAGTCGGATACGTGCATGCTGTACTAGGTGCAAACGTGGTGTGTCTCAAAGGATATGTCCACCGAAAGCGACACGTTTCTTGAGGAGGAGGTCCGAAAAGAACGGCATTTTTTGTCCCGAGTGGTCAGAAGCAGTCCTCAGCACAAATTAATTAACGTGCCTACGATAAACAAAGGTTGTCCGCAGTCCTAACATGGACCAAAGAAGCCCACGGAGGTGGAACGCATCCATCTTCCTTAACATGGTTTGGGTAACGTGAAGGGTTTTTAACGCATTGCCGAGTTTGTTTTGGATGATCGCAATGCGCAGTTTTCCAAACAGGTTCGAGTTTGAACCAGGTTTTCATAGTTTGTTGCATTCTTTGACCCACTTCTTGTCGTACATTCAATGACTGGGCGATGTGATGTCCCAAATAGGTATATTTTGTACACGTTTTGAGTTTGGTTCCATCATCAAATCTGATCACATTATGACCGTTCATCGCAATATAGGGACATTGATCCCAGTTTAATGCAAGGTCAAAAGTGTTACGAAATTCGTTCTACCGCCCAAAATTTCTTGTTTGCCGCGTACATATTGGTGGCGAGGCGAACAGTGTCATCAGTGTAGTCGATTGTATCAAACTCGATGCCAGCCTTTCTTGAACTGATGGTGTCCTTCTCAAGAATATGCGAAATATCATGGTCAATGAGACTCATAACCAGCACACATAGGCAAGGGGAAAATAGCGGCAAAGCAATGCCTAATCCGTGCCGCTGGCCGTTTTGTTGTGGATGTACCAAATTCATGTTTGACAAGGAATCACGTGTTGCAATAACAACATCTATTGACACAAAGAAATGCTGACGGAACCCAGATCTTTGTAATGTCACATAAAGTTTTTCATGCTGGACTTTGGCACATGCTTGTTCCCAGTCTAAGGAGGTAACAATTAAATTTGAACCCTGCTGCTCTTCGATATCGTGCGTGCTTCGCGTGAGGATGCGGCGTGGGAGGTGCTCCCACAAGGTCGAAACAACAGTTGTGTCTTAGACAAACTATCCTCCAAAACAACTCGTAACCGTTGCCTGATCAAAAATTCCTTGACTAACCAAGCACAATCGGCAATGGGTTAATATTTTTTTTGCGCACCAACTGCGGTTGTCCTGGCATTTGGCCAACTACCCGGTAGGGTGGTTTGTTTACACCAGAATTGCGTCTTGGCAACACCTGGTCCAGCAATTTTTCTGTCCTAGTTTTCCGAATATGAGCGCCCACACAAAAAATGGAACAAAACTTGAGGCCAGAGGGGGGGTACGAAAACTAGCAGGGCTGGGGAAAGGTGGAAAGCGTAAACGGCGAACAGCACGGCGCAGTCGGAATGCAGCAACGGTCGCACGCAGTTTTTTAGAGTTGCTGCAGGTCACAAACGGCTGCAAGTCACAAACAGCGCCAATCCTTTGACGTTGAGGAGGTTGATCGAACCTGGGCCTGCCAGAGGGGGGGGGGTCTAGCTTGAAATTTCAGGGTTTCCAACGGTCCTGGTGCCCGCCTATTCCTTGCTAAAGCAAGAGCAACTTCAGCTAGCCCAAACTAACTTTCGTGAATTTCCACAAATTTGTTCAATCCAAATTTCAGCAATCATCTTGGTTTGAGTTTGCTCGGACTCATGCATGTTGGATCACGTTTGAAGAACGGTATGTTGATTTTTGGCAAGTTGGTATGTTTTTTTTCTAATTTCCGTCTTTTGACGGGACCGCAACCATACTTGTGACTCGGATGGGCGAAAGAAAAACACAAAGAAAAAAAATGCATGTCTTACAAAAAAAAAATTGCTGGGTGGGGTGAGGTCAGGCAGCGGCATTCATTCGGTGACGCGCGGGCACGTTACGTTACATCCAATTTATTCGCTCAGGGGTTGGCAGGGAAACCGTTGCAGTTCGGTGTGTGGGGTAGGTGAGGTGGGTGAAATGGGTAGGGTTGGTGGGGTGGCTCTGGTGGGGCAGCGGAGGTAACATTGAGTCACAAGCGTACCGCCATGTAGGTCGGGATGATAGGGTGGAGAGGCGTGTGGCGGGCTGAAATGGCACCGTTCATTCACACGCGCAAACCCACCTCATGTTAAGAACATTGTGGTTTTGATTCAAAATCTTAATCGCCACACCTGGAGTTTGGGATTGCCCGCACACACTATGAGGAAGGCGCGATGAATATTGGACAAAATCTTTGGCACGACCTGGGCCAAAACATTGGTGTATACCGCCGTTGTTTCCACCGCCTCCAGTGTTTGGTTTGCTCCAAATTACTCTCAAACCAGCAAGTGCCCAAGCAACCAAACATTTGACACGCACCGCGTCGATCGATTGTCCGATGTTCTCAAACGACGTCTGTTGCGCTAGCAACCAACATTGGATGGGTCTACGTGCCCAACGAAACTTTGGAACGAAATCATGATCGCAATGTATCTTGGACAATGTAATGGCAACAGGTGGTCCGGGTTTTATAATCTGCCACTGTGCTAAATTTTCGTCAGGACGTTTCTTCGACTCAATCTTGTGCAGGGCATTTGTCAGCATGGACATTGATAGGCAATGGTACCCAGGGTCGCTGTTTAACCAACAAAAATGAAGTTCCCAACTAAGTATAATTTGGGATGGTCCGTGCCGAAAATTTATGGAAATACATATTCGTACATATGTTTCGTTCACGGGCGTTGCATCAAGTTCAACGTACATGACTTTGTTGATGGCGATTTTGTTTCACTATTGTTAAGATTTTTGCATTGTTGTTGGTTCCATAGCTTCAACTTTCATAAGTGTTGTACTAAAGACATATGACACACACACACACACAAGCCGCGGGTGCCAGATTGGTTTATTTTAAAGCGTGGTGCAAATCAGATCAGTTTGACAGTACAAATTTGAGAGGTACCAGCGGATCCATTTAATGTACAGCCTGATGCGGATCAGAAAACAACCCCCCCATCGAATAACCAGAAATACAAACCCAAGACCACTGGGTTGCAGGCCGGTTGATAAAAAGTGGTTGATACAACCCGGTTGAAATTTCCCGATCCTACTTGTGAACAATTATGTACAAGTACAAAGCACATATGCGAATTTTTTTTGTGTTGTGTTTCCATAAAGCCGTAAAAGGAGTGCGTCACATCGACCCAAGGAGGCACAGCAGGTCCGTTACAAATTTCCACACACTCATTGGATGCGCCGTCTAACTGTTCAGGTTTTACGAATTTTTCGCGAACCAAATGATTTTCGATTGAGTTAGGCAAACAAATTTATTTGTTAGGCACGTTCGCCCAATCAAAAATTAATCAAAAAGAAATGGCAAATCATTGCAAATTTGTTGTTGTACCAGCCTTATGACTTGTGTGTTTGTCGGCGTTGGGATGGGTATAAGCTTGATGTTTCGAGTTTCTTTCAGTTTCATTATTTTTCCGGAACAACAAATTGTTTCACAAATAGCTGCGCCCAAACGTACCGCCGGAGGGCATGCAAGATCAAAATCAAACACAAATCAAAGTGGAACTGTGTTACTGGACGCCTCCAGCAGTTTTTGGTGTGACATACAGCCCAAAAGAGAAGGAAAATAACAAACATTGTTGCAAACCATTTTGGAAGAACATGTTGCACGAGACTGCTGAAACATCATGTGGGATAGTCTAATAGTAGTTGGTAAGAAAGTACTGCATTGCTGCATGGCAATATTTTCCAAAATAATTCAAAGAAGGAACGTGTCCAAAAGGACCAATTCTATTCTCATGTTCGCGATGAACACCAACACCCACATATTGTTTTGCAAAGCGGTATCCAATGAACCATCTAAATATTCAAAACTACGATTGTGTGGACAGTATTGGGCAATGCGAACAGTTGTCCTGAAACAAAATTGAACAACAAGAACAACAGTTCCTTGATTTTGTTTTGTATGTACCTCACTTGGCACCACTTCTAAAGGATGTCAAGTCTCCAAAACAATGAGGCAGGTGGATGATAAATGAATGAAAAGAAGGAAACAAAATGGAAAAATGAAGAACATACAAGCAAACCGACATTAGAAAAAACAGAATGGAAGAAACAAAAGAACTAACGGAAAAAAACACAAACAGAAATAAGAACAAAATGAACCCAAAATCAAGGAACCTAGGAAAGCAAGCAGAACAGGAAAGACTGAAACTAGAGAAAATGAATTGAATACAAAAAAACAACATTATCCAATGCCAAGAAATGTTTTTCCGGGAAAATTTTCCCTCATTACCCAAGAGTTCAACCAAGGAAATGAAATTACTTGGATTCATTTGTTTTCCCAAACCATGTTATTCAATAATTTAGATTTCTTCAATATTTCTGAAGTGTTTGGAGGGCGGAATACACTATAGTCACCAAGTTACAGTATTCCAGGAGTATTCCACGAAATTACATACGTTCTCCTGTCGGATTTGCGCGAAACTGGTTCACCTGTTCAATGTTTTTCTAAGTGCGTTCTAGCTAAAAACGGGCACCCTTGCAAAACCGTTTCTGTGGCACAATTCGGCGGCAAGAATCTGCAGTTATTTTTTTTTGGTGCACGGTTGAAACGTCAACATGTGTGTCGTTCATTAGTGCGGACTTATCCAAATTGCAATCGTCGTCATCATTCCGTTCCAAACGAATGTCTACGCACACGTCAGACACCATTTGCGACCATCAACCATACGGCATTCGACAGAGCATGTTTTTCCCCATGTGTCGAGTTTCAACACAAGTTAAACATGATTGATAACGAGAGCCTCCATTTCAATGCGACGCCTTTGCAATGCTTGTGCATGGTTTATCCGGTACGACAGTGTGACGCATGCTTTGGAAGTTTGCTATCTGCGCTACTGGCAACATACCTTGGATCGTTGTCCTGGTGTCTGTGAAGAAACAGCTAACACTCACGCTGCTTTGTGCCAAGAGGGCCTCACGATAAAGAATCAGAACATGCTTTCATGTTCACATGAACGGATTTGTGCACTCACTCTACGTCTCGTTTTGTGCGTGTCATCCTTGCATCTCTGACTGTCATGCCATCTGTGAACACTGTTGAAACTTTTTCGTACTCCTCCTCAAAAGAGTGCTCATTCTTTTGCATCTCATTTTGGAATCCATGACGGTCTTTCCAGCGCTTCTTTCTGAGAAAGACATCACATGAAAAAGCCATTGTGAATTCATCCACGCATCACTCCTTGCACGTCTTCCACATATACTATTTCCTTGAATGCAAGACGCTTCGGACCTCCATAGATTCTTCACTTGATCATATCCATTTGGCCACTGAAGTAAATGAGTGACAAAACATCCACAACACTGAAACGTGTGTTGCACCTATGCACTCATCTAGAATCTAGATATGGCCAGATACTACACTGAATCCTCATGGTTGCACTGTACGCAAATATTTCCTACCCCGCCTTTGCAAGGCACTTTGTGTCATTGCAACTTGAAACTGGCAAGGCTGGATCACTTAATTAGCGTCTAGTCTTCATCTGAACTCGGTCAAATTCTGCATCATTGCCCAGACTTCTCCACGCTGCTCAATGCGCTTAACGCAAAAACCACAGTCTCACCATCACTTCACGTTGGGCAACATACTTTTGGACTTTTGAACTCAAGCCTCGACGCAAGGCGCGACCCAACCTCTCAGTCAGTCTCTCAATCATCCATAGAGCCATGTGCTCAGGACTTCTCGGTTGAAAAGGATCTCCCACGTCCTCACCTGCAAAGTATCCAGGTGGATCTGGGACAATGAAGCTCTCTACTTCGGGTTCATCTTCAAGATTCTGAAAGAAGGTCAAAACAGTTGAATTTGGTGTCAATCTCACGCAAACTATCATGAGCTTGCATCATGATCTGCAGATTGTCTGAGGAGATGCCATCTCTCTCAAACACCACAAAACGGTCTTCCAGAAAATCCAAATTCCATTCAACGCTTCTGCTTTGTCCTGGCCACCATCATATTCTGTGTCATCCAAACGTCGCAGAGTGTGGCCAATGCAGACACTCAAGAAGCAATAAACGGCCTCTTTGTGAAACGTGCGCAGGGGTTCAACGGTTTCTTCAGCGGCCTCACTGTCGGCCTCAGGCTCTGGCTCAGCAAGATCTCTGGGAAGGAGCGGCATCATGAAAATGGCAACAGAAATGCGGAATATGGCAATGGCTACAAACGTGACACCCGGCCAGTACGCCCGTTTGATTAACTGGCCAAAATACTTTTGGCCAGTAGATGCAGGGATACGTCGTTACGGAACCAATTAATGCGGTTGTAATGAATTCTTATTCTCGGGTAATACGTACCCGTTTGATAATAACAATCCCACGGTCTTGATACCAATCTCTCCCCTTTTTCCTCTTTCCTCTTAATTGGTCAAGTGCCCGAAATCAAGTCAAGGAGGATGACTCCGGCCGCTTCCTCCGATCCAATACATAGATCCGAAGCGCCTTCACTTTCATCCCCCCTAGGTGTGGGTGGGAACCCTTTCTTTGAAAGGCCCCCTCAGAGCCAGCGGTTGCTGACGAAACAAACTTAAGACCCACAATCCAAGCCATGATGAAATACCTTCATCAAGACTGGTGAAATACATTCACCCTCAACAGTTCAAACCCAGTCCCGAATAGTTGGGATTATTTTGAATGTCCACCCACCTGAGAAGCTGAATCCTCTGGTCGGATGTCATCCATCTCCTGGCCTTCACTGGAAGCTGAGGGGATACTCCCCATGTTCCCCTAGAGTCTTACCCTTGGGCGGGTCTCACTTGCACCCTCATATCGGATGGTCCCTTCTGTCAAACTGACCCTCCTCACCTTCTTTGGGCAATTCGCACTCAATGCCCTTTCTCACCACACTGGTAGCAAGTCCGACTCTCTGTCGGGTACCTGCTGAAGCCTGAGTAGGAGCTTCGGAGCTTCTGGTCGCTGTCGGACAGCGGCTTCACCTCCATCATCTCCCTTCGCCCTGACTGAGGATCAAAGAAAGAACGCACTGGCCCAGATCCATACACCTCGTAAGCTGATTGTGCCAATGATGCGTTGGCCACTTTCCCTTGCCACATTCTCGGCAAGAACCTGACCTGCACCAACAGCAGTGAGTCCACGAATCTCCTTCTGCATGGCCAAAAAGGTTCCTTCAGCTGGCAAGTCCCTGAGCGTGACGTCAGACACGGCTCCACTGGGCTTCCAAAGCTTGATCTTCTGAACACAAAAATCCATGACGACAAACTCATCGCAGTAGCCATTGTACTGAATTGACTCCACTGAAAACCGATCTCGTTGAACAAGTTCTGGTGATGTCAACATACCAACATGATATGGCTGCGCCATGCAAACGTCAACCGTGGGCATGTCGCCAACGTCCTCGGTGGCCATCTCAACGTCCGCAGGCTCGACCGGGTCCGGAGCCAAAGATGGAGAGTAAGAACCATCTCTCACCCCACCTTCCTGTACCGGAAGGTCCTCCAGATCACCAAGCGATGGCTTGGCAGTTTCACCTGACACAAACTCAGCTTGTCGCTTGCGACATTTGCCGGCTACCTGGAGCATTCATACCTGATTCACAACTTGGACAACAGCGCGTCGGGGTCATCCCAGAAGGCAAACCTGGGATGCGCGGCAATGGTCGTGAAGGCACGGCCACAGCCGGGTCATTGGGCTCAACTATTGGCGGTTGCAACCTCAGGCTTTTCAGGCAAAGCTGGCACTTCTCCCTTCTTCTGGTTACGGATCCAATTCCAATAGCGCTCACAGCACTTCTTGGAATGTCGACCTTGTCGGGTGGCACAAGAACTGCATCCTTCAGTTCCTCCGTGAGCATCAACCCGATGCCGTGGAGGCTGCACGTGATCTGGAAGTCGTGCAAAATCCCCTGGCAAAATCTCAAGGGGTGCCTGATCAACAAGCAATGGACGATCACCTGAACCTGAGTGACAAACAAAACGTTCAATGAGATCTTGTGGATACTCAATCGGAAAAACAAGCTTCAAACTCTTGGCTTGGAAAAACTTCAGTTCATCAGCAATTTTCGCACAAACAAAATGAGCAAATGAGTTCCTGACAGGATACAAATACGCAGCAGTGACAAACCTTCCAATACTGTCAACACTTTCTGGGGTCTCTGCAAGAACCCTACACCAAACCTGGGGGGAATTCGAGTTCCTTCAGATGTGTTCCTGAGCAATTCCTTTCCAGTCTTTCCTGTGTTCTGGATCTTGCCATGGAGGTTGTGCATAGCAGTCACATACCTGGCAGCGGCCTCCCAGGCAACCAAGCTGTCGACCAAATCCAATCCGGCCTTCGCCAGTTCCAAGCGCAAAACAGCAAGAGCTTCCTTGACTTCTCTCACACCACGCTCTACTGATCCAACGGTATCATGGTTCTGAGGTCCAGCTTTGTTCACAGTATACTCCCTTGGCAACCAGATCTCCGCAGAACAGTCCCAACTTCGTCCTGGGCATCTGTCCTGAAATCAACTGGCGGTCCTTCCAAAGTCTCAAGCAATCCAAACTCAGCTAAGATCTGACGCAAATGCTGGCCTGTCACCTGAACATTCTCGCTCACCGCGGTGACACCAAGCAAACCTGAAAACACCTGACGCAGCAAAATCATCTTGAACTTGCTCTCAACCAAACCCAAAAAGAAGAAATCCACCTGAACTTCAAGGATTCTCTCACGCAAACTTCGCCTTGGTGCTCGAGAAACTCCTCGTCCCTGTTGGCATTCCAAACAGTGTGGATCAAACGGGTAATGGCCTCGAAGAACATGTTGACGCAACTTCTCCTGACTTGACAGCTCAACAGCTCCAACCATGCTAACTTTCAACCCTCTGGCTCGACCACTGACGATTCAACCAACTCCATCGGCTGACTGCCATCCTTCAAGCTCGGTTGTGCTGCCCTGCAGCATGCTCTTATAAACTGACCTTGTCCCTCACATACAAACGGCATAGCACGGGTATTCATATATACACGGATTTATATATTAAACATCGTCGATATACGCGGCGTCGCATCATACGCATATATTAACAGGGGGGAGAACAACATACAACATCTCAAACTTAAACACAAACCAAAACCTAAAATAATGCAGCACGGAATGAATCACAAGAACATCGAAACTGGCGCCTTCTCTTTTTGCTCATCTGGCGGACAAGGGTGAATCCAAGTTGGCATATGGTTTGCATTTCCATTGTTCATTTGGTTCCTCGGCATTTGAGAAACTGTTGCATATATGAGAAACATGATTGGACTGCATGTCCAGGTCTCATTGGTAATCACCCCACCCATGAAGGGCGGGTACGAAGTACTTTGGGCGGGATGAAATTTCCACCAACTATTTGTTGATGGCCCACCCTACCCAACCCTGCATCTTGAAACGATAAATTCACAAGAAACATAAATCGTAAACATGACATCACAGAGTTGCATAACGACATGAGGATGCATCAGATAAACAGAGTGCGCATATACACATAGACATATATACATGAATATGTCATGTGTTTGCATATATAGGTAAGTGAAACGAGTGCATAACAAAACGCATAATACGGAACATTGAAACAATTCAGTTGTTTGTTTCATCATTTTTTTTTCGGGACGCCTTTTAAAAGGCTGCAAGGTCTTGTTTATAAACAGCTATTAGACAAGTCTAACTGCTACCTTATAAACTGACCTTGTCCCTCACATACAAACGGCATAGCACGGGTATTCATATATACACGGATTTATATATTAAACATCGTCGATATACGCGTCGTCGCATCATACGCATATATTAACAGGGGGGAGAACAACATACAACATCTCAAACTTAAACACAAACCAAAACCTAAAATAATGCAGCACGGAATGAATCACAAGAACATCGAAACTGGCGCCTTCTCTTTTTGCTCATCTGGCGGACAAGGGTGAATCCAAGTTGGCATATGGTTTGCATTTCCATTGTTCATTTGGTTCCTCGGCATTTGAGAAACTGTTGCATATATGAGAAACATGATTGGACTGCATGTCCAGGTCTCATTAGTAATCACCCCGGTCTGCTTCAGCAAATTGTGGACATGAGAAGGTGTTTCGTCATTGGACACACGGGCTCAACGCATTTGTATGGTCGCAAGAAGTCAAGCTCCACAGTTGAGCCCCTACTCGGAGGATCGGCTATATTGGACGAAGAGGGCACGCGTGCAACCCACAGCATGAAGTTGTCTTCCAACGGATCCTCAAGAAGCAAAAGCAAATCCCTCCACTCAGGCTGAAGGGAGGTGCCTTTCACAAGAACATCAAGTGCTGGCCAATTGTCAACAAACAAGATGACACGCCTCGATGATACATCGGGTTTCCAATGCAACAAAGAAACGACACATGCGTACAATTCAACAAGGCCAATCACATGAGTCTTTCCACCTTCCTGCCAGATTTCCAAGATACGGTCAGGAACCGCAGCACCAAAAATCTCACAAGATCCGTCGGGCCTCAAGCAAACGCCACCGATCGTAGCCTTTGGCTCACCATTGTCATATTCCAAAGCTCCATCCTTAAAGTTCAAAACTGGTCGTTGAATGTCATCCGCCACGAAAGTTTTTGGTCGGCCCGAGCACAACCGATCCTTCAAAACCCCAAAGGCCTTGACCTGGGATTCATTGAGAGGCACTCTCAAGGGAGAAGTGTGGCTTGCAAGCCTACATCAATGTTGTCGAGCTAGCGATCATCGCTAACTCGATCGCATTGGATTCAGTTTTGAAAGCGGTATGCACCGCAAGGGTGCACTACAGCTCCCAATGATGATGATGCTTGGAAAAGAACAACTGAGCGGACTCTGAGTGTGCCGTGAGTGCCGTAGCTATTGCTGTCATTTTCACCTTAGATCTTGTTTCACCTTCCTGTTTCACCGTTTTTTCGTTTCTCACCACTCTCGTTGCGACCCGGCGTTGTCGGTGTTTGCTTCGAAGTGCCTGGGTGTAATGTCATGCCTGTACGGCTGCTCTTTGTGATCTCGGGGATCCTGGCTGGGGGGATCCCTGGTTTCCGCATGGAGCTTTGTTGCTTCTCTCACCCACCAACATGGCCCATTGGTGTGTTTTGTGGTTCCTCTGTTTTGCTTCTTGTTTTGGGCCATTCTCAATGACACATAAGATGTCATTATGCATGAATTCCCATTGCTGGTGGCGATCCCACTTCTCTGTGTCGTTTTTGTTTTGGTTTTGTTGTGGTTGTGTGTTTTTTGCCTGTTTTTGCTTTGTTGTTTTTGGTTTGCTTTCTTGTCTGTTTCCTTGCTGGGACAGCTTCTGGACTGCGTACTGGTCCACTACCAGCACTTTTGTGGCTTTCGACAAGTTGACAGCCCTGCATGAAATTACAATTCAACTGTTTGCCGCGATTGAATGTGTGTAACGACCTGGCGGAAGCCATGAAGGCGTTGGACGGAAAAAAATGCCGCACCCCAATGGTCTCACAACGCAGTATGGAACAGAAGGTACATGGAACCGAAGACAGGACGCACACTGCGGCAACTTTGGGCTGACTCCGAGCCGGCCATTGGACAGAAATCTTCCCCTTCTTATGAAGTTAAAAATGGTGACATTTCCCGTGCAGTAGCCGCTATCACAAACCTGCCGTCTTCCACGCTGCCTGACAGTCCCTTCATCCGTGCATTGGGGACACCGGCAGCTCAAAATGCCCCACCACAAACTGGCACCTTAGCGCAAAGAGCCCTAGAGGAATGGGAACGCACCCTGTGCGAAAACAAGTGCGGTGGCGATCCTTGCACAGATGCAAGCCGGACCGGCCTCATCCAGAAAGATGGCGGCGAAATGCTCATTGCCATTGTCCTTGACAGGCCACTGGCGGAAGCGAAGGCACTAGTGGACGACCCTGCAGCTTTCACTCGCGAGATGACCAGGATTCTGCTGGAAAAGCAAAACCATCCACTTATTGCGCAAATGATCAAGCCAGCAGGAAGTGGGTGACCCACCTCCCTCAAATAGCGCAGCCAGTAGCACCGGCAGCCATGAACACCCCAGAGCCAGTCAGTTCCAGTAGTCTCACACGGTTTGCCAAGAAACCACTGTGCACACAGGTGCTGTCACCATGGGGTACCCATGGTTGACTACCGCCTAGTTAATCTGGGACACCCCCTTTACCTTTGACAACTGATTGTCTGGCAAGCCAGCCCTTGTAAGTATGGGAAGAGAGGAAGGGGGAGGGAGATAATAGTAACATTTTCAATGGGCCTCTACTTGTATCTTGTTACTGGTAGCGTAGGACGATGTCAAAGTACATCAGCCATGGCGCCCGTTGCTGTTTTGCTCAGCTCAATCCAGTACCTTCAGTGCTAGAATGCCGTCTGGCCATATAAATGCAGCTCAACCGAGGGAACTGGCATGCCTGCCTCAAGGACCCCACAATGAGGCACAGGATCTCCTCCTTTTGCAGGACTACGTTTGCCAACTGACGCACACCCAAAGAACACTGGAAGACACCCATGCCTTATTGCAGCAAACAGAACTCCTTGCAGGCGTAATCAACGAGCAAGATTGCAGAGCCATACGCACAGCCTGCTGTTGCATAAGGAGTCTGCGCATCCGTGTAGAGGCCCGAGCCAATGTCACAGAACGTGAAGTTATAAGTCGACAGCTAAGTGACTGAGCCAGCTGCCATGGTCAACCGACCGCATCGAATACACTTGACTGCAATGCCTGTTTGTGGACGGCGAGGAGCTCCACGCTTGCAAGCCTGCATCAATGCTGTCGAGCGAGCCATCATCGCTAACTCGATCTCATTGGATACAGCTTTGAAAGCGGCATGCACCGCAAGAGTGCACTACAGCTCCCATGATGCTGATGCTGGGAAAAGAACTACTGTGCGAAATTTCAAACAGACCTAATTACAACCACTAGTCGCTAACGCACGCAATGGGGTCGGCCTCCGCCACGTCGAGTGTTTAAACAAAAACACAAAACCCCAAAAACAACGGCTTTCACTGCCAGTCGCTCAACTCTTTTCCACACAGGAAACAACGAGAGCAAAGTAAGTTTGCTGTTCATGCAGCATGCACTGTGCTATGTTGGTCTTCTTGCACTTGTCCCGTCTTGAACACGGCAGCGGAATCGCACAGATTCCAAACGCACCAAAAACATTCAGCTTCACATTGATGAATTCATGTTGGTTGAATTTTCATCACCATTTCCAAAACATTCTCAAATAACTTCAAACTCATCACAAATTCCAAAAACGTTCTCCTTGTCCATGAAATAGTTGAAAAACATCACGCAGCTTCCAGAAAATGCAAAACGCAGTTTGGCTGAAAAACAAATTGGTTTGTTGTTGTTGAAAAACCATCATGCACATCCAGGAAAAATAAAGTTGCACCAAGAACGTCCAAATTCACTTGCAAATGCATTGCATGCAGCAAGTGAGTTTCGAAAACAACGATTGACCTTCTTGTCCATAAACATCATCACCAGATTCTTTGCAGTACCATGCAAAGTCCAGAAAACCATGAAAATTATATCGTTCCCAGATGTTATTCCACCGTTCTGCAGCAAATTCCAAGCTGTAAACAAAAACACCATTGTTGTAACCAAATTCCACATGGCATATCAAGTTGTCAGAGGAACGTAGCACATGTTCACCGTATCAACGGGAGTTTATACTTCCATACCCCCTTTTGCTACGATTCCCATGCAGCTTGGCTAAGTAAGTGTCCAACATGCAGCACAATGCATTGTATATGTATCCACATCATCCGCAAAACCATTGTGAGGATCCGCACACGAAGTCATCTCTTCCCAGCAGTTGCAGATGTATCAAAAATACCTGTGTACTTTAATTATTCCTGTGTCATCGCTGTTGTCTGTGTCCGCATACTCATTGATGCAGAAAAGTTGAACTCAAAGTGCCAAGTTGAAATCACCTTGCAACGGATTCCATGCAGTCCGGTCCATCATGAAAGAAGTTCCATAGATTCTGCACAGAGCATCCATACCAGTGAATTCCAGGCACATTGCACAAAAAAACCATAGGCTTGGGCACGCAATGTCTCATAGACCTCCAGCATTCAACGCCACTCGAACTCACGCTGGTACACGTAGCCAGCGTTCAGGAATGCGTCAACTCGGCAGTGCATAAGAAATGCACAGAAATCAGGACCCTGTGTCCTTGGTGTGGAAGTCAACTTCTTCCTGAATTGTCCGATCATCTTCTTGGCGTAGCGACATTCATCTGCACTCTTGTTGAAGACCTTGACAACAAAGGCATGATATGTAATTGGCGATGCAGCGAATTTTCCCATCTTCAATAGCGTGCAAGACCAGTGATATGTGTCCTTGATCCATGCAGGCTTTGGCACTGAGAAATCCACCTCTTCGTAATTAACATCAGCATCTTGCCAGTTGTCTGCCCATTTGTGAGTGCCTGGCAATCCAGTGGGAAAGCTCGGAAAGAGCGGTGGTGAGTCCCCGGTGTCGGAGATGAAGGAGTAGCTGCCAATGCCATCTTCACTGTCAGAGGCGGACATCACGGCCTCATGACGACGTTTGGAGCCGTCTGTCATTGCACCATCTGACATCTTATTCGAATTCGGTTCAGCCACATCAGGTGGTTCTTCCGAAATGCGTGCACACTTTGTAGAATTCTTGTGGCCTTGGGAAACTGTGATTCCTTTCCCTTTCCTTCTTTTCCTTTCTCACCCTTTGCACCTTTCTCGAATTCTTTGCCCTTGCCCTTGTCGCTTTGACCACCTTTGCCGAATTCTCCTTTTCCACCCTTCTCACCATCTTTGCCCTTTCCACCTTTCTCGAATTCCTTGCCTTTGCCCTTCTGTTCATTGTATGACTGTTCACTTCCAAGAGCTGCGGCAGGGAGTACTGGTGGATCGGCTTTGGCAGGAGGCGGAATAGGCACCTGTGCATTGAATTTTGGGAAACCAGCTGAACCTCCTTCATCCGGAGCGCAGTATTGCTGTGCAATGGCCGCAATGGCAGCAGCAGCAGCCTTAGCCTCTGCAAGGTCCGCATTCTTTTGCACAACGTTCCCATAAATTTGAATCACAGGCTTATCCTTCGGCTTCTCATCCTTCTCCACATCTTCAATCCAGGGGTCGTCATTGGGATCATAGGGGCGGTCCTGCCACTTCTTGTGGTATTCACGTGCATCACGAATCCCAGAGCTTGCCCCTTGCTGCAAATTCTTCGGTGGAGTTGTCGGTGGTTCCTTCCACGCAGGATCATCTGGCCACAAAGCACCCGCAGGAGCTTTACCAGCAGTTGAATTCATAGATGAATTCTTATCTGCTTGGTGACCATCGTCACACTCTTGCCATTCATCGTCAGGTGGGTATGGTCTGTTCATGGGAGCATTCTTGACCTCTTTCTTGTGCACGGTCAAGAGTTCGTTCATCTTCCCACCTTCCTCAGCTTTGCGCATGAGTGCACGAAGTTGGTCCCATTCTCCCTGTGTCATATCTGTCCCAAGCACTGGATCGTTGGGATCGTATGGGAGCTGCTGCGAATTCATCGAATTCGACCCAGAGTGCTCGTAAGGGCCTGCATCAGCTGGCGGCCAGTGCTGTTGTCCGTACTTTCGAGCCATTGCGTCAGTCGATCTAATTCCTAATTGAAAGCTGTCTCAACACACACACGCACCCAGAGTCGAGTACCGCAGTTTAGCCGTTTTGAGGGTCCTAAACTCCGCAAATGTTGAATTGGGCGTGTGAGTTGTGTCATGTACCTGACATCCTTAGTAGCATGCAGGACGTTGCATCTCGACTGACGTGCCTTTCATCCAAAACATTGCAGAAACATCAAAAAAACTGTAGTCCAACCCTGTCCAAGTGTGTCCACAGACATGCAAAACTCAAAACAAACTCAACTAACATGCACAAGTTGACATCAAGTGAACTGTGCTTCACATCACTGCAGTGTTTCATCAAAAGTGCTTCGCGTTCGCCAGTGATTCGCGAAAAATCTGTGTTCCACATGACTGCAGTGCTTTACATGACTGTGTCTGACATCAACTGTGGGTTTCGTTTCGTTTGGTTTGTATTTGGTTTCAAATAAGACATGCAAAACAAAACTCTGGTTTCTCCATGCCCAAACAAAAATGAAATAAAGTTGCACATCCCCCTTTCAAATTGAACTGGCGGCGTCCGGAGACGTGCAAAAAAACAGTTCCACCTGCCACGCAAATTTCCTACGGAAACTCATGCACTTGCAGGTTTAAAACAAAACTTCTCCTCTTGGTTGTCTCATGCTCTGTGCAGACGGCACACATTCAGGGATTCTTCCTACCCGCACGTACTGCGGCCAAAATGGCCTTGGCAAGTTCTCTGTTGTACGCACCTGTCTGGGTCCAATTCACATCATACATCCCAGCGTGCTTGTCGCACTCGCACCAACCAAATTTCTTCGTGAGCAAGTTGCAGAAACCGGAAGCACTACAGAAAATCAAAACCTTTCCTACTGGTAAACCGTTTGAAGCTTGCATACCAGTCTGGCATAAAAACACTTCAGCATCAAATTGCAAACCGCACTGTTTCAACACACGTTTCGTTTCGTCTCGTTTCCAAATGTTGTTGTTTCGTGGCAACTCAAATGACCGTGAATTCCCCAGCAACAAATACTTAGAAACGTTGTCCATGATACCTTTCCATGACCTGTCAGCCTCAGATTCAATTTGTGCCGAAAAATTCTTGAGGGGCGATCCTGAACTGCACGGTGTGGAAGCATGCACATGCACCCATCTATACCCTAGCTGTTGTTGTACCTCAACGAATTCTTTCACTTTCTGAAACATATCAGCAGTTTCCATTCGTTTGACGATACCGATGTAGGGCATTCTGGCTACCTTGCAGGCTTCCCTAAGTGCTGAATTCGTCCCGCAACAAACTTCAACAAAGGCGATGTCTTGTTTCTGGTCCACACGGTTGTTAAACAGCATGACATCCCTAATTCTTTGCAGGTCTTTTGCAGGTACTTCTGGCACTTCGAATCCTAAGCTCGTTCGATGCCTGAGAAAATCCTTGGTCCCCAAACACTTGGTAAAAAGATCTGCCACATTGTCAGTTCCAGCTCGGTGTTCAACCAGCAGTTCGTTGGAACTAATTTTAGCTTTCATCCAGGCCATTCTAATCTCAACATGCCGACTTCTCTTGGGAATGTCCTGTCCTACTAACAGCTGCAACGCTGAAGAGCTGTCAGATTCCAGCAGGATTTGGGGAACATCTCTTTCTCTCATCTCTCCAATTCCGATATACACACGGTGACAGAAATTACTGAATGCAACCGATTCTTGGGCAACCATCTGCAATGCATACAATTCTGCTTCACATGATGACAAGACACTGACTGTTGTTGACGAGCCAATGACCTAACCAATGCACCTTCACAAAACACAACTCCACCTGAGATACCTTTCCTACCATTGAATCTGTATGGAGCGAAGGATGCATCAGAGAATGAATGCAGGATTGAATGTCTTGCAGGGCCAATCATTAAATTCTCATATTCAGGAGAGGGTAATCTCAAACAAGTTCCTACATCCTCAAACAGAAATCTAAGCAATGCACGAATTGCAGATTCCGTGCCTTGATTCGGTTTGGCTTGCTGACTTCCAATGAGGCTTAGGTAGATCATGTCTCGATTGAGCCATCCACAATAGTTTGCCCAAAGCACGTCGGAAACGTATGCAGAGGGAGATAGTTCTTGCATCAAATTCTTGTCACCCATGGCCTTGTCCAAGATCCCAGCAACATCCGGCACTGAAACCGAACCTTTTGTGATGTTGAATTCCATGAACGTTGTGTCCAGGAATTTCGGATCCACACCAATGGTCAAGGAGTCATCTTCAAGTCCTCGATGCACATGCCTGCCAATGAAAATTAGGTGTCCACCACCATGGCGTGCAGGAAGGATAATTCCTGTCTCCTTCAGAGGCACGGCTTTGCCAATCGCCTTCTCCACAATCCTTTCAGCTTTCTCAGATTGGCAACATAGCAGTAGATCATCCACATATGCAACAAGCAAGGCAGTTTCACCATTGACAACACCTTGATAAATGCACGGTTCCACTTCATCCGAAGTAAGTCCAACACCACGAATGCTGTCACTCAGCAAATTGAGCCAATGCAGAGACGCATCTCGTAGTACTAGTTAAGCTACAAAAATTTGCTCCAACCCTTTCATCTTTGATCCACTGATGTAACATACATTCAAAGAATTCAAAGTGTTCACATGTACAAAAAACCGTTGACATAACCCTTGTGTATGTCAAAACGTTTAAGCATTCCAATTTCCCAATCTGTGATTTCATCTTCCGTGAAATCAAGAAACATAAAAAACAAAACCAAAAAGACCGGACCAGGAAACAGGGCAACTGAATCTTTCAGATTTTCTTTGTTGCAAGTTAGGTTTTACTAACTGTTGTGTTTCCAGGTCATAACTTCCGAGTGCACACAAAGACTTCCGCAATACCGGTGTGCACACGAGAACGCAACGCGTCAAACCAGGAGGATCGCGTAGAGGGAGAGTACACCAAGGGGAGAACCGGTAACCGCGTAAAGGTCAGGAACCGGACCAATACAACAGGTTACTTACTTACAAATACACAGTCGCAACAAGTCGCGAGTGCGTACTAGTTAAGTAAGACCAGGTACCCTCCCAAAACCCTCCCAATGTAAAAAACACGTAAACGCGCGTCGCAAACCATTCAAAAAGTTCCAAACGAAGTATAAATATCACGTGAGGCTATCGCCACGGTATACTATAAATAATATATTCAAAAAACGCCGTATATATAAAACTTCACAACTGACATCACCGCAACAAGAAACTGATCAAAGTGCAATGTGATGAACGGCTGTTTCTTTTTCTGCCCGATTGTTCTCTTTACGAGGTTTGGCTACCACATCCATTTCCTTGCTGGTGACTTGCCATTTGTATACGTTTGCAACCGAATGGCTTCCGAGTCAACCAGCCCCTAAGTATCGAGGACGGCCATCGGTGAGCTACCATGGGCTCAGCTTTTTCCGTGTTTTCTTGACCTGGGCAACCGGCGGAAGCACTTCCGCTTTTCTCTTCTTCATTTCGTTGTGGAAGCCTTTGGAGTGCTCAAGAAACTGATTCAGTATGTGCCACTCCTGTGTTTCGGGCTTCCACCTCACTCTCAACTTCATTTCAAACTTATCAAAAACCTGGTTCGTCAAGTCGTCGGCGAGTTGATTGTTGTCTCGCCTGACCCAATCCAGTGAAAGTAGGCAGTTGCCCCGCCTCAAGGTTTCTGATAACTCCATGACAAAAACTGTCAAAGGAAACTTCGTACTCATCCACTTTGAAACAGCAAAGGTGTTGCCTAAATTGTCAGTCATACCCTTCAAATAGCAGGTGGCTTTGGTATGCTCCTTGCTCTGTGGCATCCAAAGCTTCACAGCAACTAAGCTCGCCAACAACTCTAATGTTGCAATAACCCTTTTTGGGTCTTTCTTCAACGTCATCCATTCCGCCCAAGAATGCGGTATCTCTTCTGAAAACCATTCCAGCACGTTACCATCGGCGTCTTGTTTGTAACCGCCTATCCATGCTCCATGTTCAGTGGCCTTGGCATCAGTGTAAAAAAGGAGACTTTGCTCAGCTTTGTAACTGCCTGCCAAAGGGGGTGGTTCCTGCAACTGACCACCTTCTTCAAACCTGGACCCCAAAAAGAGTAGTATAGCCCTAATCATAGCTGGTATCCGCAAGCGTCCTGGTTTGTTGCGGACGGCTGCAGACCAACTGTATAAAGGACCCAGAAATGGACGCTCCCAAATGAGAGCCAGAGATGCGAATCCAAGCCTCCCCAATCCTTGCTCAAAGTTCTTGGAAGTCGTAACTCCGCTATTGGCCATTTCCAAAACCCAGTTGCGCATCCAAGTTGCCCTGCTGGGCGATAAACCAATCCGGAATGTTGGATAGTCAGTGTAAAGTCCGATCCATTCGACACGCAAGCCACCACGTTGTTTAGCCCATTTAAATGGGAATCCCAAAATAGACATGTAAAGGAAACAAAGAGTGATCCCCCTCCTTCCACCAGCGTTGGCCGCGATGGCCTCTATATCGTCCGCAAAAATAAGTATATCAATTGCCATGTCACGGCCCAGCAACTCATGTATCAGCCTCACACCGGCTCCAGAAATCCTTGACCACCAGTATGATGCACATGCCACTCCAAATGTGCCAACCTTATTCACGTAAATAAAGTTGTCATCCTCCTTCACTTTGCACGCAAGCAGTCCGCGCTCACACGGCGCATGAAGGAATCTCCGGTGTGCTTTGCTGATGTCTCCTACGAGACTACAAACTGAACTGTTTTGGCCCTTGAAAAGCGCCAACAGGTACTGCTTCTCTGCACTGGGACTTCTGACTTTGTCCCGACATCTGATCCTGTTGTTGACCAATGTGCCATGTGTTGCATCGTGTATTATCCGACGCTTCCCTTGATGGTTTTCTTCCACCAAGACTGCAAGAGAAGAAATAGCTATTTTGTCACCGTACTTCTCTTTTGCTTGTTCCAAGGTCAGTTTCTCCATCAAGCCTTCTTTGCATTCCTCCTCAAAATGGCTGTAGACAAAGTCAGTATGAAGGTCCACTGACTGGTAATTTGAACGCCAGACCTCCTCTCTCATGAGAGGCTCTTCCTCCAAACGCCAGCTGGTTTGTTCCTCGTAGACGTGAGGCGTTCTTGGAAGTGGTGCCAAGACACCTACAGGAAAACCCACTCGCCTTCCAAAAGGAATTCCCTGTCAACATCATCTGCAAACGCTAGCAACTCCTTCATGAGCCTCAAGTAAAAAGGTTGACCTTCTGCTCGGGTCTCCAATCCCTCCTGTTTGCTACCATGTTTTTCCAAGAGTCTGATCCAAAGTGCGCGTATCTTAGCCTTTAGCTCTTCATCAGAAACAATAGCACATCCTTCCTCGCCACGCACCGCCATCTCAAAACAAGCTCTGTTCAATGTCCTCTCGTCCCCAATGTGTTTGAGGATCATCTCCAAGGTCTCCTTTCTCAGTTCTTTCCAAAAGGGTGTCTCCGACCAAATGCGCTTGTTTGCATCCCATCTACCCATTGAAGAAAGGCCTGCACCGTCATGAAACTGTCTCTCCTTACCCGGTTGCTGACATTGTCTCGGACTTCCAGTGCCACCGTAGAGTTTATGTCCATCTGGTTTCAAGATGGGGTATGGGAGAGTGTCAGAGTTTGTTCCCCCTGCTCCGTCGTCAGCGATGACACTATCCTTGATCTGCTTCTCTGTAAATTGTCTAAGTATTGTATCTGCAATCCATTTGCACATGTCTGAAGGCCACTGCTCTGTACCTGTTGTTGCAAAGGAACTTCCAATATTGCCCACAAGCTGTCTTGTTGCGTCCCTGGACTCCAGTGGACCAGCGTAAAAACCTTGCTCATCAAAAAATGGCCCACCTTTGCAGGAGGAATCATGATGATACTTGAAATTCGCCAGCATCAACCTTGTTGGTTTCAAGTACTCAGTCCCAAAGTCTTGCTGATAAAGCGCAACCGTTTCAACATCTTGCCTTTCCAGAAGACGTTGAAACTCATTCCACTGCCACATGCTTGCTGGTCGTTTACCTCTGTGCTCCCCCGACTTGATCGCTCCCAAGTCTTCTGGGTTTTCAAACAAAGCCATGCCACCTTGGTCCACCTGCATTTCAAAAGCTTTGAATGTAAAATCCGCCATTGTATTGCCCCACATTGCACGTTTACGCTCTGCCCATGTAAGTCTTGTAAATCCACGTGGCTGCACAAAGGATCTAACTGGCCTCGGTCCTCTTCTGTTCGCCCAAACCACTCGAGAAAAAGTGCGGCATGGCGGGCTGAATAAAACTGCAAAAAATCTACCCGATGCAATCTTGTTTAACAAACGTTGCTGGGTTTCTGCACGAGTGAGGTCCAGGAAGGGTCGCACTTGAATGTCGACCATCTCAACCTCTATTGCCACATTGTATCGTTTCGACAACTTTTGCAGCCATGATGAAACTGAATTCTTTCTCGGTTTCCCTGAGAAAACATACAACACCCGAAAAATCTTCTTTGAAGATTTGTGCTGTTCCCTTGCACCTGTGTCTCTGCAAGGCCCTGGTCAGTGTGTCCCCGTTGTGTCCGGGGCAGGCTTTTCGTCCTTGCAGTTCAAACCATTGTGGCCCTTCTTGAAGCACCGATTGCAAACATGACTGAACTTGCACTTCTGGTAATTGCATTTCCCTTGGTTGAAACGGAAACAGATCTTGGTGCCCTCGGGTGTGGTCCCTGGCCCTTTTCCTTTCGACTTTCCCTTTCCAGATGAACTCTTTCCGCCCTTACCCTTTCCTTTTGGGTTCCATTCTCCCCAATTCTGATTCGGGAAAGAGCGCTTGCTGTAAAGCGCAAGAGGCGTAATGAAATGCCTCTCCTTTGTAACTGGGCACTTCCATGCTTGTTCAAGTGCTGTACCAAGCTGTAAATGCTCTGAAACCATCAAATAGTACGCACGCTTTCTCACAGCCTGTTCATAACTGAGGACCAAGCTCCAAGGAGGCGTCTGGATCTGATTCCCATGCAAATCCGTTGAGGAAAGTCCCCAAACATAGTCACCCAAGATGTAGTCCTTGTAACGCTCAAACAAATCACGTGACACATCTTGAATCTCCTCACGATTCGTATGTTTCAAAGCAAGCATGAGAATGGCATTCAGCATGACAGTCAACCTGCGCCTCAACTGTTCAGGCCCTGTAGGAAGTGGTATAGTTGTTGATCCCCGCTTGACAGAAAGGCTTCCCTTTGAATCAAAAATGGGAATCATCACATCAGGATCCACCTCGTCCTTCGACACCACCTCGGCCATGGTCTCCGCCCGAAACTCGCCGTTTTCAAGTTCCTGTAACTTTTTCTCCAGATACTCCTTTGACGGAGTAACCTTATCTTCAATCTTTCCATGCACCTTCATGTATGCATTTCTCATGTTGATATAGTCACCTGTAGGAATGGGCTTTGTCCACTCTCTTGTATCCATCTCTGCTTCAACCTCTATCTGTCTCTTCTGTCGAGTCTGCGTCTCACGCCACGCACAAATCACTGACGCAACCTGAGACCTATCAGCCAAACTGTGATCTGAATCCGTGTTGAAGGATTCCTTCAGGACAGTCACCAAGTCATCCTCTGAACGAAAGAATGAAGAGAACTTCGGAATAGTTGTAACCCCATTCCTATAAAAAGCTGCTTGCAGTTCATCTGAAACCTCGTTTCTCGTCAACGTGAACTTCAAATCTGAGCTTCCCTTTTTGAGAGCCTCTTCCAAGGCCAGTTGCTCTGGTGCAGCCATGTTCACCGCAGTCGAGCTACCAGCTAAAGAAAATGTTCTGTCAAACGAAACGCACTGCAATCTGAAAGTCAGTGAAAATTGTATTTCGCTCATCTATTTAGGAAATCAAAGTATTCCAAAAAATCAAACAAATAACCACGGCTTCACGCGTGAGAAAAAACTCCAGTAAATTGAACCTGCTTCCAACTATGTCATGATTAACCCTCGGCTTTTGCTGAACCGATGCTCCGGAGAAATCTGCGGATTCCTCAAACCTAACTCATCTCACGGCATCTCATCGATGCTTTTTCCCCAAAATACAATGTGATTCAAGACAACAAGATTCAAGACATCTTCAGAAGCAAAAAACAATCAGTCAAAAACAGACACGCAAACCAACATCTTCACCGGTTGCAGCCACTGCAACATTTTCCTGCTGTCTTTGACAGGCTTCGGATCCACCGGCCCCTTTGGGACTGATCCCTTCTCAAGCGCGCTATTCGCTCTCTCGACTGGAAGAACTACTGGCACTCCTGGAACTGGAAGTTGATGAAGATGATGATGAAACCTCTGACTTCGTATCAGGCCCTGTCTTCGGCCAACAGACCTTGCAGTAATGTGTATACTCCTCAGGGTTTGGCAGTGTGTTGAATTCCACAGACGACTTGAAGTTCATCTCTCTACCCATCCAACAGCCTCCACGGCTCTTGTGTAAACGTCTGCACTTGCTACCATTGTTGACCACTACAAACATTGGCAGTCGTGGTTCCTTACGCTCAACCGCATTGATTGTGTCCACTGCCTCTACCTCTTCTATCTCTTCGGTCAGCGGCCCAAAGAGCGTATCTTCTTCCTGCTGATCTTCCTCCACAGTCTGCCAACCCTGAATTGCTTTGCACTCCATGGACTTCTGCAAATGCTTCAGTATCATCTGAACCCTCTCATCTGACAACGGCTCACACCTATCAGTGATCCAAGACATCGCACTCTCAAGTATGTCCCTCTCGTCCAATGTGCTGGAACGCTCATTGGTCCTAGCCGCCTTTGCAAACTGCAATTGGAGTCGGCTGACCACTCCATTGTACATACGCAGATAAGTGTCTGAACCATCGGGTTTCCAACGTCCCAGCATGTCTCTCTCTTCCTTAGGCGCCCGAAGCAATGCCAAACCTGTCGGCAACGTCGCCCTCTCTGAGTGCTCCGTCCAAAACGCAGCCATCGTCGGATGGATAATCAACTCATCCTGACCTGGCCTCTTGATCTTTCTTCTCAAATAAGCAGAATAGGAGCTGATGTCGTTGTATGTGGCCATGACCTTTCTAAAACCTGTCCAATTACTGTTCAACTTCGGCAGCAAATAGTCTCTGTCGAAAGCAACATCATTTTTGAGCAGGTCAAATCCCGTCTTCAACCAAAATTGATTTGAAATGTAAGCATGCTCTGAGATACAGACCGGCAGCTCTCGGACCCGTTTTGTTGGTCCTGTGGTTTTTGTTGTCCTCAAAACCGTTGTCATTCTGCCTCCAAAATACTTGAGCTCCTTTGGGATCATTTTCTGCACGTCATCCCATCTCAATGTACCCCAGAGCTTTACCAACTTGATCCATGCAATCACTCTGATGCCCAATAGTTGGCTCTCATCTTCAACAACATGTTCAAATGACTCCATCATGACCACTGGATACCGAGGCGCACGCTTTGTGGGTGCTGAATCCTTGGAGAGCATCTCGACCACATAGCCCCTAACAGATCCAACAACGTGTGAATCTCCTATCCGGGCACGGACATCCAAGCATGCTGTCCTCTCCATCCAAACTACAGCCTTCACAATGAGAGGTGGCACAGTCGGTCCACAAGGTTCATCATATCTGCAAAAGATATATTCAACTAGGTCTCCAACTTCCGGTGAACCTGCATTGCCCCTGACTGCAGTCTGCCATTGCTGAAAGGATCTCCAACATTTAATATATCTCTTCAAAGTGCTGTAACGTGTCCGTCCAGCCAATGCCAAATGAATGTGTGAATCACTGACGCAATGCTCTAAATGTTCCAAGGCCGGCGCTCCCATACGTTTCAACTCTTTATAGAGTTCACGTGACCAGAATTCTTTCTGACCTGCTTCCTTTTTGAACCTTTCTTCACATGGTTCTGCATGACGTGCTGCCCCACGAGAAGCCCTAACATCTGACTCCAAAAATTCATCAACTGGTGAAACCACTGTAGTTCTGTTCCCTGTCTGTAAGTTTGAAGCCCTATCCACAAGCAACTGAAAATGCAAAGGGTCCAGGCTATCGTCTCCACGCAGACGCTTGGCGATGGGCTCGGCCAAGTGTGCTTCCCTGATCAAACGTTTCACAACATGCACATGCTGCATCTCACAAATCACTCCCAAATCCTTGCATACCTGTGTTGCAATGGAATCTGCATCTTCCAAGTTGAAAACAGCTAGCTTCTTGCCGGTCAAACCCTTGGCACTAAGCAGTTGTATCACCTGGGCTCCAACTCTGTCCTCTGCCATGAGACTTCTAGAAGTCTGGGCAACGCCGAGAACGAGAACTACAAAAATTTGCTCCAACCCTTTCATCTTTGATCCACTGATGTAACATACATTCAAAGAATTCAAAGTGTTCACATGTACAAAAAACCGTTGACATAACCCTTGTGTATGTCAAAACGTTTAAGCATTCCAATTTCCCAATCTGTGATTTCATCTTCCGTGAAATCAAGAAACATAAAAAACAAAACCAAAAAGACCGGACCAGGAAACAGGGCAACTGAATCTTTCAGATTTTCTTTGTTGCAAGTTAGGTTTTACTAACTGTTGTGTTTCCAGGTCATAACTTCCGTGTGCACACAAAGACTTCCGCAATACCGGTGTGCACACAAGAACGCAACGCGTCAAACCAGGAGGATCGCGTAGAGGGAGAGTACACCAAGGGGAGAACCGGTAACCGCGTAAAGGTCAGGAACCGGACCAATACAACAGGTTACTTACTTACAAATACACAGTCGCAACAAGTCGCGAGTGCGGCCGTTCAAGGCTTTATAGAGCAACAAGTAGGCTTGTGATCCATCAGGCATAGAGACTGAGAGAGGAAGCTTCAGCACGATCACGAGGCCGTGAGGAAGTGGAGAATGCATGAATGCATGGGAAACGTCAAGACCTTTAAGTCGAAGAGCCCGCTGTGCAGCAAGAGGTAGGACAAAATGCAGTCCCTCAATGCTCGGTGTTGGGCTCGAGATCCCCAGCTTTCGTGCACTAATTCCTTTGTTCAAGTCCTTTGCCACAATCCTAACACGAACCCGTGTCTCACTTTTGTATGCTGCAACCCATCTACTCGGTATGACACGCATGAGTGGGTGTTTCTTCTTCAACGCATCAACCTCAGCCTGTCCTATGACCTTTCCAGCACCACATTTCTCCAAATTCCCAATTTCTTCTTTCATTCCTTCAAAACCAAGATCCACATCTAATTGCATGAGTGAACTATCATCGATTACTTCGTCAGGTTTCCACAAAAGCACTTCAGATCCACCAAGTTTCACCTTAACACATGTATGGTCCTTGCCTTGTGCAAACTTGATCGAATTCAGTTCAGCATCAAACAATTCTGGAGCTGTGGCTCGTGCATTTTCAGGTCCTTGTTCCAAACTCCATGCAACTGGTCCTAAAGCATGACATGCATCATCCATGACAAAAAGATCTAAAGTCATTGGGATCTGAGTCCCAGAGGCGCGCTCTGCGGCCATCTCATCTTCAAGATCTTGCACGGATTGTTCTGCTTCTCTCTTCATGCCTGAACCTTCAGTGTCCATGGATGGACCAACCTGATCTGAACCTGCGCCGACCGGAGCCGGGCTTGTCTCGGTCTCAACCTCCATATCTTCAACCTCAAGTCTCGGTCTTGCAACGTTAGGCACAACAACAGGAGTTGCACTGGGAGTTTCACTCGCCTCAAATGCAGCTCGCTTTCTCTTACATTCAGCATTATGCCTAATTCCTGGGACATCCATACCAGAATCACATGCAGGACACCTGGGTGTCTTTGGAAACACACGCACATCATGTCTTACAACATCTGGTGACGGACACGGAGACTCTGGGGAAACAGTTGGAGAGGCTTTTGGAACTGCAGGTCCATCAGCAGTAGATGCACGAATTGGTTCTTGTCGGGCAATCTTCAGCTCACCTGGCTTTCTGGGTTGCGATGGAGCGGACTCCACCGGTCTCTTTCGTTGGATTGGAGCTCGATAGCTCGTGTCGGATTCTTTCATCTCTCTGACCAAATCACCTGGCGCACCATCAGGATATTCAACAACATCATCATGCATAGGCTGATTGATCTCAGCATCAGGTAATCTAGGTCTCTCCACATTAGGTGCAGCTGGTTCGACATGCACACCAGGACGTGCAGGAAGAACTTCTTGAGCTTGTCCACCACCTTCAATCTCAGAAAACAGTTGATCACCAATGATTTGGTTCCACACAATTGGAGTAATTGGCTTGACGTTCCTTGCAACAAAGCGCTTCAGAACTAATTCTCCGTCAATTCTGATTGCACCTTGCACTATCGGTCCAGTATCCAAGCCTGAGTGCACGAACGAAGCTTCAACGCTTCGAGTTTCATTGGGTGATTGGGCTCGCATGCTACTGGGCAACTCAGCAAGGACACTCTGTCCGAACATTGCAAAGGAAGGTCGAGACAACTTCCGCTGTGTAGAGTACTCCAATGGGGAAAAATCAGTTCCATGAGCCTTTGAGAAATGATTGTGGCTCAATGCAATGTACGTCACAACATCATGCAGGCCACGTTCAGTGAAGCAAACATCAGCACCTCCTTGGTTCATCTCGGCACGCAACACTGCAAGAGATTCTTTAAGTCGTCGAACGGCTCGTTCAGCACCTCCATTGCTTTGGTGTTGTTGAGGTCGTGCACGTCTAACAAGGAAAGTGTACTTGTCAGAGCTGGTTCCAACTAATTCTGAAACAGCACGTTCAGCATCCGTATGCAGGACAACGGAAGAGGTCGAAGAGGCAAGGCCGAAATGATCCAGCCACTTGCATATTTGATTCTTCACTGTTCGAGTCTCCTGTCCTACAATGACATACCCAACGCAATTCGTTGAGAGCTCAGTCAGAACTAGCACCTTAATTGTTCCTTCAGCTTCGTCGTCAACCATTTCACCTCTGGTGGTCAAAAACCCAAAATCAGCTTGCACTTCCGTTTCAAGAGTACCTTCTCGACGTCGACGATGTTGGAATGTCGACTTGCCTCTTGCACAAATGGTACAACGTGGATCGTAGGGCACATGCCCTTGCATTCGGTGAGTTTCCAATGCAGCTTCCGCTGCACGGCTTAAAGGATTCAAGTTTGCACCGTCGTGCACTGCATTCATACCTTCTGACATCACAAATTCACCCTGTTGTGCAGTGGATTCAGAATCCTGGTACATCCATGCAGGGTCAAGTTTAACCCATGGACATCCCCCAAAGTTACACACACCATCTAACCGCAAACCTGTTGCAGAGTGAGTAACCTCAGTGCCTTGTGAATTCTGGTTGAATTCCCAACCGCAATCACAAAGGGTGTTTGTTGAAATGATGTTATGGCTAATTCCGCCAACAAGGCATTTCAGCTTAGCTTGACGATACACTGGGAATCTTCCCAAATTGTCATTCTTTTTCTTGAATCCTACCCAAACCGAAACAGTGGTAGATCCATCAATGTTTACTTTGCTACCATTTGCCGCCCTGAAGCGGTCATTCTGAGAATTCACAACCCATGCACCGTAAGTGGCGCGTGATGCAGTGGCCATGACTGTTGCCGCTGCACCGGAGTCGAGCAACCACCAATGCTGGCTTTCGTCTCCCATCATAATTTCAGATAAAAGTGGATGCAACACTGGTGAATACCTATGCAGTTCAAGTGAGTGAGAAACTGTGTCTTGCACGTTCAGAAAAGTTGAGACTCCAACCCTTTTCAATTCAACTCGATGACAGTTGGTTGAAACAAGATCCTGAGAACATGCAGCATTACCTTCAACCTCTACACCTCTTAAACCATATTCAAAGGTCACCGGACGATGCAAAGGTTCCTGACGAGTTCCTGACAAGTCACTGGGTCCTGCTGCAAACATGCCACATAACAGTGTGGAATCTTCCTGTGGTGTCGTCTCATGCAACCACCTAAAATCCAAATTCCACAAATGACACATGTCAGTCTCTGTTTCCGTTTCACTGTCACTGTAGTCAACTTCATCCCCAAGGTTTGTGGGCTGGTCTACAACATATGAACATGCAGAATCATTGTCAGAAACAAAAATGATTTCAGGTTCTTCGCAAGACTCACTGTCAGAAAAAGGAACGAATACTCCTCCATCGAAAAACTCGGGTTCAGAAATAAAACATGCTGGTGGTAAACTGGTGAAAAAATAGTGCAGTCTCACGTTTCTCAGCCGACACAATTCATGGTTCGCACCGAAATCATCACTGATGATCATGCAATTTTCACAATTGCAAAACAGTCTATTTGATTCCAAGCACTGCAAACCCCAAATCGAAACATGAAAAACGGTCTCATCACATGAAAAATCGCTGCAAACTGTTTCAGATTCGTTTGAAATATCTGTTTCAACTGTCAAACCTGTTGCAATACTGGCAAAAACATCGGAAATCAATGGACTCAGCACGAGAGACTGTACTCCCTGAGCAGTTGCACCGGCACTTGCACTTGCCTGTTGGTCATCTGTTGCCGGCCAGCTCCAGGACTCATCCCAGTATTCCTGTCCCTCATTCCATGCACTGTCCCATGATTCATCCCAATTGCCATTCCAAACCTGTGACGCTTCTAACCAAGACTGGTCTTCCCACCAAGATCCATCATCTTGCCACCACATGTCAGTCCCGTCATAGTCGTTTTCGTATCCTACTTCGTTCATTTTTCCTTTCTTGCCAAAACCTTTACCTTTACCCTTGCCTTTCTTTCCCTTCTGCTTGCCCTTACCTTTGATCACCTGCTTGTTGTCGCCTTTTCCTTTCTTTCTTTCAGGGCAATTCACAGAAATGTGTCCGAATTTTTGGCACTTGAAACATTTCAGTTTTGACAAATCAACATCACATGCATTTGAACTGTGCTTTCGACTGCCACATGTTCCACACTTCACACCGCCTACAGCGTCCAAATTCCAATTCCCATCCCCATCACTTGCAGACATGTCATAGTGTGCAGTTGACTCATCAGATACCTCTACCTGGTTTACCTGATATAAGTTCTTCTTGGGGTGGAATTCAGCAAACGCACGTTGCTGTTGTTCCCAACGCAAGGCTGTGGCACGAAATGCATGATATGATTCACCTCCAGTATGATGCAGACAAAACGTTCTCACTGCATCCGGTAAGCTTCGTTAGCAACACAGCTACCAAATCAGCTTCAGCTACATGCAACCCTGCAGCATCAATTCTACTTGACAGTGTTCCCAGCAACTTAGAATACCTAGCCATCTCGAAATCTATCTTCCTGATTGTGTCCGTGACAATGGTACTTGCACTGGTTTCATTACCATGCAGTGCAAAAGATTTCCCAGCTAAGGCTGTCCTGAAACTAAGTGCTTCACTCCGGGTCCTGATGCTGTACTCAAGGGTCAGTTGTCGCACCAACTCAAAGCCATTCGAAGCTTGCAGTTCTGTGTTCACACCAACATCTGCATTGCATAGATTGATCCCTTCACTGAACGCATTGATCAGCGTCAAAGTCCTTGGGTGACTTGCGAAAGCACTCCTCAGCATGGCCATGAGTCGTCGACTGCGTGCTCTCTGATTCACATTCAGCTGGTGCCAATTAAGTGGGTCTGGCCACCTGCACGCATGCTCGATCTCACTGCCGAATTCGAGGCTGGCTTGCATCGCCCAGGCTGTTAAATCATAGATGTAAGCTTGCCACCCTAGGATTTCTGCTTCTCTGCTGGTCCACTTGGCACAATCCGGAGTCGGTGGCGTTCCCAGCCACTTCTCACTTTTAGCAAATACGTCACCTACGTATTCCCCGGATGATCCTGGTACATGCATTGGATCCATGCTCTGAGGAAATCCACTTGTGGTCCTTTGTCCAAACATCTCAGGTACACCTCTAGCCTGGCTTGCCTGTTCACCTAGAACTTGTCTTACTTGCAACAACTGCATTGGTTCCAAACCTCCCATCAGCCTCAGCACATCTTGCAGTCTTTGATTCTGGGGTGTTACTCCGCCAATGTCCTGTCCCATGCACATGCCTGCATTCTGTCCTGACCCAACCTGTCCTTGACATGCAGCACCTCCGCATTGACCTGACATCCATGGCATCCCATAACTTGCATTCCCCTGATTTGGTTCTTGACTTCTGCCTGTGCTAGCTTGGGCATTTTGGCATGCAGTTCCCATGCAACCTTGTCCTGGCATCCCTTGTCCATGCAGACCTTGTCCCATCAGACCTTGTCCTGTCAGACCTTGTCCACCTTGACCTTGTCCGAACTGACCTTGTCCAAACAGACCTTGTCCATGCAAACCTTTTTTTTTCCTCGAGTTTGGCCGATGTCGCGCTAATGGCTCGGTCCTTACATGAGCGTAAGCAGAAAAAGACATTTGTACAAGGACATAAGTCCATTGGAGCAAGCAAATCGATAAAACCAACACACAACCACAAAAACCAACAAAACACGACGACCCGCAAATCCCCCAGCCAGGCTTGCGTTTCGCCAGCGGAAAAACAAAGCAAACAGCAAAAACCAAAACAACACAGGAAACGGGGCCAGAGCCCAAACAGAACACCCACGTAATCGATTTGCCATAAGACGCAGTGGCTTATCCACTGCATCATTCGCAAAAGCTTGCCAAATGAATTAATATCACGGCTTCCAGCAGACATGGAGGCAAGAGCAAGTATATTACCTTCAGGCATGTGCCAAGCTATGCAAAAAGGCAGGGCTACAATTAAGCCTCTCTCAGCGTTCTCTCAGATCAGCTCGTCAGACAGCGTTCTCTCAGACCAGCTCGTCAGACCTCCATGGACAGAGTCGTTACCATATCTGTCAACCGTAACCACGAAGCCGTGAAAGGAAAAAGCCAGAACCCCCCCCCCAAGGGGGGGTGGACAGTGATGGCGTGCGTGAAGCAATACAGGCCAGGGAAAAGCTTCAAAAATACCATCGCCAATCCAGCATGCCCCTAGTTTCATAGGGGAAATTGCAGCCATCAGCTTGAGTGGTCTCAGCCAGCGCAGTACCAACGCAGTATTCGCAAAGCAGAGAAAGATGCAAAACAAACCATTGTATTCGCAAATTTGAATGCAGAGCTCCACTAATGCCAATGCTGTCTTGGGCAGTGTAGCTCTCCTTGGTGCAGGTTCGCAAAACCAAAAACTACAGAACTGTTCAGGACATTTCAGGATGTCATCGTCCCTGAAAGACCTGCAGTGCATTGCAGTATGCGCAGGAGTAGAATGTAGCGAAACCAGGTCCATAATGCCACTCTCCCACAGAATAGGCAGACTGCAGAATCACCACATTCCATCTACTAACTGACGAACCATGTAGGCAGTCTTGTGCTGCTCACGGGCGCTCCAGGCTGGCCTACAGGGAGCACCACCGGAATGCACCGGTGAAGCCCACTGCAGGGCAGTCTGGTCCATGGCATCGGCCGGCTACCTACCGCCCCTCTCGGATAGATGCAGCTATGTAGTATACCCGAACAGAGGACATCCCAGGGAGACCCAAAAGAGACAAACGAATTCAAAACCAAAGAAGCGAAAGCCACACAAATCAAAAAGAGAGGTCAAGTTAGTAAGAAAGGCAAGGCAAAAAGGCAGGCCCTAGGGGCACGAAAACTTAGTGGATCGCAGGAATGTTATGTCAGTGTTTTTAGTCAGTACCTTAGTCAAACAAACTTAATCTAAGCCACTCAGCACTAAGCTCCATTCGTGGGGGCAGGGGAGGGTAGCACAAGTGGAGGAGGACACACAAGTCCCAACAAAAACGCAAAACGGCAAAGGGCGTCTGAACACGAGCAGAACCAGACATACAGACCAAGCAACAATTAAACGGGAGGGGAGTGCCGGGGCGGCAGGGGAGGACAAGGGCAGAGAAGGCTGCACCAATCACATTAGAAAGCAATAAGGCAGCTTAGCGGGGTCCAATGTGGGAACTGGATCATCATATAATGAATACCTCAGTGTGGCCACACTAAGCTCCCTGACATCACCTGCAACATGGTGTCGAGGGTGAAAACCCCACACAGGGCTAATGAGCCATTTGACGGAAGGATGACAGAGCACAACCACACTCCCAGCACTAAAGCAGGGCAACAAAGCCGTCACAACTGCAACCATTTTTTTTTCCGTCCAACGCCGTATGGCTTCCGCCAGGTCGTTCAACATGTTTCCAAGCATGTTGCATATTAGATTAATTAATTAATTCACGCAATGGCCGAAGCTGTAGTGGCCGCAAAACTGGAGAGGACCGATACATAGTCCTATTCCCTTGTCACGTCATCAGAGAACAAAAACCGAAACACAAAGAACCAGAAGCCAAAACAACACAACACAAAAACACAAACACAAACAAAAACAACCCACACAAAAAACAGAAAACCACACAACCCCAAAGCAGTGACGTGACGGGTACCAGTTAGGTGAAAAAGATCTGTTGAGACAAGAGGTGATAGCTTAGTATCAACTCGGCGCATGCAGATGACAACTTAAGTGTCATACTGACGCAGGCCCTTTAACAAAAGCAACCGAAAAAACCACAAAATCACCATGGGCCATTCAAGGGTGCGCGAAGCAACAAAGCCCAATGCGGAAACCAGGGATCCCCCCAGCCAGGATCCCCGAGATCACAGAGGGCAGCCTTCATGGCATAACAGTCACCCTGACACTTTGAAACAAACACCGACAACGCCGGGTCGCAACAAAGTGGTGAGAAAACTACCGCAGTGAAACAGAAGAATGAAACATGATCTACGGTGAAAAAGACGGCGCGGCTATAGCACTCAGGGCACCCTCAGAGTCCGCTCAGAACTGCTTTTCCAATCATCATGCTGCATCAAAGTTTGGGAGGGGCACCACTATGCTAGTGCTCTTGCAATGCGTCTTCATGGTATGGGAGATTGTACTCATCATCTGTGCGTGGTGATATCTGTGCATTGAGTTCTTCTGATGATGTGCTGGCTCCCCTGGCTGTATGGTGTAGCTGCAGTATGGCTTTCTGTGCCTGGGTTACTTCGTAACTGGCAGATATAGTACAACTGTCCAGGATACAGCCAATCTGACGGAGTTGGCGTATAGTCGCCTCAATGTCACTGACCCTCTGGGGTGGGATGTTTTGGATGCCTTGGAGCTTCTGTCGGGCTTTCTCCAGAAGTTTGGTGGCATCATCGACTTCACTGGTAGTGACCTGGCAGAGGGTCATTTGAGTGATGGACTTTGCAAGTCGATGGACAGCGGCGTCTTTGGTGGGAGTTGGTCGCTCCATTCCAAAGGACTAAGTCGTCCACAGGTTGATGTGTAGACCTAAATCCTCAGAGCATGCAGCTGACACTAAGCGTGTTGCAACCATGGTCGAGAAGCGGCATGAGGAGGTGTAGTGCAGATCATTGGGCCGGTTGAAAGATTGGTTGAGCGCGGGTCAAACAGCGACGGGCACCATGGCTAGATGTACTTTGACATCGCACTACACTACCATACAACAATTAAGGTAGAACAACACGAACAAAACAACTTAAACACCCTGAAAAGAATTATTATACCCGCCCTCCATCGCCTCCCGTCCCATATTGGCTCCGGCATGTTGCATACAAAGGTAATCGGAGCGGGCAGTAATCAACCATGAGTACCCCATGGCGACAACGCCGCTCAACCTAGGTCGAGTTACAGGCTGAATGCATGGATGGGAAGTTTGGGTACTCTACGTTACCTCAACTGGCTTACTGGAACTGCACGTGTGCGGTAGTGCGAGGTTCTCCACTGCTACTGGCGCTACTGGCTGTCGCAGTGGCGGGGGGTGGATCACTGCTCTCCGCGGGTCTCATCATTTGGGCGATGAGTGGGTGGGTTTGTTTGTCGCGCAGGATCCGCGTCATTTCGCGAGTGAATGCTGCAGGATTATCAACTAGTTCCTTCGCTTCCGCTAGTGGCCTGTCAAGGACAATGGCAATGAGCATTTCGCCACCATCCTTGTGGATTATAGTTGGTCGGCCGGCTTGTACCTCTGCGAGGATTGCCACTGCCTTGTTTTCACACAAGGTGCGTTCCCATTCCTCCAAGGCTCTTTGCGCTAGGGTGTCAGTTTGCGGCGGGGCTTTGAGAGCAGCTGTTGTCCCTAACGCTCTTAGGAAGGGGCTATCAGGTGGCAGGGGGGATGGGAGATACTGAATGGCCGCTACTGCACGCAAGACGTCATTTGTGTGAACTTCATATGACGTGGTCGTTTTCTTGCTTATGGCAGGTTCGGAGTCAGCCCATAGTTGTGCCAGTGTATATCCTGGTTTAGGTTCCATATACTTGCGGTTCCACACTGCATGATGGGACCATTGAGGCGCATCATGGTTGATTTCAACCGAATCCCTTTTCATGTCATATTCTTTGAGCATATCGTCTAATTCTTGCAGGCTAGCGGCTCGGTGAATACAACATTGTCTGACAGCACCATCAATGTGCAATGGCCATCCCACCGGCATGTGGGAGTCTTCAAGGAGTCCATCGCCATTTTCCTCTATGATTGTGCCCAGCATAGGGACATCAATGGTTGCTTTGAGGCTAACTTGCGCACGTTTGCACTTCCACGTGTCGGGTGCTAGAAGGCCTCTGGCAGCCAACAGTTCGAGTGATGGGAACTCTGGTTGGTCATTCGCCGGTAAAACCTCTTCTTTGATAACTAATTTTAGCCCGTGCAATGGCTGAGGCTGTTCTTTTGGAGGGTCTTGAGGTGGTTGGGATGCGGTATCCTTGGGTGTTGTGTCTTCAAACCAGGTAGGGCGGACCGACTGGACACCAATGGGACTTGCAGAGCTAGCGGTTTTGATGCTTTCTCTGCGCAGGCTATGGTAAACGGGCGGGATCATCCATGCCGGCACAAAAACTGTGATAAACTGCACATTCCAAATGACCTGCAAATTCTGCGGCTTAACCTCAGGCGTGATACATCTTACCTGACCATCGATTACCCTGGTGTATGATTCGGAGCGGTCGAAGGATGCTGTGACTTTCAGACCTAGGTACAGCTCTCGAAACCAGTATTCCTTGAGCATCATAAAGGAAAGGTGAGGTGCCCTCACTTCCAATACGTGCGATGCTGGCATTAACAGAGTGACCATCCATTCAGCTAAGAATTCAATCATTTTGACTTCGAGTTTGGGGAGGATGGCTTGGACTGCTCGAAGTGCACCCGCAATGTCCGGGACATGCCGACGTGAGGGTAGTCCAATCGTTCGCTTGGCATACTCATCAGCGAAGTAGAGTCTGCACAACTTTGAGACCCACTGGCTCGGTTTCTCCATGTCTATGGTGATCTTGGCCAGGGGCCATGGGTCTGGGAGCGTGGACAAACAATGCAGTAATTCGGAGGTCAGGTCTGCGGAGATGACCGGGAGGGCTTCTCCTTGCGGGCGATAGTCAACTGCTGGTCCTACCGTGCCCTTGCTTTTCTGTGTATTTTTTTTCCGTCCAACGCCGTATGGCTTCCGCCAGGTCGTTCAACATGTTTCCAAGCATGTTGCATATTAGATTAATTAATTAATTCACGCAATGGCCGAAGCTGTAGTGGCCGTAAGACTGGTAAAGGACCGATACATAGTCCTATTCCCTTATCACGTCAAAAGCAAACAAAAACCGAAACACAAACCAGCAGCAAAAACAACACAACACAAAAGCACAAACACAACAAAAACAACCCACACAAAACAAAAAACAGAAAACCACACAGCCCAAAAGCAGTTACGTGATGGGTACCAGTTAGGTGAAAAAGATCTGTTGAGACAAGAGGTGATAGCTTAGTATCAACTCGGCGCATGCAGATGACAACTTATGTGTCATGCTGAGCAGGCCCATTAACAAAAACAACCGCAAAAACCACAAATCATCATGGGCCATCCAAAGGGTGCAGAAGCAACACAGCCCAATGCGGAAACCAGGGATCCCCCCAGCCAGGATCCCCGAGATCACAGAGAGCAGCCTTCATGGCATAACAGTCACCCTGACACTTTGAAACAAACACCGACAACGCCGGGTCGCAACAAAGTGGTGAGAAAACTACCGCAGTGAAACAGAAGAGTGAAACAGGATCTACGGTGAAAAAGACGGCGCGGTAACAGCACTCAGGGCACCCTCAGAGTCCGCTCAGTACTGCTTTTCCAATCATCATGTTGCATCAAAATTTGTGAGTAGCACCACTATGCTAGTGCTCTTGCAATGCATCTTCGTGGTATGGGAGATTGTACTCATCATCAGTGCGTGGTGATATCTGTGCATTGAGTTCTTCTGATGATGTGCTGGCTCCCCTGGCTGTATGGTGCAGCTGCAGTATGGCTTTCTGTGCCTGGGTTACTTCGTAACTGGCAGATATAGTGCAACTGTCCAGGATACAGCCAATTTGCCGGAGTTGGCGTATAGTCGCCTCACTGTCACTGACCCTCTGGGGTGGGATGTTTTGGATGCCTTGAAGCTTCTGTCGGGCTTTCTCCAGAAGTTTGGTGGCATCATCGACTTCACTGGTAGTGACCTGGCAGAGGGTCATTTGTGCGATGGACTTTGCAAGTCGATGGACAGCAGCGTCTTTGGTGGGAGTTGGTCGCTCCATTTCAAAGGTCTAAGTCGTCCACAGGTTGATGTGTAGACCAAAATCCTCAGAGCATGCAGCTGACACTAGGCGTGTTGCAGCCATGGCCGAGAAGCGGCATGAGGAGGTGTAGTGCACATCATTGGGCCGGTTGAAAGATTGGTTGGGCGCAGGTCAAACAGCGACGGGCTCCATGGCTAGATGTACTTTGACATCGCACTACACTACCATACAACAATTAAGGTAGAGCAACACGAACAAAACAACTAAAACACCCAGAAAAGACCCAGAAAAGAATTATTATACCCGCCCTCCATCACCTCCCGTCCTGTATTGGCTCTGGCATGTTGCATACAAGGGTAATCGGAGCGGGCAGTAATCAACCATGAGTACCCCATGGTGACAACGCCGCTCAACCAAAATCGAGTTACAGGCTGAATGCATGGATGGGAAGTTTGGGTACTCTACGTTACCTCAACTGGCTTACTGGAACTGCACGTGTGCGGTAGTGCGTGGTTCTCCTCTGCTACTGGCGCTACTGGCTGCCACAGTGGCGGGGGGTGGATCACTGCTCTCCGCGGGTCTCATCATTTGGGCGATGAGTGGGTGGGTTTGTTTGTCGCGCAGGATCCGCGTCATTTCGCGCGTGAATGCTGCAGGATTATCAACTAGTTCCTTCGCTTCCGCTAATGGCTTGTCAAGGACAATGGCAATGAGCATTTCGCCACCATCCTTGTGGATTATAGTTGGTCGGCCGGCTTGTACCTCTGCGAGGATTGCCACTGCCTTATTTTCACACAAGGTGCGTTCCCATTCCTCCAAGGCTCTTTGCGCTAGGGTGTCAGTTTGCGGCGGGGCTTTGAGAGCAGCTGTTGTCCCTAACGCTCTTAGGAAGGGGCTATCAGGTGGCAGGGGGGATGGGAGATACTGAATGGCCGCTACTGCACGCAAGACGTCATTTGTGTGAACTTCATATGACGTGGTCGTTTTCTTGCTTATGGCAGGTTCGGAGTCAGCCCATAGTTGTGCCAGTGTATATCCTGGTTTAGGTTCCATATACTTGCGGTTCCATACTGCATGATGGGACCATTGAGGCGCATCATGGTTGATTTCAACCGAATCTCGTTTCATGTCATATTCTTTGAGCATATCGTCTAATTCTTGCAGGCTAGCGGCTCGGTGAATACAACATTGTCTGACGGCACCATCAATGTGCAATGGCCATCCCACCGGCATGTGGGAGTCTTCAAGGAGTCCGTCGCCATTTTCCTCTATGATTGTGCCCCGCATTGGGACATCAATGGTTGCTTTGAGGCTAACTTGCGCACGTTTGCACTTCCACGTGTCGGGTGCTAGAAGGCCTCTGGCAGCCAACAGTGCAAGTGATGGGAACTCTGGTTGGTCATTCGCCGGTAGCACCTCTTCTTTGATAACTAATTTTAGCCCGTGCAATGGCTGAGGTTGTTCTTTTGGAGGGTCTTGAGGTAGTTGGGATGTGGCATCCTCAGGTGTTGTGTCTTCAAACCAGGTAGGGCGGACCGACTGGACACCAATGGGACTTGCAGAGCCAGCGGTTTTGATGCTTTCTCTGCGCAGGCTATGGTAAACGGGCGGGATCATCCATGCCGGCACAAAAACTGTTATAAACTGCACATTCCAAATGACCTGCAAATTCTGCGGTTTAACCTCAGGCGTGATACATCTTACCTGACCATCGATTACCCTGGTGTAAGATTCGGAGCGGTCGAAGGATGCTGTGACTTTCAGACCTAGGTACAGCTCTCGAAACCAGTATTCCTTGAGCATCATAAAGGAAAGGTGAGGTGCCCTCACTTCCAATACGTGCGATGCTGGCATTAACAGGGTGACCATCCATTCAGCTAAGAATTCAATCATTTTGACTTCGAGTTTGGGGAGGATGGCTTGGACTGCTCGAAGCGCACCCGCGACCCGCAATGTCCGGGACATGCCGACGTGAGGGTAGTCCAATCGTTCGCTTGGCATACTCATCAGCGAAGTAGAGTCTGCACAACTTGGAGACCCACTGGCTCGGTTTTTCCATGTCTATGGTGATCTTGGCCAGGGGCCATGGGTCTGGGAGCGTGGACAAACAATGCAGTAATTCGGAGGTCAGGTCTGCGGAGATGACCGGGAGGGCTTCTCCTTGCGGGCGATAGTCAACTGCTGGTCCTACCGTGCCCTTGCTTTTCTGTGTATGTGTGCGGGCGGCTAGATGTACTGCCGTGATGGTGGACTCATATTGGTTGACCATAGCTCTTAAGTACTTACATGCACGGACGGCTGCTCTTCTTGTGTTTGGCCCATCTTCGGGCTGATTCTTGGCAGCCACTGCAAGGATGTCTCTCGCTTCTTCTTCAGGCGACCTTTTGGGTTCCGTACCGGGTGCGGGTGCAGTTAGAGCGGTACCTTGAACTGGCGCCTCTTTTGCGCGTGGCAAGTGGTCTGGAATCGGCAACTTAGGGTGTAATCTCCATCCATCAAAGAAGTATATACCAGGTAGGGACAGGATCTCCTTTCCTGGGCCCGTCTGCGCTACTACTTGCCCGGTGCGGGCTTTGTACAGTCCTGAGGGCAGGCACACGTAGGTGGGATAGGGTGTGCGATCAGCCGCGTAGGCATACAGGACGACTTCAGTAAAAGGGAGATCCTGCTCGGGGAGCCACTTGTGGTGAGATTCTAGGCCTGTTTGGACTTCTTGGAGACGCTCCCTGTTTAACCAGCGAAGGTCCGATCCACGCACCAATATTAAGCGGTATCTCGCTCGCTTCACTTCGTCGGCTTGCTGATCGTAATATTGGTTGGCGATTGCAAGTGGAGGGAACTCCCAGGTTGGTGCCGCGTTGAGTGACCATCGGCTTAACTGCGCTAGATTCTCTTGAGCTGGGTCAGGGTTAAAGTCAGGCCAACTCCATGTCGTTTGTCCTCTCCTGAGGCCCCGGATGCCATATGCAATTGTCGCAATCACCTGCGCCATGCCCATGAGTCCCATCATGTCTAACGGGGAGACAAGCAAAGTTAATGATTTGGATCGAGTGAGTCCTACCGTGATTCTGCCGAGACAGTCTTCGGTGTCTTCTGTAGGGGAGCCGTTGGAGTAGTATTTGGTATTCAAAAATCCTATACTGGGCTGGGCTACGATTGATACCTGTGCTGTTCCTCCTGCTGAATTGGCTATTGTTTCTACACGCAGGGTGCGGACGTAATCCCTTTTAAGCACGGAGCGGTTCAAGTTGTTCTTGTGATCTGTAGCCGTGGTCATGGTAAAAAGTCCATCTGCAAATCCAGCGTTGTGCGGGAAAGGAGTGAGGACCTCTGCCACAAGAGTCTCAAGGTCTGTCGCTACCAACCCGTTGATCCTAGCATTAGTATCCCAAAGCACGAGTTGGAACCCTGGTGGCTTGTCGGGAAGTCCTCCCGAGGCAAAGCTTCCCAGTTCCCACAGGCCATTGATCTGTCTGCATAGATCAGGATAGCGAACTGCAACCACTGCGTGGTATGTTACAGGGCTAACCCTAGAGCTAGAGGGAAGCATTAACCCCCAAGCATGGATGTCACTCACTCCGGCGGTCTGGGAATTTAACACTGCTTGTATGTCTCCAGCCATGGGTAGGAGAGTAGCGGCATGCTGCAAGATCCAGGCGAGGCGTACGAGGGACCGTGGAAAGTTAATGGCGGTGCCTGCCAGCAGTTCTGAATCCACAAAGCGGGAGGACCGTTGCATGTTGGGCGGGGCTGCTTCAAATTGGGCTCTTAGGCCTGGGAGAACAGTGCTTGCTGCACTAAGGTCTTCTGCATCCTGCGGCGAGAGGTGACTTGTCCATAGCTGACCTAGAGTGGGCTGTCCTCGTTTGAGGATTTGACTGAGAGCCGCCAAGCCTTCATTGGCCGAACCATCAAGTAGTCGGATCATTGCATCAGCAAGGTTGGCTGGCATATAATAATTGCGGTCACTTCGTAGCCCATGCTTCTTGGCCAACAGGAGCTGTCGTGATCGTTTCGCGTTGCGAGCTGCACGATCAATTCCGCCGGGTGTCTGCTCAGAGTCTCCTGTCCACAAGACCAGGGGTTGCTGTCTCAGTAAGCTGATGACTGCAATTTCTCGGTCAGTGCCATATTGCTGGCCTTCATCAATGACTAGGAGGGAGAGCTCTTGCATAAAACCCCCCATTGTGGACCATTGCATGGTCAGGTCCTGGGCTACCGTTCCTCCAGTGGCTAGAATTAACTGACACTTATTCAGCATTTGCCTTCTTTCTCTCGGGTGTATGTCGAATTTTGTGTGGGAGTAGCTACTTTTGTTGCGTTCTTGGTCTCCCACTAGCCTACCTATGTGCCCAAACACCCCCGACGGGGGGTCGAGCCATAGGAGGAGGTCAGCAAAGGATCTCGTGCCGGAGTTCTCTTTACAGATGAATAGTATTTTGAGGCTGTCAGTGGCATCGATTTCAATCAAAGCTAGGATGAGGATTGCCATCGATTTCGACTTGCCTGCGCCGAAAAGCCCTTGGATACACAGGTCTAACCGATTGGTGAGCAACGCCATTGTCACTGCGCAGAGTGTGCCCAAGACATGCCCATCGAGCTCTGCGGCAAAGGACAGTGCAGTGGAGCGGGTCCAGGGGTGAAGCTCGCCCTCTACATGACATGGGATGAGCACTAGGCGTAGCAACTGGCCGCACAAATGCAAAAAATGTGATCTTTTGTTGCCATCCATTCCTTCCACTGCTGTTTGGACATTATAGATGCCTAATCCCAGGTGGTATCTGCACGGGGGGGTTTGCGCGACAGCGGTAACCTCTCTGGTAGGCTTAGTACATCCGAACATCCACATTGTGTGCAGGAAAAAGGTTCCTGGGACCGGGCTTTTCTGCCCTTGGACGGTAGCATCAATGGGATCCAGGAGCTGGCCGGAGTCCTCATACCAGTCTTGAAGGGCTTCTAACTGTTCTTGTGCGAAAAATTCAATGGCTGGCCCTGAGAGAAGGGCTATTTCGATGAATCTGGGGTTGCACTGTCTGTATATGCGGGAGGCAGGCAATTCATCTTTGCTTTTGGATGTGCGTGGCGTGATGGCGAGAACTAACCCAAATAGTACTTGAAGGTCTCCATCGTCATCGGCTGGCTCTTCTGTCGTCCCTACCATGGCAACTAGCCTACCCGTGCCAATGGGGCTAACTTTGTGATGGTGCGCATCGCTGGCTAGGAGGCTGTACACTTCAGTTTTGCCAAGGCTTGGATGTCGGAACGCAAATGCATCTTGTCCGCCTTTGACTTTCCAGTGTCCAAATTCGCTGCCTTTAAAGAGGAATTCGAAGGTAATGGATTGCCAAGGTTGACGGATGGGTCCTGCACTCTGCATTGTTAACCCTGTTTCATTATAGCCTTCGTTGGGGCTGAGCATGGGCAAATAATAATCTAACATGTAGACGGCCATGGGCAATTGCAAGGTGCCAAGGAAATGTTGAACCATGGTGGTATAGTTGAGCAACTTATAGGCGACAAGTGAAACTTAGAATGACGTCCAGGTTTCCAAAACGATAATCTTAGACACTTAGAATGACTCGGTTTCGTGGGCATGCTAAGTGTTTGAAACCTGCAAAAATACACATAATTTGAAATTCTAGATTTTACTGTTTTTTTATGACATTTTCCCAAAAAACAACTATCGAAACCCAAAATTGATGACCCTTCCAGATTATTCTCACTTTTTTGTTCATCCACTTACTACCCTTTCGAGGGTCATGCTAAGTGTATGAAACCTGCAAAAACACACATAAATTGACTTGCAACACTTTTGCAGCCCCAAAAAAGTGGTTCCAACTGTCTCTACAAGATATATTTATGGGAACTGGTTATATGCTTGTAACGCTGAAAGTGCTGACCCTTTAGCTGCTAAATATTTGCATATATTTGCTAAATAGGCGCTGAATAGTTGCAGAGTAGTTGCTGAATAACTGCTAAATAGTTTCGAAATAGATGCTAAATTGTTTCTAAATAGTTGCTGAATAATAGCTGAATAGCTGCTAGGTAGCCACTAAACAGCTGCCAAATGGTTACTACATAGCTGCTAAATAGCTGCTAAATGGTTGCTAAGTAGATGATAAGTAGAGGCTAAATAGCTGTTAAATAGCTGCTAAATAGCTGCTAAATAGATGCTAAATAGCTTCTAAATAGCTGCTGAATAGCTGCTAAGTAGCAGCTAAATAGTTGCTCAATAGCTGCTAAATAGCTGTTGAACAGCTGCTAAATCTCTATTCAATAGCTGCTAAATAGCTGCCAAATATTTGCTAAATATTTGCTGAATAGTTGCTCAATAGTTGCAGAATAGTTGCTAAATAGCTGCTGAATAGCTGCTGAATCAGTGCTAAATAGCTGCTAAATAGTTTCTACATAGCTGCCACATTGTGACTAAGTAGCTACGCAATAGCTGCTAAATATTTCCTAAATAGCTGCCAAATGCCTTCTAAATAGTTCCTAACTAGCTGTCAAATTGTTATTAAGTAGTTGCACAACAGCTGCTCCATAGCTGCTAAAAAACATTTAAATAGCTGCTAAATACGTGCTAAGTAGCTGCTAAATATTTTCTAAATAGCTTGTAAATAGTTGCTAAACAGTTGCTGAATACATGCTAAATAACTGCCAAATAGAAACCAAACAATGATTAAATAGATTTGAATAGCTCCTAAATAGCTACTAATAGCTACCAAATAGTCACTAAATAGCTGCTAAATAGCATTTGAACAGCTGCTAAAGAGCTGCTGAATAGCTGCTAAATAGCTGCTAAAGAGTTGTAAATAACTGCTAAATAGCGTGCACATAGCTGCTAAATAGTTTCTAAATAGCTGCTCAATAGTGACTAAATAGCTGCTAAATAGCTGTTAAATAGCTGCTAAACAGCTGCTGAGTAGTTGCTAAATAGCTCTTAAATAGCTGCTAAATAGTTGTTGCATAGTTGCTAAATAGCTGCTAAATAGCTGCTAAAAAGCTGTCAAATAGCTGCTAAATCTCTGAAATATTTGCTGAATAACTGCTAACTCCTTTCTAAATAGCTGCTAAATAGTTACAAAATTGCTGCTAAATAGCTACTAAATATTTTCTAAATAGATGCCAAGTCTAAATAGCTGCTCAAGAGCTGCTAAATAGAACAAGGAGGTAAACCACATTCTAAGTGTTGAAAACCTTCTAAATATCAATAAATTCAAAAAAACACCGGGTGCCTGATTTTTTTTGCTTATGTTTTTGCATCATTCTAAGTGTCAAACCGTTCGCACATAGCGTGGTGGGAAGATGATTTCAAAAGTGTAAGGTGCCCAAAACGTGAGTTTTGGCTTATCCGGTGGTGCGGCGGCTTCCAAAACTATATTCTACGTTCCTAAATAGCTGCCAAATACGTTCTAAATAGCTGCTAACTAGCTGTCAAATTGTTATTAAGTAGTTGCACAATAGTTGCTCCATAGCTGCTAAATAGCTGCTACATAGCTGCAAAATTCCTATTAAATAGGTTCGCAATAGCTGGTAAAAAAGTTTAAATGGCTGCTAAATACGTGCCAAGTAGCCGCTAAATATTTTCTAAATAGCTGGTACATAGTTACTGAACAGTTGCTGAATACATGCCAAATAGCTGCCAAATAGAAATCAAATAATGATTAAATAGATTTGAATAGCTCCTAAATAGCTACTAATGGCTGCCAAATAGTCACTAAATAGCTGCTGAATAGCTGTTGAACAGCAGCTAAATAGCTGCTGAATAGCTGCTAAATAGCTGCTAAAGAGTTGTAAGTAACTGCTAAATAGCTGCTAAATAGTTTTCAAATAGCTGCTCAATAGTTAGTAAATAGTTGCTGAATAGCTGTTAAATAGCTGCTAAATAGCTGCTAAATAGCTGCCAAATAGTTGCTAAATAGCTGCTAAATAGCTGCTAAATAGCTGATAAATAGCTGCTAAACAGCTGCCAAAAATCTATTCAATAGCTGCTAAATAAGTGAAAAATAGCTGCTGCATAGTTGCTAAATAGATTCTAAATAGCTGCTAAAAAGCTATTAAATAGATGCTAAATAGGTGAAAAATGGCTGCTGAATAACTGCTAACTCCTTTCTAAATAGCTGCTAAATAGTTACAAAATTGCTGCTAAATAGCTACTAAATATGTTTTAAATAGATGCCAAATAGTTACTAAATAGCTGCTAAACAGCTGCTGAATCAATGCTAAATAGCTTCTGAATAGCTGCTCAAGAGCTGCTAAATAGAACAAGGAGGTAAACCACATTCTAAGTGTTGAAAACCTTCTAAATATCAATAAATTCAAAAAAACACCGGGTGCCTGATTTTTTTGGCTTATGTTTTTGCATCATTCTAAGTGTCAAACCGTTCGCACATAGCGTGGTGGGAAGATGATTTCAAAAGTGTAAGGTGCCCAAAACGTGAGTTTTGGCTTATCCGGTGGTGCGGCGGCTTCCAAAACTATATTCTAAGTTCCTAAATAGCTGCCAAATACTTTCTAAATAGCTGCTAACTACTAGCTGTCAAGTTGTTATTAAGTAGTTGCACAATAGTTGCTCCATAGCTGCTAAATACGTGCCAAGTCGCCGCTAAATATGTTCTAAATAGCTGCTAAAAAGCTGCTGAACAGTTGCTGAATACATGCCAAATAGCTGCCAAATAGAAATCAAATAATGATTAAATAGATTTGAATAGCTCCTAAATAGCTACTAATGGCTGCCAAATAGTCACTAAATAGCTGCTGAATAGCTGTTGAACAGCCGCTAAATAGCTGCTGAATAGCTGCTAAAGAGTTGTAAATAATTGCTAAATAGCTGCCAAATAGCTGCTAAATAGTTTCTAAATAGCTGCTCAATAGTTACTAAATAGTTGCTGAATAGCTGTTAAATAGCTGCTAAAAAACTGCTAAATAGTTGCCAAATAGTTGCTAAATAGCTGCTAAATAGCTGCTAAATAGTTGCTGAAAAGTTTCTAATAGCTGCTAAATAGCTTCTAAATAGATGCTGAATAGTTGCTAAATAGCTGCTAAACAGCTGCTAAACAGCTGCCAGAAAACTATTCAACAGCTGCTACATAGCTGAAAAATAGCTGCTGAATAACTGCTAACTCCTTTCTAAATAGGATATTCACAAAATAGCTGCTAAATAGCTAGTAAGTATTTGCTAAATAGATGCCAAATAGTTACTAAATTGCTGCTAAATAGCTGCTGAATAAATAACTGCTAAATAGCTTCTAAATAGCTGCGCAAGAGTTGCTAAATAGAACAAGGAGGTAAACCACATTCTAAGTGTTGAAAACCTTCTAAATATCAGTAAATTAAAAAAATTGACCGGTGCAGAATTTTTTGATGATGTTTTTGCATCATTCTAAGTGTCAAACCGTTCGCACATAGCGTGGTGGGAAGATTATTTCAAAAGTAGAAGGTGCCCAAAACGTGAGTTTTGGCTTCTCCGGTGGGGCGGCGGTTTCCAAAACCACATTCTAAGTTCCGCTTGTGGACTATAGTCCTTGACGAGATGGTGACAGTTGCCAATGTGGCTAAGTATTGGGCTGCCTCTTGCTCCGTTTTCACCTCCGGGTTATGAACGGCAATGTGGGTGACAAGTGCCTGTGTCGTTGTCTCAGGGAGCTCGCACATTTCAGCTAATTCGCGCAGTAGTTTTTTGGCAGTTTTGGGGAGCTCGAAGCTACACCATGAAATCAGGCGGAGGGGGGCCTGTGAGTACACTTCGAATGGGAGCACGCCTGGGATGCCTTCCAGCTGCGCCATATTAGGTCGTCCTTCTGCAAGGGCAACTCGTGTCCAGTGCGAATAGTTGTGTTGTGCAGTGCCTAGGTATGCTCTCCATCCTGTGACATGCGTGATTGCAAAGCCTCGTTGCCTGAGCAGTTTGATGTCATAGTTTGACGGGTTCCATACACAAAGCTTGTCATCTGTATGGTGGATGAGGTGGATCTGTCGATGCTGAGACATGCTGTGCGTCGTAAGCAGCGATGGTGGCAGAGCAATGGCTGCTAATACGGCTTTGCCTTCAATGTCTGGGAACTCCGAAAGGATGGTTTCCCATACCATCCCTGTGTACGAGCCAGCACTGTGTCCTCGAATGAAGAGAGCGCCTACCATGTATCCTGTTGATCTTAGAAGATCTACCGGGCGGATTTCAGGGGGCAGGCATACTCCGACCAGCGGATGGGCCACTAATAACTTAGTGAAAAGCCGCAGGCCATACATATACCCTGGCCACGGCGGTTTCCTATGTGCTGGGGTGATAGGACAGAAACGCAACAGTTTCATGGCTCGACTGATGATCTGTGCCTGCAATTGGTCTGCAGTGGGCATTCCTAAGACACGGCACCAGGTGTGTGCACCTATGGGAAACATGGCAATGCGTAGCAGCAAATATTCTTACGTGTGGGCAGTGCCTGCAATTGTGCCAGCTCTTGCATTCCAATCGTCTTGTTTACTAAGGGATGGCCCATACACATGCGCTTCCTTTTTGCAAGCGAGCAGTATGTCCCAATCGTCATCGAGTTCTCCTCCACCCAACCCAGTGCACTGAACGTCCAAGGACCCTGGGTCAGCGTCATTGAGTTGCCAGGAGGTATTACAATGACAGAACGTTGCGGAGGTCTGAAAAAAGGACCGTCAGACAGTTCAAAACATGGAGCCGTTTTGCTGGTGCCTGACCAGCATTTGTTCAGTGTGGAAACAGCTGCGCTGGCTAACTGTGCATGCCTGTTCAACGGCTCTGATTGAATTTGTAGAGACGAAAACCCCTGCTGTTGCGCCAGTAGTGACCCCACTGTGACCTCCATAGGCTCCATGGCTGACGGCGCGCATGATTTGGCAGCTGCGACCTCTATGGGCTCTATGGCTGACGGTGCAGCTGTGACCTCCTCCGTGGCTGCGCGTGTGATCTCTACTACTATGACTGACGTGCTGGGCGACCTTAAGCGGAGAAGGCAGGAGTTGAAAGCTTCGCTGAAAGACGTCAGCAAAACGCTGAAAAGCGAAAGCAAAAAGCAGAAGAGACTCATCGCCAAAGCTGGTCGATTGAGCAAAGAGGAGTTGTTTTTTTGATTTCACGCCAAACTCAGGCGAGTGTGTAGTCTTTTCAACCTTGGCTACATTGTAGTTTCTTCACTGGGGCGCCAGTTAGTGCGCACCGCTGGGGAACAGCAAAGCTTTGGTTTTCTTCACCTTAGCGCCGGTTAGTGCGCATGACAAAAGGTGTTAATGACTTTCAAGGTTGCATCAATGAACAGCAGCATCTGTGTTTGAAGGCTCGATGTTCAACCTGTTGTATGACATAGTGTTTAGATGAGTAACTGCCGTTCTGCAATGCGACGATGTTTAAGCTGCTTTTTTGCGAGGAACATCCCGCCCCATGAAGCGACCAGGATTCACTATCACAACGGAGGCCTGGCTTACTTCCTCCAGAAGCATTTCTAGTTTTGAGTGTTGTAAAGTTTTAGCGGGTCGGTAACGCTTGTCTGCTGTGCACGGACTCACTACTCTGATGTGGTCATTTGCTTGTCCTCGTTTCCCTTTATTTACTTATTTCCTCCTCTTCTCACGTGGAACAAAACAAAACATCATTGGAGATTGTGCAAATGATGATTTTTTATTTCGGGCAGTTTCGACCTTCATCTTTTGAGGGCTGAAGATGCCCTTGTGTGCCGGTGTCAATCAGATGCGCGGGCCAGCAGTGCAACTACTTTTGCGGCCCCTTGGCAGGGAGATACCATTGAAGAGTGGCCCATTTTCACCGACATGTTGTCTTATTTGCCCGACGTTTGCATCAACGCTGAAATTGTGGTAGTAATGTGTGGGTGACATAACACAAAATGACAAAATGCTTCTTGTGACATGTCCATGTGCATTTTGACTGCGCAGGCTCGCACAAAATGCTTGCCTTGGAATACGGGTCCGGCATTTTCCCTGCAAATTTCCACACGAAATGCCTCTTATCACATGTCCATGTGCATTTCGCCTGCGCGGGCTCGCGCAAACCGCTGGGGGACGTTTGCAGTTGACTTGTCAATAGCGGTTTATAGATAGGTTAAGCGTTGCGCTTGACCATTTGGACTTTGGTTTGGAGACCCGGCAGGCTTTCTGAAACAGAGTGTGCCACCCTGTCTGATTTCCCGCTCTTTGTTGGGACCTAGCACGTGACGCTTAGATCGGCTTGAACCCAGCGATCATCCATGAAGCTGGCGTGAAACTATCGCGTTTCCGTCTTGTATTTTAAATGTCAGATGTTCAGTTGGAGATGTTCCAACCTTGTGAGCTGATTCACAAACATGTATGCACCAACTGTCAGTTTAAACAAACGTGCAACGATCAATGAATGTTGCTTGTCATTTAACATGTGTAATGCAAACGGGGTCACTCATTTCTTTTTCTCAAGAAATGTTTGGATTCAAGTGGGTTTTGTGTCACCGTGCCAGTGGGATCCAGCTTGGAACAATTTAAGATTTTCCCCATGCTTTGACAGGAAAAAGAAAACTGAATGTGCAAGTGTGTTTCAGCTTCAACTTGTCGACGGCAGTTTTTCACATGTCCGCATGTCACATGTTATTTTTGGTTTTATTTTCACATGCGTTTTTTCTGCGCGTAACTTGGAAGGATGACTTCTAGACTTGGCGTCTTAGCCGATAACTTATATATATATAATATAGGTTTGTCTGAAAATGAGTAATTTACGTCATTTTCAACATGACATGAAATGTCACCACCGTATGAGCGGAATTCGTTTTTTTGTTTCATGGCTTATTCACCACGAGAACAATTTTTTTCAAACCAACCAACTCAAAACAAATCAGTTTGAGTGAGTTCGTTTGTTTTGTTTGTAAGAAGCAGTCACAACATGTGACATCTTTGTTTTGCTTCAAGGGAAGCAACCATGTGATTTCGGTTTTGCTGGTTGTTTACGACGCTTTTGACGGGGAGACGTTGTAGTAAGGTGTAACTCGTTGTTTCGCGGTAAGTAGACTGCACGCACGCGAGCATAAAGATCCTTATTTGGGATTCTACATATTTGCAGCCTGCTACCGCAAAAACGTCAAAAATATCCAGTTTGCAGCTGTCACATTTTCACCTGGGAGCCTGCCACCGCAAAAAAAATCTAAAAAGGTTCAGTTTTCAACTGCCGCACGCACCTGGGAGCCTGCCACCGCAAAAACGTCAATAATATCGAGTTTGCAGCTGTCACATTTTCACCTGGGAGCCTGCCACCGGAAAAAAATAACAGGAAAAATCAACTTGCAGCTGTCGCATTCTCACCTGGAAGTAAACCAACAAAAAATTCCCAGTTTCCTGAAATCTGGTAGATGAACTTTTGTCGAGGTGGGATAGAATAAGGTTTTTTTAAAAATCATATTAATCTTCCTTTGTGTGAAAAAAAAGTTCTAATCTATCCCACCTTCTGTTTTGCAATCTGGATTTGACATTTTTTTGATGGCAGGCCCCCAGATGATACACTTGCAAGCTGCACATTTGTTCATTTTTTGTGGTGGCAGACTCCCAGATGACTGTGGTAGTTGAAAGTTGAAAGCTAACCTTCTTTACTTTTTTTTTGGCGGTGGCAGGCCCCCAGGCGAAAATGTGACAGCTGCAAACTTGATATTCTTGACGTTTAGGCGGTGGCAGGCTCCCAGATGAGAATGCGACACTTGCAAGCTGCACATTTGTTCCCTTTTTCGGGCGGCAGGCGCCCAGATGAGCGTGACAGTTGCAAACTGAAATTTCTTGACCTTTTTTTTTTGCGGTGGCAGGCTCCCAAGTGAAAATGTGACAGCTGCAAGCTGGATATTCTTGATTTTTTTTGCGGTGGCAGGCTCCCAGCTGAACCTTCTTGACCTTTCTTTTGCGGTGGCAGGCTCCCAAGCGAGAATGTGACAGCTGCAAGCTGGATATGCTTGACGTTTTTGCGGTGGCAGGCTCCCAGATGAGCGTGGCAGTTAAAAACTAAACCTTCTTTACATTTTTTTGCGGTGGCAGGCTCCCAGGTGAAAATGTGACAGCTGCAAGCTGGATATTCTTGACGTTTTTGCGGTGGCAGGCTCCCAGATAAGTGTGGCGGTTGAAAGCTGAACCTTCTTTGCTCTTTTTTTTTGCGGTGGCAGGCTCCCAGGTGAAAATGTGACAGCTGCAAGCTGCTTATTCTTGACGTTTTTGCGGTGGCAGGCTCCCAGATGAGTGTGGCAGTTGAAAACTAAACCTTCTTTACTTTTTTTTCGGTGGCAGGCTCCCAGGTGAAAATGTGACAGCTGCAAGCTGCCTCTTCTTGACGTTTTTGCGGTGGCAGGCTCCCAGATGAGTGTGGCAGTTGAAAACTAAACCTTCTTTACTTTTTTTTTCGGTGGCAGGCTCCCAGGTGAAAATGTGACAGCTGCAAGCTGCCTATTCTTGACGGTTTTGCGGTGGCAGGGCCCTAGATGAGTGTGGCAGTTGAAAACTAAACCTTCTTTACCTTTTTTTTGCGGTGGCAGGCTCCCAGGTGAAAATGTGACAGCTGCAAGCTGGATATTCTTGACGTTTTTGCGGTGGCAGGCTCCCAGATGAAAATGCGACACTTGCAAGCTACCCCTTCTTTGGTTTTTTGCGGTGGCAGGTTCCCAGATGAGTGCGTCAGTTGAAAGCTGAACCTTCTTAACCTTTTTTTTGCGGTGGCAGACTCCCAGGTGAAAATGTGCATTTTTGCGGTGGCAGGCCCCCAGATGAGTGCAGGAGTTGAAAGCTGGACCTTTTTTTTTTCCCCGGCGACAGGTTGTAACATTCGCTTCGGGGTCCTGGTATGAGGTTGTGGTATGAGGCAGGCCCTTGCGTAGCAACGTAGTGCGTATAGAGTTGTTTCTTCTACCAAAACAAGTTCGTTGCTGCAGCTGCGATAATGTCTAGCCTGATCTGTTCTTGTTGTTTCTGGCAAGCAGAACTGGCGATGAGGGATGAATTTAACGTTGGGCTAAGGTGCTTAAACGTTCAAGATACCACAAAAGGTTTTGGTTCATTTTGACAGCAGAACGGTGGTCATGGAAGTCCAAAACATCTAAGGAGTGTGTAACAACTCACCTGCCGAATGGACGCAAGGGTTGCGATGCAGCTTTTGGCGTGAGCCTCAAATTTTTGTGGAAGAAGTGGGCCGTTTTTGGCAAGCAGAACTGGCGATGAGGGATGAATTTAACGTTGGGCTAAGGTGCTTAAACGTTCAAGATACCACAAAAGGTTTTGGTTCATTTTGACAGCAGAACGGTGGTCATGGAAGTCCAAAACATCTAAGGAGTGTGTAACAACTCACCTGCCGAATGGACGCAAGGGTTGCGATGCAGCTTTTGGCGTGAGCCTCAAATTTTTGTGGAAGAAGTGGGCCGTTTTTGGCAAGCAGAACTGGCGATGAGGGATGAATTTAACGTTGGGCTAAGGTGCTTAAATGTTCCAGATGCCACAACAGGTTTTTCTTCATTTTGACAGCAGAACGGTGGTCATGGAAGTCCAATACATCTAAGGAGCGTGTAACAACTCACCTGCCGAATGGACGCCAGGGTTGCGATGCAGCTTTTGGCGTGAGCCTGAGCGAACCAGCCTCTCGTGCAAATGTTTGTGGAAGAAGTGGGCCGTTTTTTGGCAAGCAGAACTGGCGATGAGGGATGAATTTAACGTTGGGCTAAGGTGCTCAAACGTTCCAGATGCCACAACAGGTTTTTCTTCATTTTGACAGCAGAACGGTCGTCATGGAAGTCCAAAACATCTAAGGAGTGTGTAACAACTCACCTGCCGAATGGATGCCAGGGTTGCGATGCAGCTTTTGGCGTGAGCCTCAAATTTTTGTGGAAGAAGTGGGCCGTTTTTAGCAAGCAGAACTGGCGATGAGGGATGAATTTAATGTTGGGCTAAGGTGCTTAAATGTTCCAGATGCCACAACAGGTTTTTCTTCATTTTGACAGCAGAACGGTGGTCATGGAAGTCCAATACATCTAAGGAGCGTGTAACAACTCACCTGCCGAATGGACGCCAGGGTTGCGATGCAGCCTTTGGCGTGAGCCTGAGCGAACCAGCCTCTCGTGCAAATGTTTGTGGAAGAAGTGAGCCGTTTTTTGGCAAGCAGAACTGGCGATGAGGGATGAATTTAACGTTGGGCTAAGGTGCTCAAACGTTCCAGATGCCACAACAGGTTTTTCTTCATTTTGACAGCAGAATGGTGGTCATGGAAGTCCAAAACATCTAAGGAGTGTGTAACAACTCACCTGCCGAATGGACGCCAGGGTTGCGATGCAGCTTTTGGCGTGAGCCTGAGCGAATCAGCCTCTCGTGCAAATGTTTGTGGACGAAGTGGGCCGTTTTTGGCAAGCAGAAATGGCGATGAGGGATGAATTTAACGTTGGGCTAAGATGCTTAAACGTTCAAGATACCACAAAGGTTTTTGTTCATTTTGACAGCAGAACGGTGGTCATGGAAGTCCAAAACATCTAAGGAGTGTGTAACAACTCACCTGCCGAATGGACGCAAGGGTTGCGATGCAGCTTTTGGCGTGAGCTTGAGCGAATCAGCCTCTCGTGCAAATTTTTGTGGAAGAAGTGGGCCGTTTTTGGCAAGCAGAACTGACGATGAGGGATGAATTTAACGTGGGGCTAAGGTGATTAAACGTTCAAGATACCACAAAAAGTTTTGGTTCAATTTGAATAGATATAGATGTAGATGTAGATGTAGATATAGATATAGATATAGATATATGTGTGGCCCACAAGAATATGGTTGTAAAATGATCTACATGCGTTCAAAGGTAATAAGAGAGAACGAAATATATTTGACATTTTGATCTGGCAATCTTCTGGCATGGCTGCAGCTCAAAACAAATTCTGACCGCTCAAAGTCAGTGCGTGGCAGGCCCATTTTAATTTGGATATGCTGCTGTTGATTTTTGACCAAAATTACAATCAAAAAAGCACTGCCAAAAAATCATGCCAGTTAAAATGGAATATTGTTTTGTGACAACAAGATACTAGTTTTCGCTTAATTTCTCTAGATCCATGTCTTTTTGGTCACCAACGCTAGTGAAAAAGGGATGCACCTTTCAAGAACAAAACCTGGGAAGCTGAGGCCAATTAAAATGGAATATAGTTTTGTGACACCAAGTTTCCAGATGATTGTTTTGTTTTTTGGCTGAATTTCTTTAGATGCATGTTTTTCGTCGCAAATGCTCTAGACAAATGAATGCAGTTTGCCAGAACAAAACCGGGGCGATCTGGCAGCTTGATGTCACAAGACTATATGCCATTTTAATTGGCTCCAACCGCCCAAGTTTTGTTCGTGAAAGGTGCATCCCTTTTTCACTAGCGTTTGTAACCAAAAACAACGCATCTAAAGAAATAAGGGGAAAACATCGAAAAAACAATCTGGAAACTTGGCGTCACAAAAATATACTCCATTTTAATTGGCCCCAGCGCCCCAAGGTTGTGTTCTTGAAGGGTGCATCCCTTTTTCACTAGCGTTTGTGACCAAGAAACACGTATCTGAAGAAATCAAACGAAAAAATGCGACAAAATGATCTGGCAGCTTGGTGTCACAAGACTATATGCCATTTTAATTGGCCCCAAGCGCCACAATTTTGTTCTTGAAAGATGCATCTCTTTTTCACTAGCGTTTGTGATCAAAAACAATGCATCGTAAAAAAAACGAAAAAATCGAACAGAAACATCTGGAAACTTGGTGTCACAAAAATATACTCCATTTTAATTGGCCCCAGCGCCCCAAGGTTGTCTTCTTGAAAGGTGCATCGCTTTTTCACTTAAATTTGTGACCAAGAAACACGCATCTAAAGAAATCAAGCGAAAAAATGCGACAAAATGATCTGGCAGCTTGGTGTCACAAGACTATATGCCATTTTAATTGGCCCCAACCGCCAAAATTTTGTTCTTGAAAGATGCATCTCTTTTTCACTAGCGTTTGTGATCAAAAACAATGCATCGTAAAAAAACCGAAAAAATCGAAAAAAATCTGGAAACTTGGTGTCACAAGACTATACTCCATTTTAATTGGCCCCAAGGTGCATCCCTTTTTCACTAGCGTTTGTGACCAAGAAACGCGCATCTAAAGAAATCAAGCGAAAAAATGCGACAAAATGATCTGGCAGCTTGGTGTCACAAGACTATATGCCATTTTAATTGGCCCCAATCGCCAAAATTTTGTTCTTGAAAGGTGCATCCATTTTTGAGAAGCGATTTTAACCAAAAACACGCATCTAAAGAAATCAATCGAACAAATGCGAAAAATACTCTGGAAACTTGGTGTCACAAAACTAAATGGCCGCCTTTCCCAGAATATGTTCTTGAAAATGCCAGCAATTGTTGAATAACCTTTCTGTGGCCAGAAACAAACCTTGAAAAGAAAAAACAAAAACAAAGTAAAATAACAAACTTGTATCTTAGCAACCTTTCCAAGGTTTTCTCCTTGAAGTTTTCTGGTCCAGTTTTCCACACCTTTTATGGCCCAAATCAGGCCAAAATAAACAAATTATTGGGCTGCTTTGGCTCTTTGTTTGTGCTTTGCGACAGTATTTGGTTTTGCGTTGGTGCCTCTTTCTTCCTGTAACTTTCTTTTGCCCTTCTCTGTTTTTCTCTCAGCCTGTGATTCGTTCCTTCTTGTGTATTTCGCTTGCGCACGCTCCTTCCTCCCGCGTTTTCCATCTTAGATGCTGACAATTTAATTTGGAGACTCATGGATTTGGTGGTATCCCACTTCTTCCTTTTTCGGACCCCAGGGACCTGTGACACGGCATATGATTGATGTCCGCATGTTGCGCATGCGTTGTGCAAATTCGATCAAATTCAACCTTTGATTTTGGTTGCATCCCTCGCTGCAGCAAGAAACCGAAGTGACTTTTCATGTTCATGTTGACAGCTTCATAAGGGCAACTTGTAGGCGCGATTTGGTGCCATTGCAACAGCACATTTTTGCTATGTGAGTTTTTGGGCGTTTCATGAAGCACGTGAGTTCACTTCAACATCTTTGTTTGATTTCATGTGGATTCGCACCGGCCGCGGATGCGGCGAAATGACATTCTGCAATGGTTGCGGGCGAACGAAATTATCATTGATGATGATGATGCGCAGTTGACAGATGAACATGGGCTTTCTGCAGAGAGTCGTGGCCAACCTCTACAGCATGATCAGCAAGAACAAATTTCTTCGGAGGAGAACTGCGTCGGTGGTGATCAGCATGAGAATGAGGATCCTGAGTTGAGTGGTGAACAGCGTTTTTTGGCAGAGGGTAATGACCCACCTCCACAGCATGATCAGCAGGAACGAGCCTCTTCTGAGGAGCCTGGCCTTGGTGATGCTCAGCATGCACTTTCTCAGTCGCCTGGGGAGCGTAGCATTGGTGATCATCAATGCGAAGAGCTTGAGTTGACTGATGCAGAGCGACCTTCTGCAGATGTTAGTGACCAGTCTCAACAGCATGATCAGCAGGAACAAGTCTCGCCTAATGAGCGCGGCCTTGGTGATGCTCAGCATGAAGGTTCAGAATTGCCTGATGCTCCGCCAGGTATGGGTGATGCAGATAATCAAAATGATGCTGAGTTGACTGATGAACAGGGACCTTCCAGCTCCAGCTCCTCACGGTCATCGTCGGAAGTGGAAGCGGAATCCGAAGATGAATGCCCCTTGC
>CAMXCT020002827.1:0-85222 GCA_947184155.2 Cladocopium goreaui
CATACATGCATGCATGCATACATACATACATATATACATACATCCATACATCCATACATGCATGCATGCATACATCCATACATCCATACATCCATACATCCATACATCCATACATCCATACATCCATACATCCATCCATCCATCCATCCATCCATACATACATACCTACATACATGCGTGTATATATATAGTATATATATACACACACACATACTACGAGGAGTGTTGAGGACACCAGCTTTTGATGTCGATACTGGGCCTTTCCCACCAAACCATTTTTAGAGGAACATAGTATATAATACCAGTCCTGAATCAATTCGGCAGCAAACACGGATCTCACTTTGACATTGGTATTGAATCTTTCATTGAGTGCAGCAAAGGTTTTCTCAACCACCATCCCGCCCGTTTCTAGCCCGCTGCAAGTAGTTCCAATGAGGACCTCCCTCCCGGCTCTGCTCAAGGCACCACAAATTTCTTTGAGGATATTGTATTCTGCTTGTGAAGGCATATCCACGAAATAGTGGGCTGTGGCTTTGAGGCTAAAACTCGGCTTCTCCCCCTTCAACTTCTGGAGGTCCTTCGGAATCCTTAATTCCCCAACAAGTTTCAGAAAGGGTGTTTTTCAGGCCTTGAAGACCATAAGTAGGACCAGGGTTGCTTGATTATAGCGAGTTGTATCTAGTTATCATATATGCAGTGTATATATATATATACAAAACATAGTGGGGAGACCTATCAACCAACAGGATGGGATACATATGGATATTTTCCATAACTCGCATAGTTTAATAGTAGTTTCCCAAGAATTGTTGTTGGGGGGAGGATTCGAGGTCCAAATTTACAAACCCCAGCTGCATATGCATATATATATATATAAATATTTAGATATACAACATTAACATGTATGGTCGAGAAAGTAGGAGTTCTGCTTTCTCAGTTGGAACTAGTCGACCCATTGCTCGATATGCGACATCTATGTACAATCCTGTGGGTATATGAATTGGGAGATTTAACCGGCAAAAAAGAAGAATATATAACCAGCCATGATGGGGATACAAGGGGATACATCATGGGGTATCGGCCTATAGCACCTATAAATAGCAGCCCCCCAAAAAGATAGAAAAGTTAGGAACCTGAAAAGATAGGTTGGAAACATGACCTGTACCATCCTGGAAACCCTTTTCTATCCTTTTGGGGGTTGGCATATACCATAATCAACAATGTATGAAATTGTGGTTGCCCATGACAATCGGACGTGCCCCTCAAACGGCAATGTTAATGGGGAATTCGGTAATAGACGCTTGGATTTCGCTGATATATATACATATATATATATATTTATTTATTTATATTTATTTATATTTATTTATATTTATTTATATTTATTTATATTTACACACATTTTTTAGACTTTAAACCCATGCATAATTTCTAAATATGTACGCATATATATATATATATATATTTGTAGATGTTTATTATTGTTGGGCCCAAAACGGGAAGATTGGCACATAACCGCCGAATCCCGCATTCAAAATCTAAGATTCTGTGCAACCGGCTGCACATCCGCAAAATCCACACATCGCACTTTGGGGGTCAGGTTCCTGTCCTTGGAAGAGGCACAAGCCCAGCAAGTGTGCTAGACACACAGTGTTCCTAACCCCTGGAGATTTGACCCTTATATATATATATATACATACATACACAAAAACCAATACCCACTCGGTATTTGATGCAAACCTTTTGTAAATATATATATATATATGGGTTCCCATAAAAGATAGAAAAGTTACCCCAAAGACCTGCTAAGGGTTTTGAGCAACATGTTCTTGGAATTGTAGGCGTAAAACATCGTAAACATAAATGTGAAGCGAGAAACACATGAGATCCAGCGCAAACTTTCGGTGGCTTGCTGAGGGTTACGGAGTTCTATTGCATACACAGATTTGCCAGCTTTCAAACGGTTTGTGATCACATTGCGTTCGATTTCACTGGTATTGCAATCCTTGTAGCCATTCCAACGACGGAATGTGGTGTAGCTCTTGAACTCCATTTGCGCCCCAAATTCCACGCTCCCAAGAATCGCAAAATCCAATGCCTTGACGGCAAGATGCACCCGTCCAGTCTGGCCCACCCGCTGTGAGCGTAGTAAGAAGCGCTGATCCCCAACTAAGATGGATTGAGTCTCATCGATGCCGAGGGTAATCAGCTGATCCCCAACTAAGATGGATTGAGTCTCATCGATGCCGAGGGTAATCAGGAATAACTTCTCAGCTTGTTTTTTTCCATCTAGGTTGCCTAGATTGAAATTTTGCCAAAAGTCTTGGTTGACAGTCATGAAAGTTTGAGGACCACTGGCTGGCTTGAATGGTATTGGACGCTCAAAACAGACCGCGTTGTCAAGAACCCATGCGTAGAGGTCTTTCTGAAGGTAGGGCAGTTCAAACCTGGGCTGCCACGTGAATATATAAGTAGAATTCCCAAAACAAGCGCCAAACATATTCGATTGGTTTTTAGTATGTGTATGATATTCACACATATATATATATACATACACAGCATACATAAAAGCCAAACTCGAAACTTTTCTATCTTCTGTATCACCCTGTAAGTAGCCTAATAAATCATTTGAATATGTGGATCTAAATACATACATATATGTACTATATGTATGGGGAGACTTTTCGTTTCCCAATGACTTGGTGGACTTGGGGCATCAGCTTTATGTTTTGTAAACTCACCTTGAAAATAGATTATTTTGGGGATTAGCAGTAGGAGAAACCGTGTTTTTTTTTTAAAAACTATGTTGCGTATATACTGTTTGCCAAAGTGGCTGAGATTCTGGCACACAATGATGTTTGTAAGTGTCCTTGCTCTTGGACTTGTCGAAGGGCTGGCAATTAATGATCTCGACGGTGCCAACAATCTGGTTGCTCCCTTTCTGCCACAGGCCGACCCGTTCTCCTTTGGCAGTCGGGGCATATCTATATATATATAAATCTATATATATATATAAATCTATATATATATATAAATCTATATATATAAATCTATCTATATATATATATATAGCCCCCAAATAGATAGAAAAGTAATACCACTTGCTTATTCATAACAGAACATAGTGGAATCCCAGGAAGATCGTTGAAAAATGATGAAACATGCACTCGTGAGTACAAAAAATGTTTCGTTGCATACCTAGTGTCTCTTTGTTGTTGGAGTAGAGCGAAGCTCCCATGTTTTTTCCCCGGTGGCCACCAACCCACACCATGGATCTGCGATACAAAGGAGTGCTTTGATATCTTTCACGCTGTCGAAGGTTGGAATGGTCCTGTCTGTGTTCATGGCTTTGCCAGGTTGTTCAGGGTCATTGTCTGGTTCACTGGTAGGCTCTTCATGTTCTCCTGTGGTATGGCTGGTGGGATTGCAATCTGCAGGTTCAGCAGGTTCTGCAGGTTCTGCAGGTTCATGCTTTTGTTCTGCAGGTTCACGCGCTTTGGGATCATCACTCCCTTCTCTACCATGATGTGTTCCAGTGGCGTCCTGGGTGGGCTTGCCAAAAAATGCAGCAGCTGCAGCCTCATTCCATTCAAAGTCTGCCTCAAGTGTTTCCTCTGAGCTCTTCCCCGCCCCACTTCCTTTTCCAAACAAATCGGTAGGAAAGCCGCTGGGATTGAGATTCTCCTCCTCACTTGTTTCCTTTGGGTGGGGCTTTGATGGCGAGGGTTCTGCCTCGTTAGAAGAACTTGAGTTTCTATGACGTATTTCAAACACCTTCTTGAGAGCAGACGTATCAAAAGCCCATCTGCGAAGATCTTCGGGCACCTCTCCTTGTGCTGGTTTCAGGGTAGGAGGTTTGGTCTCTGGTTCAGTAGGCTTGTATGCAAAGGCCTGGATGTCAGCATACTTGAAGGGTGCGGTGCCAGAATCATTGCCATTTTGACCCATCAACTTCTGAACCCTGGTAGCAAAGTGCTTCTCTTCTGTGCAATGTGGTAGAAATCCACCATCAGGAAAGGCAAGGCTTCCTGCCAAGGTTGATATGTAAGTGCAGTAGGGTGTGGACATATGGGTGGGAACCCCTGGTCTACTGCTTTCTGGAGCCCTTACTTGAAACTTTTCTATCTTCTGTATGGTCCTGCGCGTGTGCACTTTTGCGAGGGAATGCAACACAAAAACTGATGTATATATATATATATTATATTTCTATATATATATATATATAAAGGGAAAGATATGTGTATATGCATATGTATGTATTCATGCATGCATGCATGGATGGAGGTTGTATGTATGGATGTATGGATGTATGGATGTATGCATATATATATATATGGGTTCAAAACCCTTGTCTATCGCTTTCTGTGGCCCTTCTGCGGGGATTATGGCACTTTTCTATCTTCTGTATGGTCCCACACGTGGGGGAAACTTGGAATGTGTCCAACAAAAACATATGTGGATGCACGCACGATTTTGTTATCAAAAGGCCTGGATGGCCCTGGGTGTCTTCAATCAACACATCGTAGTGCCCACAGTCTTTGGTCAGGTACTTGAAGTGAAAGTGACCTGGAGCCAGGGGACCAATTGGTTACAAAGTGTTTCAAAACTTTGGGACAATTCATATTATATAGCTGCTATATACTTTGAACTACCCAGCACAGACGGAGAAAGAAAACCATTCAGAATTGTTTATATATGTATGGCACATATACATACATACATATATATATTCCCTCCGTGCGCCGGGTTTCCCCACCCAAAAAAAGGGTTCAAGTATTTCGAAACTAATGAGGCTCGGACCACAAAGCGGAGAACCTTCTTGCCCATAGAGTGCATCGCTAGGTCCCTGGTAGTGCTCGGTAACCTTCTCGTCCAGTGTGATGCGAAAACAGCACCCAAAGAAGACTCCGATCAGGTGCGCCATCTCTAAAGGCACTTGTTTGAAATCCTCCAGCGGTTTCAAAGGAAGGGTTGAAACCTTTAAACCTTTTTACATAGCAAGTTTCTATATCTGTATATATATATATAAGACAAATGCTGTGAGCTTGAAAAGATGCACGGAACTACTTTTCTATCTTCTATATCCCCATGGTAATTCACACGATGTTTGAATTGAAACCCAGTCCTTAACCTCTTTGCAAAACTTGGTCATCTCTTCTGAAGTTGAGATCGAAATCAGCTTGTCTGTAACTTCCTGAAGCAAGCATTCCCCCATGTCCTCCTCTGTTTTCAAGCGATCTTTGGACTTTGCGTACCCAGCCTCTGATCGATCTATGGTCCACCATTTGTCCGGAGTAGAACACGCGATCCATGCATACCAAAAGCAACGTCCATCTGGTGGGATGGAGCAGATCTGCTTTTTGACCAGCGTAGGTGTCTCACTCTTCTTGTAGAGCTTTTGCGCGACAGCCGCCCTCACCTTAGATGTTTCCCCCATATAAAATAAACCATTTCCACAAAATGCACTTGTATTGTATAAATATATATATATACCTATTAAATTTCTTATGCTACGGGAACAGACGATACTTTGAGTATATATACATATATATATATAGATAGATAGATAGATAGATAGATAGATAGGTAGGTAGATAGATAGATAGTCCTCATTGAGTTGGTGCAATAAAAGGAGTGACTATGTGGGGGCTTCCACAAATAGGCCAAAATGGGATGGTTTATGATGGAAACTTAACTGAAATGGATGATTTGGGGCCCCTGTTTTAGGAAACCCTCATATATGCCCGTACAAAACCCGGTGTATGGAACTTTTCTATCTTCTATACAACACTGCAAATATCAGCTGAAACGGGTTCCGCATATTTCCGAATTTCCTCAAATCTTATCGGGAAATTCTACCCATACTTCGCCTAGCAAAAGTTTTCTATCTTCTGTATCCCACCGCAGGGAACAGGAAAATACGTGGACTGGATTTCCCAATGTGTCGAAACTACAGTCAGATTTGCAAAGCGAAACTGTATATATATATATATATATGCATTTATATATATATACATATATATATATACATATCCATTATGGGTTATAGATATTTATATACACGCGTTAGCTGTTACACGCTTTACAACTCCAATATAGAACGCTTCGAGCCAAGTTACTGCTTCTTTTGCTCTTGCAGCCATTGTCTCCGTTGAAGCTTGACATCCAGTACCAAGAACCTGGTAAATCTCTCCGACAGCGCGTCGAACCTGGCATTCCATGTCACTTTCTTCAAACTTGTTCGTCTTGGTGTCAAGTTGAAAAGTCTTGTAGTAAACCTTGTGCTTGTCTTTCACTACGTGGAGTAGGAGCGCATCCTTCTCTGACTTGGCTAACTTGTGAAATTTCTGCACAGCATCATCAGGTGGTGTGGCGCTAGTACTTGATGAAATCACCCCAACCTTCACCAAACTAGATTCCTTCATGAACTCGTCCACTTGCTTTTCGGTGCACTTGTCTCCCGTCAAGATGCATGTCAGAGCTCGCCATCCAAGAGTTGAATGCCACATAGCAAGGACGTAACCCTCAACAGCATGCTCCGCGGCAATGAGCAAAATCTGATCCAGCGATTGCTTGTACACCCGGATTCTTGAAGGTGGTAGAGCTTCATTCTTCTTGGTGAAAATTTGATCGAAAAAGTCTTTCCCCTCTGTTTCCTTTCGGGCAAACTTCTTGCTGGTCTCACCTTCCATGCTGATGTTTTCCTTGAGGATCTTCTCAACTGCTGCTGCCGTTGCTTTCCTGGTTGCTTCAGCTTTTCGTAGAGTTGCCAAATTCCCAGCCAACCTGCCTTTTAGCATGAGACTGTGCATGGTATCGAACCAAAAGTCGGCATCCTCCTTGCACAGGAAAATCTTGCAAATGGACCCGTGAGCTTTTCCAAGATCGTAAGTTGCCATGAACTTGCCTGTCATTTTGTCCACAACCACACCATGCTTGACAGATGCTTGTCCAGCTGGGGTAGAATTGACTCCTGTGCTCTTTCGGTAAGCCTCCCTCAGTCTCGCCTCAAGCTTGCCGCTCTTGCGCGTGTAGAAGGCCTCCAGGGAAATTGGAACATGTAATCCTTTTATATATATATATAGACACACGCACACACTATCCTTACTGCCTGAAAAAAATCAGCTAATACAGAAGATAGAAAAGTTGAGGTGAGGAAAAGTGAAGAGATCACCGAGTTTATTTCCGCGGCCAATGCAGTTTGCAAGACAAGCAGCATACTCCAAACAGTGTGAATATATTCATAGTTTTTTCACATGTCAGGTATACGTGTGTGTATATATATATATATATGTGTGGTACACCCAGAGTGGATACGCACTAGCTTCAAAACCTGAAAAAAATCAGCCAATACAGAAGATAGAAAAGTTGAGAGGAGTAGACCACCCTTTCCAACAACATAAATAGGACAGATAAAATGCCCCTTGACTGGCCTCCTCAATGAACTCATACAAGAAAGCTTTTGTCAAACGCGTCACAGCAGGGATCTCAATCTCATTGTCACTGCAGAACTTCTTCAGCCCCTCGAGTTTCGTTTGCCCCAAGGTTTCTGTAACCAATTTCTCAGTTGCTATCTGGAACTCTTTGGCCACCGCCAGGGCATGAGCAGCTCCTGCGTAGCCCTTGTGCTCGAACTTGCGTTGCAGCTGTTTCTGCATGGTGGACTTGCACGTGGCAAACCCCTTGTGTTCGAGTAGCTTGCAAAACTCAAAGTGCTGAGTAGAAGCTGAAGCAGGCGCAGAACTTGATGAACCAGGCTTGGATGTGGCAGGCACACTTGTAGAGGAGGTAGAGGTTTTCCCCGATGCGCCCTTCTGATGCTGGCACGTTTTTGCCCTCTTTGCAGCGCAAGCAGTCGCAACTTCCTCCACCCTACGTTTCTGTGCTGCAGCATGTCGTGAGTGAGCGTTAGCCCTCTTCTCCTCGGCTTCCTCCGCTATGGCTTTGTCGATGATCCCGCGATTGTAGTTGGCACGGCTTTGTGCATCCCGCAAAACTGACCAAGCTGCGTTCAAGGCTTGGCTAGCAGAAGTAGCGTCCTTTTCATTTTCCTTGCTGTAGGTGGTGCAAGGTACAAAACTGCAGGGAACCAACATGGAAGTCAGAAAGGCCAATATATAGCTGCGATATACAGAAAGAACAAATAATATTATATATATATATATATATATCTATAGTATTGTATAGTGGCGGCCACTATATATATATATATATATATATATAGAGAGAGATAGATAGATAGATAGATAGATAGATAGATAGATAGATAGATAGCAGCTATACGTATATGAACATATATATTACTTTTCTATCTTTTTGGGGACAACACTATATACACAAAACTTCTAGTAAGCCAAGTGGGGTTGGCGCCTTGCTGTTTCTTTCCAGGCTAAATAATTTTGGTTCCTTGTTTTTGAAAAATTGTAAATGGTTACAACGCATAGAATGCAACCATGCGTCACCACCACATTTGTCGGGATGAATTTGCCTAACCAGAGACTTATGCAGTCCACGGATATACTCCATAGACGAATTTGTAGCCACCAGTAGGCGCCGAACCCTGTCAGCCGCACTTTTGGGAAGCGTATCAGGCGAAGCGGCTTCCAACCTTCAATTCTGTTTGGCAGGAAGACTCGCAAAAGAAGAATTTGCCATATATACCAGGGCGCCCCAAAAGATAGAAAAGTAATATCCTCGAACGTATTCACACAAGGAGAAAATAAAATCATTCGCGCTGATAGTCTATATACCTTGTTTGTCTTCGGTAGGTAGGTAACATCTGATTTTGGGACTGTATCTAGGACGTATTATATATCATATAATATGATATAGATATATTTAATTATACGATTCCACGAAGATATCTAAATATGATAAAACCCTGGATGTGCCCGGCATATGGTGCGCACATATATGAGGGTGCTGGTGTGCTGTATTTGGCCAAGAAACAGCGCATAGTGATCCGAACCCAAGGACACATGCTGCAGGATGTTACTAATCTTCTGGGCCGCTGTTGCCATGATGCTCTCCCTTTTCAAGATGGCAGGATCTCGAAAGTCAAAGAGACATACTGTTGACATACTTGTGCTCTCTCTCTCTCTCTCTCCGGGGGATCTTTCCTTCATAACCCTTTATAGCTGCGATATTTACACTTGTTGAAAGATGCTTTGTTCCGGGGCTTCTTGCGCCCGTACATCTCCCTCTACGCTGTAAATATTGATATTGAGAAATCTTTGCATACGCAAAGATGGTGGTATATACTTTCCCCCTGAGATCTGGTGAATCAAGCAAAATGCTTGGCAAGCGGCGATGTTCGATTGCGGCGATGTTTTAAACGCAATACCGAATCAAAATGATCCCGCCAAAAAAGACAATACCATGGCAATAAAATAGATGAACAAAATATAACAAAACACGTGTATTGGGATAAAGAACGAAACACCACGAGAAATGGTTTGTTCATACAAGAAAACGTGAAATGGGCGGTACAGTGTTGATGTTTCATCATATGAATCCAAAGTGGGAGACTGTTAGGGCAACAAAACCCTGATAAAACCATTGAGATACAGAAGATAGAAAAGTTCCACATAGTGGCACCAACACAAAATAACTGGGTAATTAGGTGGTACATGGTGGTACAGTGTTGTTTTTCCTCTAAAGAATCTGAACAAGGAGAATGTTAGGAGAACAAAAATCTTGCTTACACCATGGAGATATAGAAGATAGAAAAGTTAGACATCCTGGCATCAGCACAAAACGGGAGGGGAAATAGGTTGTGCACTGTTGATTGTTCATCAAATGAGTCCTGTGATTGAGTGGCCGATGTAATGTTTGGAGGAGTCAATTTTTCTTTTTACAAACCTGTACTTAAAAGAGCTCAAAAAAGATTTTTTAATCCAAATCTGTCCGGATGCCTTTTGGGGCCTGTATGTATATCCACACAAGACAAGGTGAAATGGGCGGTACAGTGTTGATGTTTCATCATATGAATCCAAAGTGGGAGACTGTTAGGGCAACAAAACCCTGATAAAACCATTGAGATACAGACGGCAGACAATTTCCATATAGTGGCACCAACACAAAATAACATGGTAATTAGGTGGTACATGGTGGTACAGTGTTGTTTTCCTCTAAAGAATCTGAACAGGGAGAATGTTAGGAGAACAAAATCTTGCTTACACCATGGAGATATAGAAGATAGAAAAGTTAGACATCCTGGCATCAGCACAAAACGGGAGGGGAAATAGGTTGTGCACTGTTGATTGTTCATCAAATGAGTCCTGTGATTGAGTGGCCGATGTAATGTTTGGAGGAGTCAATTTTTCCTTTTACAAACCTGTACTTAAAAGAGCTCAAAAATAGATTTTTTAATCCAAATCTGTCCGGATGCCTTTTGGGGCCTGTATGTATATCCACACAAGACAAGGTGAAATGGGCGGTACAGTGTTGATGTTTCATCATATGAATCCAAAGTGGGAGACTGTTAGGGCAACAAAACCCTGATAAAACCATTGAGATACAGAAGATAGAAAAGTTCCATATAGTGGCACCAACACAAAATAACTGGGTAATTAGGTGGTACATGGTGGTACAGTGTTGTTTTTCCTCTAAAGAATCTGAACAGGGAGAATGTTAGGAGAACAAAAATCTTGCTTACACCATGGAGATATAGAAGATAGAAAAGTTAGACATCCTGGCATCACCACAAAACGGGAGGGGAAATAGGTTGTGCATTGTTGATTGTTCATCAAATGAGTCCTGTGATTGAGTGGCCGATGTAATGTTTGGAGGAGTCAATGTTTCCTTTTATAAACCTGTACTTAAAAGAGCTCAAAAATAATTTTTTTAATCCAAATCTGTCCAGATGCCTTTTGGGGCCTGTATGTATATCCACACAAGGAAAGGTGAAATGGGCGGTACAGTGTTGATTTTGCACCATATGAATCTAAAGTGGGAGACTGGCAGGACAATAAAATCCTGATAAAGCCATTGAGATACAGAAGGCGGACAATTTCCATATGGTGGCACCAACACAAAACAACATGGTAATTAGGTGGTACATGATGGTACAGGGTTGTTTTTTCTTTAAAGAATCTGAACAAGGAGAATGTTAGGAGAACAAAAATCTTGCTTACACCATGGAGATATAGAAGATAGAAAAGTTAGACATCCTGGCATCAGCACAAAACGGGAGGGGAAATAGGTTGTGCACTGTTGATTGTTCATCAAATGAGTCCTGTGATTGAGTGGCCGATGTAATGTTTGGAGGAGCCAATTTTTCCTTTTACAAACCTGTACTTAAAAGAGCTCAAAAATAGATTTTTTAATCCAAATCTGTCCGGATGCCTTTTGGGGCCTGTATGTATATCCACACAAGACAAGGTGAAATGGGCGGTACAGTGTTGATGTTTCATCATATGAATCCAAAGTGGGAGACTGTTAGGGCAACAAAACCCTGATAAAACCATTGAGATACAGAAGATAGAAAAGTTCCATATAGTGGCACCAACACAAAATAACTGGGTAATTAGGTGGTACATGGTGGTACAGTGTTGTTTTCCTCTAAAGAATCTGAACAGGGAGAATGTTAGGAGAACAAAAATCTTGCTTACACCATGGAGATATAGAAGATAGAAAAGTTAGACATCCTGGCATCAGCACAAAATGGGAGGGGAAATAGGTTGTGCATTGTTGATTGTTCATCAAATGAGTCCTGTGATTGAGTGGCCCGTGTAATGTTTGGAGGAGTCAATTTTTCCTTTTACAAACCTGTACTTAAAAGAGCTCAAAAATAGATTGTTTAATCCAAATCTGTCCAGATGCCTTTTGGGGCCTGTATGTATATCCACACAAGGAAAGGTGAAATGGGCGGTACAGTGTTGATTTTGCACCATATGAATCTAAAGTGGGAGACTGGCAGGACAATAAAATCCTGATAAAACCATTGAGATACAGAAGATAGAAAAGTTCCATATAGTGGCACCAACACAAAACAACAGGGTAATTAGGCGTAAACACAAGGGAAAATCGGTGGTACAAGGTAAATATCGTTGTCCAGCCCTCCCGTTTCCAGGGGTTTAGTATTCGTTATGTATTCGGAGGCTGTGATCATCCAAAAAAAAACAAAAAATGTCCATATTCAGCCCTCCCGTTTCCAGGGGTTTAGTATTCGTTATGTATTCGGGGGCTGTGATCATCCAAAAAAAAACACAAAACATGTCCATATTCAGCCCTCCCGTTTCCAGGGGTTTAGTATTCGTTATGTATTCGGGGGATGGTTTTTTTAAGTGCGTTCGAAGATGATTGAAGGAAATGTTCATTTTTCCCCAGTTTTCTTCATTTTTGCTGGCCCTCCCGTTTCCAGGATCTGAGTTCCTGGAAAAACTTTTCTATCTTTTCCGGGGCTACTATATACGTATATATATATATATGTAAACATGGAACATCCTGATTTATAATTTTAAAATATGTATAGTTATAATGGAACATACTAAAGCCAAGTTGATTTAACGGAAACCTCCATACCAGTAGAAACTGCAGCAAAAATGAACGATTTCCAGTGACTCTTCAACATTTTATGGCATTGAGATACACTTTTTCTTGGGAAAAAATGAGGTTTGAAAACTTTTTTTTCTTTTTTTTGAATAGCCTGGTTTCTTCTTGAAACCCAATATATGAGCACTGCACAGTGGATCCCTATTCGTTGATGATTGAATGGGGGTTGTTCTTGCAATCTATGAAATGAAATTGCCATTATCAACAAACCAGTAGGTTTGAGATGACAGAAGGTTTGGGTACCCTAAAGTTTGGATAACCAAATTTCTCTCGCAAAGATTCCTGACAGTGACATATTCACATTCGCCCAGGTACGTGCGGCGGAAAGTGGTTGACCAGCAGGAGCGACCTGCCCCATTTTTGCCCGTTGTCTTGAAATTGGATACGCCAAGATTCAATGGCCATCATTTTTCTTCTTCCAATTGTTCCAATTGTCATTTGGGGATATACCACATTTTCAGACACAGTTGTTTTGTGTTTCCCTGACACATTTCCCGGCGCCACACAGGAGAAATATCGCAGGCAGCAGTCGCGGGGTGTGCATCAGCCCGAAGCTCAATTGTTTTAGCAGATCGAGGCCACATCCAGCTCTCCAGTCTTTCAGATGACTGGTTCGGAGACAGATACTCTCTGGTAAACGAACATAACTATGGGAAAATCACCAATTGTAATGGGTAAATCCACTATAATTGGCAATTTTCAATAGCTATGTTTGTTTACCAGAGGGTAATAGTTTGTTATAGTCCAAGATGCAGCTGTTAAATTGGGAATGTCATGTGTAGAGGTCAGGCTGTGCGGTTGTTTCGTCAATTGAAGGGATAGGGTATCTACTACGCACTGGCCTAACGGAGCTCAAGTGATAACAGTTGCTTTATCTCAGCATCACATGCCTTTCAGACACAACGCATTGAGCCTTTCACACTGGCTGCAGATTGCCTCAGGTTGCCTCCGATTGTGCAGAGAAGTAGCAGCCCTGTGCCGGACTCTTAGACGAGTGGATTCCCCAGCTTGCTTGGCCTGGCACCCTGGCACAGGTCGCTGAGAAACTCCAACCCACAGGACGCGTTGGCGTAACGGATATGCAGTTCCTGGAGACACTGAGAACGGTAGACTGTCATAACAGGATAACAGTGATGAAATGTGATGAACATCCATGAAAATTCGACGGATGATGATCCTCCCATCTTCCGTGCGGCCAAGTTGGGCCTCCCAACGGTTGTGCTCACATGATCTTGCGGCCTTGCGGTCAACGAAGCAGGAAGATACGAATTATTAGTGAAGCGGTTTGGATGGTAACAGTTTGGCATTTTTCCAGTGGAACTGGAAGAGAATCTCTGTGCGCTGGAAACAAACTGAACCATCTGAGTTTAGACATTCGCGCAACGCCGCTCCGCATCTCCAGGAAGCTCGTTTCCAGCAAGCAATGGCGCACAGTCCTCAGGGCTGAAAGGAATCTGAGGTTCTGTGTGTTCTGTCTTCCAAGCCTTCACTGGCTGCCGATGAGGTCTTTTCAAGCAGAGATGCGATACTTGCAAGAACAAGGGTTGGATGTTAGCACCTTGGCAGCGCACTTTGGGCCATTGGGCCATGATTTTTGTCTGTTCTGAACTAGCCAACTGCAACATGGCTATTGGGATTGCGACCAATGCCTGCAGATTGATGGTTGAAGGTGCAACAAAACCATCACATCTTCAGCACTTCATTTGATGGATTTAATTTCCATACCCATCACTGCCTGATGTAGACAGCTTGGATTCTAGTTCCTAGTACTTCTCGCTGTTGCAGCTGGGTACAATGCAACAGAAGTCACGTTGGCCACATTGATGCGCCGATGCAGGTAATCTCCATGCATCAGCCGCTCGAGTCTCAGATCGAAGTAGAGCTGCTGTGCAGGTTCTACCCTGATCGCACAGCCCCAGTCATGTCGCGGCCACGGTGGAAGCCTGAGGCGGAGATTGCTGCGGTGCAGGCAGAACAGGCCCAGATGGCCCAAATGGCTCAGGAGCAGCTGGCCCAAGCCCGTGCAGCACATGTGCAGCAGGGGCAGCAGGCGCAGATGGCTCAAATGGCCCAAGCCCAGATGGTGATGGAGGCGCAGATGGCAGCGCCTCAAGCGCAGACCGTGGAAGCGACTGGAGAGGCAGGGCCTTGTCAATGGCTGTGTCTATGGTTCTGGCTTCTTTTTTGTTTTCGTCGGACTTGTGAAATCATCAGGCTTCCACTCAGTCATGTTTGCCATTGCCTGTCAGGCTGAGGGAACTTGAGAGGCACGGCTGCACGGCTGTCGGGTGGGTGATGCGCCAAATCAATGCTCCATTTCGATTGGATTTCACTCCAGGCACACGGCAACCCTTCGGCAACACATTCGCACCATTTTTCTGCGAGAGCTAGGGGACATGGCGCTTGTTGCTGATCTTTGGACCATTTTGGACCTACAAGAGCAGTTACCCAAATCCTGATTGCTTGTAGTTCTTGGGGTGTAGCAAATGGTTGATTGGGGATTACTTGCTACCCATAAGGGCCATATGGGATGGCTTTCCGTTTCGCTTGATGCGGTACACGACATCCCTGCAGCCTCAGAGATCCTCAGAGTGCCCCCGAACGCAGCACCTTTCTTGAAGCATCGGCAGAGGATATCGGTTTTGGATTTTGGATGGTTTTGGATGGTTTTGGATGGTTTTGGTATGTGTTTGTGGTTCTTGTCATGTGGTTTATCAGAGTTTATCAGAGTTTATCTTATTTGTTGGCCAAAAAAGTTGGCCTGTTTCCCCAATCCACTTCCATCATGGATTCATGGATACACACGCCTCAGGTGAAGAGTCGCCTGTCTCACAACAGGTTTCACCATGTTTCACCGTGGCACGGAATCATTGGTAGTTTCACCGTGAATTCGTTGAGTTGTGGTTTGTCTCCAGTGACTTTGCGACTAACATGTGCCGCGGTTTCACCCTTTCAACACACATTTTGGGGTGTAAAGACCTGGACAAGTTCACACCTTGGTAGAGGGACAAGGCTTTCTACTCAATTCAATGCCGGTACACCTGTTGCTCCTTTCCGGATTCAAGTCAGGCCTTTCGAAAAAAGCTGTGGAAAGCGCATTCTCCGAAGCGCTATTGTTGCAGTGATCCATTCTGACTGCCAAGTGCTCACGTCCAAGTGCTGGAATCCCGTGATGTCTGGCGCCTGAGTTTCACTTTGCGGCAAAAAACGAAAGTGGACGAGCTTGATTTTGCCGATGTATCTCTAGGTATACAAGATGCTAGATATGTATAGATGCGTATAGATATGTTAGGTATGTCACCAGAGGGCCACTGTCAAGGTTTTTTCTTTTCGTTGACTTCCTTAAAACTCAATGTCAAACATTTGACTTTCAGCTTGATCCTTCAAGTTGTGACGGTACCAGTACAGATTGGATATAGACTATAGATACATTCTTACCATTCATGACCTTTTTGAACCCAATTGCTAGATTCCTGACCGACCGGAATCACAAGGCTGTCGAAACTTCACAGTTTCATCTAGCCTCAGATTTTGATTCCATCTCAGTTCTGGTTCTAAGCTGCGCCGGTATAATTTGGCTCCAGATCTACCAGGTTTTTCTGATGGTATCAACGGCTGGTATCTGATGGTTCCTGAAAAGTTCTCTAGATGCGATTCCTTGTTTGGATTCTTCTGCATGCTGCAGCGGAGCTGCCTTCCAACTGCGATGCGCCGGACTTCACTGTGATGCTGGTGAGATCCCGCGCCTACTATCGGAGTGGCTTCTTTGAACTTTCAGACTCGGAGAGAGTGGCACGAATTTTGGAAAGCCGAGAGCTCATCAAAGAGATTTGCCCAGCGGCACTGCTGCAAGCTATTTTGTTGAAACTTGAAGAGAACTTGGTGTATCAAACAGATGCTTTCCAGAGCCTGATGGCGCAATACACCTTGTACTTACATGAAGCCATTCGAAATGAGAAGATCACACCGGACGAGATGAAGACATGGCCATTAGATGAAGGCGTCCAACGGGTCATGAACATCAGTGAAGCACTGGCGCAAAAGAGGTCTTTGTCCAGTGCCATGGTGATGAATTACTGCCAAATGATTGATCGATTTGGAACGAGCCATGAGTTGGATTGGATTTTGGAGCCGCCCTTTGGTGAGAGCCGTGGCGATGGTGGCGATGGTGGCGATGACACTGGTGACACTGGACTTCTGACTGACACGGATTTCTACATCTATCAAGTTGACTGGCCATGGTGTGCGCCCCTCAAGGATGAAGTCCTTGCCAAAGTTCGCAGGGCAGTGCGCAAGTTGCATGTGATTAGTTATTCCGCTGGGCCACGCAGGGAAGAACAAACGGCATATTTCAAATATATCGCGGATCACTGGGAGAACTTACCCGATTTTACGATTTTTGTGCACCCAGACGCTGATGAGCATCAAGGCTCCCAGTTTCTGGCGCTCCGGCGGGCCTTGAAACTGATTAAGACGCAGTCGAAATTTGCGCAGGAGGCTGGGCTCTCTGAAATCCATTTCAAAAGCTTGTTCTTTATGTTTTTTTAAAGGCGAGGGTTGCTAGCATCTGAGGCGTGGAGTTTTTTTTTTTGATCAGTTTTTGATCCATGTTTGAGTGAAGTAAATCCATGCATGGATAGCTTTCATTCGCGCGAGAGGCTTTGGGATACTATCCTTTGGCGCAGCAAATGGTGATCGAACCGATGCGTGTTTGGGGAAAGGATTTTGCCCCAATCTGGCAACGCTTTTGGCATCGGGTTTTCGGACATCCTTGGACAGACATGGGCCTTGGCCCACCTCGTTGCAAGTGGCAGAAACATGTTGGTTACTACTTGCTTGGCCATGCCGGACACACAGGACGCACACGGACAAGTCTGCCGGCCGCCAAGGCCACCTGCGCCCAACTGGACGAGGAATGCCTTGGTGTCACCTGCCTTTCGCCTTTGGAACCGGCGGAGTTGGATGAACTCGGGGAGGTGCCACTGTTTCGGGACCGATGGGGGCGCCACTCCTGCACGGCGCGGAGGGGGGCTGAGGGATTGCAAGAGTCGCCAGAAAGGGAAGTCGCTGAAGTGAGTTACATCAAGAGCTGCAGATCTGCACACAATGCAGATGCGAGTGTTGCTGCGAGTGCCACAGCAGGATCAACGTATCGAGCCGTGAACAATTCCTTTCTCTTTGGCTATGCAGCTGGAGACGAAGTGGTTCGTGGGGAACTGGAGGCCCGTAGAAGATGCGATGAACTTGGTGAGGATTGTGCTGGTTTCACCTGTGAAAGCTTCATTCCATTGACCAAGTCCACCACAAAGCAGGGCTATGCAGACGCTCAGAAAGCTCAAAGCTGCACAGTTCGTGCTGGATCTGAGCTGATTCAGAGCCCCAGCAGTGAGTTCACATTCGTCAAAATTCCTCCCAGTGCAGATCTGCAAAAATCAGTGTCCCGGGTCACTTCCAAAACCAACGCCAGCCGCGTTTTTCAATTCTACACTGGCTCCCAGTCCATTGTGCGGAAGGACTTCAGAAAGGGTCTATCATCAAACGGCATAACTCCGTTTTAACATCCCATGTCACACCACGCCAGCATTTTCTGAGGTCCTTATTCTGGGCTCAATGTTTTTTGACCTCCAAGACCTCATTTTTCGACCCACACCCTGTTGGTTTGACCCCTTACCAGCGACGAGAGTGCCTCCTTAAGAGTTACCGCGAAGACATCCATAGACTGGGTCCCGCAAGATCCCGCAAGACAATCTCATCTATAAATATATTTATGATCCATGTATATATATATATATAATATGTATGTTGATAATTGCACCCTGAAAAGGCGATTGATTCCCATTCGTCAACAGCAAAAAACAGGTCGCAGGTCAGAAAAGCAGCATGAGGGGTCCTGAGGGGTCCTGAGGGGCCCATTTGTTTTTGTCTTTGTTTCAGGATCGTTTGCAATGGTGGCCCCTAGAAGAAATCGAGAACTTCGCAGCTGATGGAGTGTGGTGCTCTAGTACTACGGGCCTTTTTGAGGCGTGGATGCTGAAAGGGGTAATGGACATCTGGCACTTGTCAGGTGATGCGGCACATGAATCCGGACATATGGTCGAGCAGCAGATACCTTCAATGATAAGATTGCGCAATGGACTCATATATGGCTATGGGTGAATACCTATTAATACCATTTTTAGGGGAATGAACATCCATTTACCAGCTATTTTGATGTTCACCAGGGGTACGAGGTTTTGACCCATCCCCATATATTTAGTTTGATGTCTACCCAAAAAGATCTCCAGTCGGGTTGCGAAAAAAAAAACCACCCAGTTTCAATGGATCAAGTCAAGGGAGACGAATGTCAGCAGCGCCTGGTTCTGTTTGGAGATCCCACAAGGCCATCCCAAATTGATCGGTCTTTTGATGGCTCAGTCAATGGATTGGTTTCTTGGGGAAAATCGAAAAACCGGAAACCAGAGTGATTTTCCCATGATTTTCTCATGGGGCTTAAACCGGTTTCATTTTTCCCCAACAAACCAATCCATTGACTCAGGAAATCTCAGGAAACGTGTCCTCAGGCTGTGTGGCACCGGATGTTTGGCGAGCCTCTGTCGCAGCACGCCAGAGAATCTGATCCGGCATTGTCCATTTGCTGCAGGTTTTGGCAGGTTTTGGCTGGTTTTAGTACAACAAAGGTTGACATTGGACATAGCACCTGCTGAATTTTGTGTGGGCTTTCACTACTGTTTCCAACACAACATCAAATACATTAATACATTGTCTTTACCTTGAGAAGGTTGGGAGGTTCAAAACGCACGTGTTTTGTGAAGTTCCATCGATGTTGAGGCCGCTGTATCTCAAGTGGGAGATTCCCACCTTCTTCTCTTATGGTGACGAGGAAGTTATTTGAATGCCCCTATCTTCACAGATCTCCAGCAGACGCCAGGTGTGGAGCCAAATGTTCCAAAAGTTGCAGCTGCGTGATGCATTTGGGCATTTGCTTGGTAAATATTCAATAGGGATTCACAAGATTATTGACATATACTGGGTATTCCAATTCTTACCCCCGAAATCTCAAGCCCACTTCAATGGTTTTCTCATTTTCGATTTGTCAGGTGCCATTCTGTGCCATTCTGGTGAGAGATTTTCTCGGACAAGAAAACAAGGAGGGCGGTCCCTGACAGCCACGACCTGACACGACCTGATACGACCTGACACGAGCTGACAGATGCGCAACACATAGTGCAACATCCTGGGGGAAAGGCGGAGATGATGCGAAGAGCCGTTGGTGGAGCACCGGAACCATGCGGAGCAGAGTGGCTTCCAAAGACAACCGTGGACCATCGCGGATCCGCGCACCGCAGCGGCCAAGAGGAGGATAAATTCGTGAAGCCTTGAGTACTGCGAAAGATGTACAATGAGATTTCAAATACATGTTTGATGATGTTTGTAGTCCCGTGTGCTGAGTTTTTTTGGGTCGACATACTCAATGGATGCAACTTGTGCAAGGTGGCAGTTTATGGGCTCAAGGTGGAGTGGGGTCACCATATGCCAAGGCAAAAAACTCGTTCAGACCAGCAAGCATCAGAACTGGGACCATCAACACACAGCTGGGAGATTTGATAAAAACCAGCGCTCGTCTTTTCTTAGGCCGTCGGCGGTCACGGGTGTTGCCCGCTGGGTGTCGTTTCGTTGCCCTCGCGATGAAACGAAAGCACGATGAATCCGTAGACCTCAACGAGCTCAACGAGCTCCGGCGCCGCGCTGGAGAGCTGGTGGCTCGAGCTGGCTTGGAGAATGGTGGGGTGAAGGAAGGGCTTTTGGCCGACAAAAAAGGATGTTTGTGGCTTGAATCAACTAAGATATTGAAGATTTCGTGGCGCCATTTTTGAAGATTTGATTTCGAGGGAAGTTGGGATAAGTTGAAGTGGTATGAGAAAGAGAATGAACCGTGTGTTAGAATCTTGGTGTGTATTGAAAAAGCCCAGGGTACACTCCAACACCTTCAACAGCGATTTGCAGCTTGTTGCATGTGAAAATGAGGAAGCATCCGTAAATTCCACAAGTAGTGCCCATCAGCGAACGTTGCAACGGGTCTCGTTCATCCAGCAAAGTTCAGCTAAGCAGTTCTTATGGTAACCATCTTTCTGTTGACAGTCATGTAATTTTTCGTCCAGTCAGTAAGAATCCGACCCTCGACTCAGCCTACTCAGCAGGATGCTTACAAGAAGTTGATTCATGAGTTTCTGGACGCTGGAGGGCCGCCTGATGATCTCATCGTAAAAATTGGCTGCCAGTTCTTTGGATGTCCAGTGGGGAAATCGACTCAAGGCCCCCTTCAGGAAGTTCACGTCGAGGGAGCCAAGGTCTTGGATTTTGACTACCTTGAGGAGTTTATGGTGCAATGCTTTTTAGCCTCCGGATGCCCTGAGAAAGAGGCCAGAGTCTCTGCAGGGGTGCTGATTGAGGCCGACAAGAGAGGAATTGACAGCCATGGCATTGGGCGCTTGAAGACCATCTACTTGGACCGTATTAAGAATGGCATCTTGAAGCCATATGCCCCCATTGACATCGTGAAGGAGACCGAAACCACGGCCCTGGTAGATGGAAATATGGGGATGGGCCTCTATGTCGGACCCTTCTGCATGGAACTTGCCATTGCCAAGGCTAAGAAATCGGGTCTTGGTTTCGTGGCTTGTCGGAATAGTACTCACTATGGCATCGCAGGTTACTACACTTCAATGGCCTGTGAAAAGGGCTGTGTTGGCTTTGCTGGCACCAATGCCCGGCCCTCCATTGCGCCAACCTTTGGTGTGGAGCCGTGCATGGGAACCAATCCTCTGTGTTTTGGCATTCCTTCGGATGAAGCTTTTCCCTTTGTGATTGATTGCGCTACTTCCATTTGCCAGCGGGGCAAGATCGAGAAGTATGCCAGATTGGGCATGTCGACTCCAAAGGGCATGGTGATTGACAGCAATGGAGAGGAGCGCACTGACACAGAGGGGATTCTCAAAGGAATGGTGAAAGGCGAATGTGCTTTGACTCCTTTGGGAGGCGGGAAAGGGCTGGGCCCACTGGGCCACGAGACTAAATGTGGTGTAGTAGGAGAAACTGGTGATGGAGTTCGTGAGGGGGCCTGTTGGTGTATTTGCAGAAACGCAATCACAATCTCAGACTGCTGAATTTTCGTAAAGCAAACTGCTGCTGATCTTGGTGTCCTACAAACTGATCAGATTTCCATCAGTTCTTGGTTTCTCAGAAAGAAAACAGATCCACAATAACTTCAGAATCTCCAGATATTTTTCTGTCATCAACTTTCAAAACGGTGATCCGTTTACTGATCCAGGGGTCGGAGACGAACTGGGCGGCTACAAGGGCTACTCCTGGTCCGTGGTGGTGGAGCTCCTGAGTATCGCCTTTCAAAACGGAGATTTTGGACCCCAGCTGACTGGGGTGGATGCTCAAGGCTGGGAGGTCTGGGAGGTGGTTTTTTCCACAGAGTTGGCTGTTTGGGGCTTGATTTTGCAGCCGTTTTTTAGAGTCCCAAGATTTGGTACTGCTAGGAGCTGACTAGAGAAATCTAAGCACCTGGCTCTCGCCAATGCAGGGATCGGAAAGGGCGTCACATCTAGAAACGTCGTGGGATTGGGGCAGGAAAGCCAGCACCAATGTCCTTGGGCCACTTTTTCCTGGCCATCAACGTGGAAGCGATTTGTGATTTGGAGGTGGGAGCGGAAGGAGCGGAACGGAAGGTGTTCTGGGCGGCTTAGGACAGGGGGGAACTGGTGCTGTGTCATCTGTGTCGGGTGCACCTGGTGCACCTCCAGGTCTTCAAGAAGAAAACCGGCGACTTCCTTCGATACTTGCGCAACTCCGCCAAAGATCCCAACGGCCCTGGAAGAATTTGGACCGCTGGCGAGGCTGAGAACGAGTTCCGAAAGAAGCGCATGGCTGCAGGTGGGGTGCTTCCTGTGTAGTGAAGAGTAGGGTCATGTAGGATCTGAGATTCATGTTCTAATTGCACCATAGTATACCATAGTACAGTTCTATAATATTCTAATTCTATTATATTATATATATATATACCGTTAAAATGAAAGTTAGAATGCCTCCGCGAATTCCAAATATTCCTCCCCCTCAGTTAGAATGCGGCCCGCGCACGGCAAAAAATCCTTCAGTTAGAATGCCTCCCCACCCGGGTTTTATTTTTTTTTGTTTTTGGAGAACCCTTTGCACAAATCCCTCACTTAGAATGCCTCCGCACTATGAATATCATCAGATGTTAGAATGCAGTTAGAATGTTTCCCAGTTGAAATTGCTTTCTACCAGCGTTTCAGCGATTAGAACTTCCCCCTTGAAATTGCTTTGCCAGCATTTCAGCAGTTAGAATGTTTCGCCCTTGAAATGGCTTTTTACCAGCATTTCATCAGTTAGAACGCTTCCCCCTTGAAGTTGCTTTTACACAAGCATTTCAGCAGTTAGAATGTTTCTCCCTTGAAATGGCTTTTCTACCAGCATTTCAGCAATTAGAATGCTTTTCTTGAAATTGTTTTTTACCAGTATTTCAGCAGTTAGAATGCTTCCCCCCTTGAATGGCTTTTTACCAGCATTTCGTCAGTTAGAATGCTTCCCCCTTGAGACGGCTTTTTACCAGCCTTTCAGCAGTTAGAACGCTTCCCCGTTGAAATTGCTTTTTACCAGCGTTTCAGCAGTTGGAATGCTTTCCCCTTGAAATTGCTTTTTACCAGCCTTTCAGCAATTAGAATGTTTCCCCTTCATATTGTTTTTTACACGCGCATTTCAGCAGTTAGAATGCTTCCCCCTTGAGATTGCTTTCTACCAGCATTTCTGCAGTTAGAACGCTTCCTCCTTGAGGTTGCTTTTGCCAGCATTTCAGCAGTTAGAGTGCTTCCCAGCATTTCAGCGGTTAGAATGCTTCCCCCTTGAAATGGTTTTTTTACCAGCATTTCAGCAATCATAGTTTTCTTGAGGTTGTTTTTTATCAGTATTTCAGCAGTTGGAATGCTTCCCCCCTTGAAATGGCTTTTTACCAGCATTTCATCAGTTAGAGCGCTTCCCCCTTGGAATTGCTTTTTACCAGCCTTTCAGCAGTTAGAATGCTTCCCCCCTTGAATGGCTTTTTACCAGCATTTCATCAGTTAGAATGCTTCCCCCTTGATTTTTTTTCAGCCAGCTTTTCAGCAGTTAGGGTGCTTCCCCGTTGAAATTGCTTTTACACAACCATTTCAGCAGTTGGAGTGTTTCCCAGCATTTCATCAGTTAGAACGCTTCCCCCTTGAAGTTGCTTTTACACAAGCATTTCAGCAGTTAGAATGTTTATCCCTTGAAATGGCTTTTCTACCAGCATTTCAGCAATTAGAATGCTTTTCTTGAAATTGTTTTTTACCAGTATTTCAGCAGTTAGAATGCTTCCCCCCTTGAATGGCTTTTTACCAGCATTTCGTCAGTTAGAATGCTTCCCCCTTGAGACGGCTTTTTACCAGCCTTTCAGCAGTTAGAACGCTTCCCCGTTGAAATTGCTTTTTACCAGCGTTTCAGCAGTTGGAATGCTTTCCCCTTGAAATTGCTTTTTACCAGCCTTTCAGCAATTAGAATGTTTCCCCTTCATATTGTTTTTTACACGAGCATTTCAGCAGTTAGAATGCTTCTCCCTTGAGATTGCTTTCTACCAGCATTTCTGCAGTTAGAACGTTTCCTCCTTGAGGTTGCTTTTGCCAGCATTTCAGCAGTTAGAGTGCTTCCCAGCATTTCAGCGGTTAGAATGCTTCCCCTTGAAATTGTTTTTTTACCAGCATTTCAGCAATCATAGTTTTCTTGAGGTTGTTTTTTTATCAGTATTTCAGCAGTTGGAATGCTTCCCCCCTTGAAATGGCTTTTTACCAGCATTTCATCAGTTAGAGCGCTTCCCCCTTGGAATTGCTTTTTACCAGCCTTTCAGCAGTTAGAATGCTTCCCCCCTTGAATGGCTTTTTACCAGCATTTCATCAGTTAGAATGCTTCCCCCTTGATTTTTTTTCAGCCAGCTTTTCAGCAGTTAGGGTGCTTCCCCGTTGAAATTGCTTTTACACAAGCATTTCAGCAGTTGGAGTGTTTCCCCCTTGAAATTGCTTTCTACCAGCATTTCAGCAATTAGAACGCTTCCCCCTTGAGATTGCTTTCTACCAGCATTTCAGCAATTAGAATGCTTCCCAGCATCTCAGCAGCTAGAATGCTTCCCCCCTGAAGTTGCTTTTTACACAAGCACCTCATCAGTTAGAATGCTTCCCCCTTGAAATTGTTCTTTACCAGCACTTCAGCAGTTAGAATGTTTCCCCCTTGAATTTGTTTTTTTACCAGCTTTTCAGCAGTCAGAACGCTTCCCCGTTGAAACCACCTTTTACCAGCATTTCAGCAGTTAGAATGCTTTCCCCCTTGAAACGTTTTTTACCAGCATTTCATCAGTTAGAATGCTTCCCCCTTGAAATTGTTTTTACCAGCTTTTCAGCAGTTAGAATGTTTCTCCATTGGGGTCTGTTTTTCTACCAGCATTTCAGCAATTAGAATGCTTCCCCCTTGAAATTGTTTTTTTTTTTTTTTTACCAGCCTTTCAGCAGTCTGAATGCTTCCCCCTTCAAGTTGTTTTTTACACAAACATTTCAGCAGTTGGAACGCTTCCCCCTTGAAATGGCTTTTTACCAGCATTTCATCAGTTAGAGCGCTTCCCCCTTGGAATTGCTTTTTACCAGCATTTCAGCAGTTGGAATGCCTTCCCCTTCAAGTTGTACAGATATGTGCAAAAACGCGTGTGTAAATAATATATATATATATATAATCCCGATGGGATACATAGAATACAAAATCGATAATTTCGGCCTCAAAAACATCTCCCGGAATCGGTAAAAAAACCTATACATAGAACAAAAACATCTTCCGGAATCGGAAAAAAAAGAACATATACATAGAATATTTCCGGCTATCCATTTTGATCCAGGAAAATATTTTTTTCAGGTTTTTGACAGAAGCATGGATTGCTGCAGCCGCCTGTGATTCAAACCAGTTCCGCAAAGGGACAACTGCGATTTCAGCATGGAAAGTGTGTTGCAACGCGTTTTGCTGGGGCAATCGCGGGGTGAACTATGATAAAAAAATATTTTGCAATGAAAACAAATGGAATTGGGTGGTGTTCCTCAAAAAATTGATGAATATTTTCACTGGGGACCTAAATTCTATGTAAGTAATTCTTCAAGGAATTGGGTCTCTTCCATGTATAAGGGTAAATATCATATACGTAATTCCCTTGGGCGAGTAGCAACCCTGGATGTCTGAAGTTCCTAAACTAGAACGTTTCAAAAAAAAACAGATCCCCCGAAATGAACAATTTCTTTTATATTGCATTAAAAAATGAGTTTTTCAGGCTCACCGAAGGGTACCCCCCACGACCGGTGTCGTAGAACTATGAAAAAAAATTATTTTGCAATGAAAACCAATGGAATTGGGTGGTGTTCCTCAAAAGCTGATGAGTATTTTCACTGGGAACCTATATTCTATGTATGTAGTTCTGCAAGGAATTGGGTCTCTTCCTTTTCAGGGTATATATCATATACGTAATTCCCTTTGGGGAGTAGCAACCCTGGATGTCTGAAGTTCCTAAACTACACTGACCTAAAAGTAGATGGCTCAACTCAAAAACAAATGCCCACAAGATGGCACCGCGCGGTGAGAAAGAAAACGGCGCTATTTTAGCTGGAACATAAAACGAGTTCCGCCAATTCCCAAGACAGGAGGCAAAACCACCAAGAAAGACATCAGAGTTATCCCAAGACAGGAGGCAAAACCACCAGGAAAGACATCAGAGTTATCCCAAGACAGGAGGCAAAACCACCAGGAAAGACAGCAGAGTTATCCTAAGACAGGAGGCAAAACCGCCAGGAAAGACATCAGAGTTATACCAAGACAGGAGGCAAAACCACCAGGAAAGACATCAGAGTTATCCCAAGACACGAGGCAAAACCACCAGGAAAGACATCAGAGTTATCCCAAGACAGGAGGCAAAACCACCAGGAAAGACATCAGAGTTATCCCAAGACAGGAGGCAAAACCACCAGGAAAGACATCAGAGTTATCCCAAGACAGGAGGCAAAACCACCAGGAAAGACATCAGAGTTATCCCAAGACAGGAGGCAAAACCACCAGGAAAGACATCAGAGTTATCCCAAGACAGGAGGCAAAACCACCAAAAAAGACATCAGAGTTATCCCAAGACAGGAGGCAAAACCACCAGGAAAGACATCAGAGTTATCCCAAGACAGGAGGCAAAACCACCAAAAAAGACATCAGAGTTATCCCAAGACAGGAGGCAAAACCACCAGGAAAGACATCAGAGTTATCCCAAGACAGGAGGCAAAACCACCAAAAAAGACATCAGAGTTATCCCAAGACAGGAGGCAAAACCACCAGGAAAGACATCAGAGTTATCCCAAGACAGGAGGCAAAACCACCAGGAAAGACATCAGAGTTATCCCAAGACAGGAGGCAAAACCACCAGGAAAGACATCAGAGTTATCCCAAGACAGGAGGCAAACCCACCAGGAGGCAAAACCACCAGGAAAGACATCAGAGTTATCCCAAGACAGGAGGCAAAACCACCAAAAAAGACATCAGAGTTATCCCAAGACAGGAGGCAAACCACCAGGAAAGACATCAGAGTTATCCCAAGACAGGAGGCAAAACCATCAAAAAAGACATCAGAGTTATCCCAAGACAGGAGGCAAAACCACCAGGAAAGACATCAGAGTTATCCCAAGATAGGAGGCAAAACCACCAGGAAAGACATCAGAGTTATCCCAAGACAGGAGGCAAAACCACCAGGAAAGACATCAGAGTTATCCCAAGACAGGAGGCAAAACCACCAGGAAAGACACCAGAGTTATCCCAAGACAGGAGGCAAAACCACCAGGACTCAGGCGATAGGTCCCCACAAAGAGTGTTTGAGGACCTATCGTTGTAGTACCCCGGCTTTTTTTCGTTTTTTTTGCCAACATATGTTGAAAAATACCATTTCTATCAAAATATACCGTGTCTAACCCTAAACCCTACATCCGTTAGAGGGGGGATGAAAAAATAAGAAACATATCTGCCAACAACGGGGGGTTCACGGTATGTAAATATTATACATCTAAAAATAATCAGAATGCATATCTTGAAATTGTAAAATTGCGCCATCTATGTGGAGATGCGCCATCTATGTGGCATATTTTGGTTAGGTTGGTTTATGGATGTCAGGATGTGAGGGAGTTGCGCCATCTATGTGGCATATTTTGGCTATAGGTTGGTTATGGATGTCGGGAGATGTGAGGGAGTTGCGCCATCTATGTGGCATATTTTGGTTAGGTTGGCTTATGGATGTCGGGAGATATGAGGGAGTTACGCCATCTATGTGGGCATTCCCAGCCTGATTTTGGCGAATGGGTGGGAGTTGCGCCATCTATGTCCCAAAAAGGCAGCTTGATGTTGAGAAAAAAACATATGGGGGAAAACAGCGCAGAAGATTGCAAAACATGAGTCATTTTTAGGGATACATGGCGCAACTGACCTGTTTTGAATGGCAGTTGAGCCATCTATCCCCCGCATTTTGCATTTGACATAGATGGCGCCACTCAAGATTCTGAGCGTCTACTTTGACATCAGAGTAGAACGTTTCAACAAAAAACAGGTCCCCCGAAATGATCAATTTCTTTTTATATTGCATTAAAAAATGAGTTTTTCAAGCTCACCGAAGGGAACCCCCCACGACCGGTGTCGTAGAACTATGAAAAAAAACTAGTTGCAATGAAAACCAATGGAATTGGGTGGTGTTCCCCAAAAAATTGATGAATCTTTTCACTGGGGACCTATATTCTATATATGTAATTCTTCAAGGAATTGGGTCTCTTCCATGTATAAGGGTATATATCATATACGTAATTCCCTTTGGGGAGTAGCAACCCTGGATGTCTGAAGTTCCTAAACTAGAACGTTTCAACAAAAAAAACAGGTCCCCCGAAATGATCAGTTTCTTTTTATATTGTATTAAGGAGTGAGTTTTTCAGGCTTACCGAAGGGTACCACCCACGACCGGTGTCGTAGAACTATGAAAAAAAATGCAGATAGAATGCCTCCCCGGAAATTACAGCAGATATAGATCAATGAAAAAAACATAGAAGAAAAGAAAGGGTAAGGAACAATAGAAGAAAAAGAGGCGAAAAGGGAAGAGGATAAGGTCGGAAAAGAGACAAGGGCACTCCAGGTTCCCTGCGGGTCAGAAACATCTGGCTACAGTGGGGAAAACAACAGATAGAATGCCTCCCGGGAAACTACAGCAGATATAGTTCAATGAAAAAGACGTAGAAGAAAAGGAAGGGTAAGGAACAATAGAAGAAAAAGAGGAGAAAAGGGAAGAGGATAAGGTCGGAAAAGAGACAAGGGCACTCCAGGTTCCATGCGGGTCAGAAACATATGGCTACAGTGCGGAAAACAACAGATAGAATGCCTCCCCGGAAACTACAGCAGATATAGATTAATGAAAAAGACATAGAAGAGAAGGAAGAGTAATTAAGGAACAATATAGAAGAAAAGGAGGAGAAAAGGGAAGAGGATAAGATCGGAAAAGAGACAAGGGCACTCCAGGTTCCCTGCGGGTCAGAAACATATGGCTACAGTGCGGAAAACAACAAATAGAATGCCTCCCCGGAAACTACAGCAGATATAGATCAGTGAAAAAGACATAGAAGAAAAGGAAGGGTAAGGAACAATATAGAAGAAAAGGAGGAGAAAAGGGAAGAGGATAAGAAAGGAAAAGAGACAAAGGCACTCCAGGTTTCCTGCGCGTCAGAAACATCTGGCTACAGTGGGGAAAACAACAGATAGAATGCCTCCCCGGAAACTACAGCAGATATGCATCAATGAAAAAGACATACTCCCCCTAAGAGTAGAATGCTCAGAATCTTGAGTTGCGCCATCTATGTCACAATAAAAAATTGGGGATAGATGGCTCAACTCTCTTTAAAACAGGTCAGTTGAGCCATCTATGTCCCTAAAAATGCCTCATTTTTTGCAATCTTCTGCGCTGGTTTCTCCCCATTTTTTTTCTCAACATCGAATCAAGCTGCTTTTTTGGGACATAGATGGCTCAACTCCCACTCATTCGCCAAAATCAGGCTGCGAATGCCCACATAAATGGCGCAACTCCCTCATATCTGGCCCGGACATGACCCAAAAACAGTGGGGCTCTTTTGGGCGCTGATTTAGGGCGTAAAAGAGACCGTTTTTTTTGGCCAAACATGGGCTCAACATAGAAGGCTATGTTGGGCCACTTGGGGCTCTGTTGGCGGCTTTCGGGCCTAAAATTTCAACCCCGACGGAAGCATGGTTCCGTTGAGGTTGAATTTTGGGTCGGTTTTGGGCTTATGTTGGGCCATTTGGAGGCTACAAAAAAACCCGCGTAAAATTTTATTGTTTTACGCGGGTTTTTTTGGGCGCATTTTGGAGCCTTCTTGGGCCTATATAGTCTCCTCTGTTGGGCCATTTTAGGGCTATGTTGGGCTCTGTTGGCGGCTTTCGGGCCTAAAATTTCAACCCCAACCGAAGCATGGTTCGGTTGAGGTTGAATTTTGGGTCGGTTTTGGGCTTATGTTGGGCCATTTGGAGGCTATGTTGGGCCTCTGTTGGGCCATTTTAGGGCTATGTTGGGCTCTGTTGGCGGCTTTCGGGCCTAAAATTTCAACCCCAACGGAAGCATGGCTCCGTTGAGGTTGAATTTTGGGTCGGTTTCGGGCTCAAAATAGGCTCAAAACGAGTTGCGCCATCTACCTTCTCATTTTAAAGTAGGGTGATTCTTTTCAATTGGCGGAACTGGATTTATGTTCCAGCTAAAATAGCGCCGTTTTCTTTCTCACTGCGCGGTGCCATCTTATGGGCATTTTGGTTTTGGAGTTGCGCCATCTACTTTTAGGGGGGCATCGAAGAAAAGGAAGGGTAAGGAACAATAAAGAAGAAAAGGAGGAGAAAAGGGAAGAGGATAAGGTCGGAAAAGAGACAAGGGCACTCCAGGTTCCCTGCGGGTCAGAAACATATGGCTACAGTGCGGAAAACAACAAATAGAATGCCTCCCCGGAAACTACAGCAGATATAGATCAGTGAAAAAGACATAGAAGAAAAGGAAGGGTAAGGAACAATATAGAAGAAAAGGAGGAGAAAAAGGGAAGAGGATAAGGTCGGAAAAGAGACAAGGGCACTCCAGGTTCCCTGCGGGTCAGAAACATCTGGCTACAGTGGGGAAAACAACAGATAGAATGCCTCCCCGGAAACTACAGCAGATATAGATCAATGAAAAAGACATACTCTCCCCTAAGAGTAGAAGGCTCAGAATCTTGAGTTGCGCCATCTATGTCACAAAAAAAATGGGGGATAGATGGCTCAACTCCCTTTAAAACAGGTCAGTTGAGCCATCTATGTCCCTAAAAATGAAATATTTTTTGCAATCTTCTGCGCTGGTTTCTCCCCATATTTTTTTCTCAACATCGAATCAAGCCGCTTTTTTGGGACATAGATGGCTCAACTCCCACTCATTCGCCAAAATCAGGCTGCGAATGCCCCAACTCCCTCATATCTGGCCCGGACATGACCCAAAAACAGTGGGGCTCTTTTGGGCGCTGATTTAGGGCGTAAAAGAGCCCGTTTTTTTGGCCAAACATGGGGTCAACATAGAAGGCTATGTTGGGCCACTTGGGGCTCTGTTGGCGGCTTTCGGGCTTAAAATTTCAACCCCAACGGAAGCATGGTTCCGTTGAGGTTGAATTTTGGTCGGTTTTGGGCTTATGTTGGGCCATTTGGAGGCTACAAAAAACCCGCGTAAAATTTTATTGTTTTACGCAGGTTTTTTTGGGCGCATTTTGGAACCTTCTTGGGCCTATATAGTCTCCTCTGTTGGGCAATTTTAGGGCTATGTTGGGCTCTGTTGGCGGCTTTCGGGCCTAAAATTTCAACCCCAACCGAAGCATGGTTCGGTTGAGGTTGAATTTTGGGTCGGTTTTGGGCTTGTGTTGGGCCATTTGGAGGCTATGTTGGGCCTCTGTTGGGCCATTTTAGGGCTATGTTGGGCTCTGTTGGCGGCTTTCGAGCCGAAAATTTCAACCCCAACGGAAGCATGGCTCCGTTGAGGTTGAATTTTAGGTCCGTTTCGGCCTCAAAATAGGCTCAAAACGAGTTGCGCCATCTACCTTCTCATTTTAAAGTAGGGTGATTATTTTCAATTGGCGGAACTCGATTTATGTTCCAGCTAAAATAGCGCCGTTTTCTTTCTCACCGCGCGGTGCCATCTTATGGGTATTTTGGTTTTGGAGTTGCGCCATCTACTTTTAGGGGGGCATCGAAGAAAAGGAAGGATAAGGAACAATATAGAAGAAAAGGAGGAAAAAAGGGAAGAGGATAAGGTCGGAAAAGAGACAAGGGTACTCCAGGTTCCCTGCGGGTCAGAAACATATGGCTACAGTGGGGAAAACAACAGATAGAATGCCTCCCCGGAAACTACAGCAGATATAGATCAATGAAAAAGACATAGAAGAAAAGGAAGGGTAAGGAACAATATAGAAGAAAAGGATGAGAAAAGGGAAGGGGATAAGGTCGGAAAAGAGACAAGGGCACTCCAGGTTCCCTGCGGGTCAGAAACATATGGCTACAGTGGGGGAAACAACAGATAGAATGCCTCCCCGGAAACTACAGCAGATATAGATCAATTAAAAAGACATAGAAGAAAAGAAAGAGTAAGGAACAATATAGAAGAAAAGGAGGAGAAAAGGGAAGAGGATAAGGTCGGAAAAGAGACAAGGGCACTCCAGGTTCCCTGCGGGTCAGAAACATATGGCTACAGTGGGAAAAACAACAGATAGAATGCCTCCCCGGAAACAAGAGCAGATATAGATCAATGAAAAAGACATAGAAGAAAAGGAAGGGTAAGGAACAATATAGAAGAAAAGGAGGAGAAAAGGGAAGAGGAAAAGATCGGAAAAGAGACAAGGGCACTCCAGGTTCCCTGCGGGTCAGAAACATCTGGCTACAATGGGGAAAACAACAGATAGAATGCCTCCCCGGAAACTACGGCAGATAAATAGATCAATGAAAAAGACATAGAAGAAAAGGAAGGGTAAGGAACAATATAGAAGAAAAGGAGGAGAAAAGGGAAGAGGATAAGGTCGGAAAAGAGACAAGGGCAACTCCAGGTTCCCTGCGGGTCAGAAACATATGGCCACAGCGGGGAAAACAACAGATAGAATGCCTCCCCGGAAACTACAATAGCATCGATATAGAAGAGAGATTTCAATTAGAACAGTACAGGAAAGAAAAGGAATGGGTGTAAGGAAAAATATCGAATAAGAAATATGATTAAGAAAAGGGAAGAGGATAAGGTCGGAAAAGAGACAAGGGCACTCCAGGTTCCCTGCGGGTCAGAAACATATGGCTACAGGGGGGAAAACAACAGATAGAATGCCTCCCCGGAAACTACAGCAGATATAGATCAATGAAAAAGACATAGAAGAAAAGGAAGGGTAAGGAACAATAAAGAAGAAAAGGAGGAGAAAAGGGAAGAGATAAGATCGGAAAAGAAACAAGGGCACTCCAGGTTCCCTGCGGGTCAGAAACATATGGCTACAGTGCGGAAAACAACAGATAGAATGCCTCCCCGGAAACTACAGCAGATATAGATCAATGAAAAAGACATACTGTAGAAGAAAAGGAAGGGTAAGGAACAATATAGAAGAAAAGGAAGAGAAAAGGGAAGAGGATAAGGTCGGAAAAGAGACAAAGGCACTCCAGGTTCCCTGCGGGTCAGAAACATATGGCTACAGTGGCGAAAACAACAGATAGAATGCCTCCCGGGAAACTACAGCAGATATAGATCAATGAAAAAGACATAGAAGAAAAGGAAGGGTAAGGAACAATATAGAAGAAAAGGAGGTGAAAAGGGAAGAGGATAAGGTCGGAAAAGAGACAAGGGCACTCCAGGTTCCCTGCGGGTCAGAAACATATGGCTACAGTGGGGAAAACAACAGGTAGAATGCCTCCCCGGAAACTACAGCAGATATAGATCAATGAAAAAGACATAGAAGAAAAGGAAGGGTAAGGAACAATATAGAAGAAAAGGAGGAGAAAAGGGAAGAGGATAAGGTCGGAAAAGGAAAGAAGAGCACTCCAGGTTCCCTGCGGGTCAGAAACATAAGGCTACAGTGGGGAAAACAACAGATAGAATGCCTCCCCGGAAACTACAGCAGATATAGATCAATGAAAAAGACATAGAAGAACAGGAAGGGTAAGGAACAATACAGAAGAAAAGGAGGAGAAAAGGGAAGAGGATAAGATCGGAAAAGAGACAAGGGCACTCCAGGTTCCCTGCGGGTCAGAAACATATGGCTACAGCGGGGAAAACAACAGATAGAATGCCTCCCGGGAAACTACAGCAAATAGATCCATGAAAAAGACATAGAAGAAAAGGAAGGGTAAGGAACAATATAGAAGAAAAGGAGGAGAAAAGGGAAGAGGATAAGGTCGGAAAAGAGACGAGGGCACTGCAGGTTCCCTGCGGGTCAGAAACATATGTCTACAGTGGGGAAAACAGCAGATAATCAGCAGATAGAATGCCTCCCCGGAAACAGCAGCAGATATAGGTCAATGAAGAAAACATAGAAGAAAAGGAAGGGTAAGGAACTATATAGAAGAAAAGGATGAGAAAAGGGAAGAGGATAAGGTCGGAAAAGAGACAAGGGCACTCCAGGTTCCATGCGGGTCAGAAACATATGGCTACAGCAGGGAAAACAACAGATAGAATGCCTCCCCGGAAACTACAGCAGATATAGATCAATGAAAAAGACATAGAAGAAAAGGAAGGGTAAGTAACAATATAGAAGAAAAGGCGGAGAAAAGGGAAGAGGATAAGATCGGAAAAGAGACAAGGGCACTCCAGGTTCCCTGCGGGTCAGAAACATCTGGCTACAGTGGGGAAAACAACAGATAGAATGCCTCCCCGGAAACTACAGCAGATATAGATCAACGAAAAAGACATAGAAAAAGAGGAAGGGTAAGGAACAATATAGAAGAAAAGGAGGAGAAAAGGGAAGAGGATAAGGTCGGAAAAGAGACAAGGGCACTCCAGGTTCCCTGCTGGTCAGAAACATATGGCTACAGTGGGGAAAACAACAGATAGAATGCCTCCCGGAAACTACAGCAGGTATAGATCAATGAAAAAGACATAGAAGAAAAGGAAGGGTAAGGAACAATATAGAAGAAAAGGAGGAGAAAAGGGAAGAGGATAAGATCGGAAAAGAGACAAGGGCACTCCAGGTTCCCTGCGGGTCAGAAACATATGGCTACAGCAGGGAAAACAACAGATAGAATGCCTCCCCGGAAACTACAGCAGATATAGATCAATGAAAAAGACAGAAGAAAAGGAATGGTAAGGAAAAAATATAGAAGAAAAGGAGGAGAAAAAGGGAAGAGGATAAGATCGGAAAAGAGACAAGGGCACTCCAGGTTCCCTGCGGGTCAGAAACATCTGGCTACAGCGGGGAAAACAACAGATAGAATGCCTCCCGGGAAACTACAGCAAATAGATCCATGAAAAAGACATAGAAGAAAAGGAAGGGTAAGGAACAATATAAAGAAAAGGAGGAGAAAAGGGAAGAGGATAAGATCGGAAAAGAGACAAGGGCACTCCAGGTTCCCTGCGGGTCAGAAACATATGGCTACAGCGGGGAAAACAGCAGATAGAATGCCTCCCCGGAAACAACAGCAGATATAGATCAATGAAAAAGATATAGGAGAAAAGGAAGGGTAAGGAACAATATAGAAGAAAAGGAGGAGAAAAGGGAAGAGGATAAGGTCGGAAAAGAGACAAGAGCACTCCAGGTTCCCTGCGGGTCAGAAACATAAGGCTACAGTGGGGAAAACAGCAGATAATCAGCAGATAGAATGCCTCCCCGGAAACTACAGCAGATATAGATCAATGAAAAAAACATAGAAGAAAAGGAAGGGGAAGGAACAATATAGAAGAAAAGGAGGAGAAAAGGGAAGAGGATAAGGTCGGAAAAGAGACAAGGGCACTCCAGGTTCCCTGCGGGTCAGAAACATCTGGCTACAGCGGGAAAACAACAGATAGAATGCCTCCCCGGAAACTACAGCAGATATAGATCAATGAAAAAGACATAGAAGAAAAGGAAGGGTAAGGAACAATATAGAGGAAAAGGAGGAGAAAAGGGAAGAGGATAAGGTCGGAAAAGAGACAAGGGCACTCCAGGTTCCCTGCGGGTCAGAAACATATGGCTACAGTGGGGAAAACAACAGATAGAATGCCTCCCCGGAAACTACAGCAGATATAGATCAATGAAAAGACATAGAAGAAAAGGAAGGGTAAGGAACAATATAGAAGAAAAGGAGGAGAAAAGGGAAGAGGATAAGGTCGCAAAAGAGACAAGGGCACTCCAGGTTCCCTGCGGGTCAGAAACATATGGCTACAGTGGCGAAAACAACAGATAGAATGCCTCCCCGGAAACTCCAGCAGATATAGATCAATGAAAAAGCATAGAAGAAAAGGAAGGGTAAGTAACAATATAGAAGAAAAGGCGGAGAAAAGGGAAGAGAGAGAAAAAGGAAGAGGATAAGGTCGGAAAAGAGACAAGGGCACTCCAGGTTCCCTGCGGGTCAGAAACATCTGGCTACAGTGGCGAAAACAACAGATAGAATGCCTCCCCGGAAACTCCAGCAGATATAGATCAATGAAAAAGCATAGAAGAAAAGGAAGGGTAAGTAACAATATAGAAGAAAAGGAGGAGAAAAGGGAAGAGGATAAGATCGGAAAAGAGACAAGGGCACTCCAGGTTCCCTGCGGGTCAGAAACATATGGCTACAGTGGGGAAAACAACAGATAGAATGCCTCCCCAGAAACTACAGCAGATATAGATCAATGAAAAAGACATAGAAGAAAAGGAAGGGTAAGGAACAATATAGAAGAAAAAGGAGGAGAAAAGGGAAGAGGATAAGATCGGAAAAGAGACAAGGGCACTCCAGGTTCCCTGCGGGTCAGAAACATAAGGCTACAAAGGGGAAAACAACAGATAGAATGCCTCCCCGGAAACTACAGCAGATATAGATCAATGAAAAAGACCTCATAGAAGAAAGAAAGGACGGAAGGGGCAAAAGGGCCGTAAGAAACAATATAGAAAAAAAGAAGGAGAAAAGGGAAGAGGATAAGATCGGAAAAGAGACAGGGGCACTCCAGGTTCCCTGCGGGCCAGAAACATATGGCTACAGCGGGGAAAACAACAGATAGAATGCTTCCCCGGAAACTACAGCAGATATAGATCAATGAAAAAGACATAGAAGAAAAGGAAGGGTAAGGAACAATATAGAAGAAAAGGAGGAGAAAAGGGAAGAGGATAAGGTCGGAAAAGAGACAAGGGCACTCCAGGTTCCCTGCGGGTCAGAAACATATGGCTACAGTGGGGAAAACAACAGATAGAATGCCTCCCCGGAAACTACAGCAGATATAGATCAATGAAAAAGACATAGAAGAAAAGGAAGGGTAAGGAACAATATAGAAGAAAAGGACGAGAAAAGGGAAGAGGATAAGGTCGGAAAAGAGACAAGGGCATGACAAGGGCATTCCAGGTTCCCTGCGGGTCAAAAACATATGGCTACAGTGGCGAAAACAACAGATAGAATGCCTCCCCGGAAACTACAGCAGATATGGGTCAATGAAAAAGGCATAGAAGAAAGGGAAGGGTAAGGAACAATATAGAAGAAAAGGAGGAGAAAAGGGAAGAGGATAAGATCGGAAAAGAGACAAGGGCACTCCAGGTTCCCTGCGGGTCAGAAACATATGGCTACAGCAGGGAAAACAACAGATAGAATGCCTACGGATACAGACATAGAAGAAAAGGAAGGGAAAGGACTATTATAGAAACAAAAGGACAAGGAAAGGGAAGCGGATAAGAGCGGAAAAGAGACAAGGGCACTCCAGGTTCCCTGCGGGTCAGAAATGTGGCTACAGTAGAAAAACAACAGATAAAATGCCCCCCGGAAACTACAGCAGATATAGATCAATGAAAAAGACATAGAAGAAAAGGAAGGGCAAGGAACAACATAGAAGAAAAGGAGGAGGCATTCTAACTGTATTTCGCCTGTAAAATACCAGTAAAAACTTACATTTTCTTACCAATTTTGTCGCCGCATTCTAACTGTGTTTCTGCATATTTACAGGTGTTTCCTCAGTTAGAATGCGACTGCCGTGGGGGGGGGGCCAAACGGGCCACCATCACGCGAAGCCAAAACCGCATTCTAACTTTGTTTTTAACGGTATATGTATTATTATATATTATATGTATGTGTGTCTGTCAGAAAATGTACATATAAAAGGATCAATACACACGGATAATAGCACCGAAAAAGACTTATAAGCAGGTGCTACAGTTGCCATCCAAAATTGACCAGAGATTGGAAAAGGTGCCTGGTTTATGAGAACCAAGAACTCAAGGGTGCCCAACCAATTGCCTCTAATTATATGGGCTCTCTGGCTCTCTATATAACGTATAAACTTTTCGGGCACAGCATAAGTGAATAATTACCATTGAGTCATTGAGCCACACGAAAGTGATGTTTGAGACACATCTCAAGTGTAGACTGGAAAATATCAGCTGTATCAAATGCTATCCTATCCCTATAAACATCTATAAACCGCGGAAACCATGGTGGATGTAGGGGAATTACACATACTTGGGAGCATTTGGGATTATGATAGGCTCCACAAGAGATTTCATGGCACAATCAATGACAAATCTCCTCAAACCACCAGCGCCAAAGTTCTTTCCGATGAAGAAAGTGCAAGACATGACCAACCACAGTGGCTTTACACAACACATGTTTAAAGACAATATAATATTCAAGACGAATAACTATACATACTATACTATAGCTGTCTTGAGACTCTGCATTTCTACATTGCTCCATCGAGATTCGAAGGTGTGGCCTTGTTGACAACGCCGAACTGCATGCGACCGATGGCTGCCTGACAGAAAGAAAGTCAGAAACTCGGAAAGTGATGAAGCTTTGGAGACAAACCTTTTATAACAGTTTACACACTCAGCATGCCAGTTGGAACCCAAGCTTGTGGCAATTTCCGCAACACTGGTGAACATATTGTTTTCTCAATTGAGCCTTTGGGTTTCCGTACCATATCTGGTTGGTGGTTTCAACCCCTCTGACAAAATATTAGTCAGTTGGGATAATTATTCCCAATATATGGAAAAATAAGATTGATGTTCCCAACCACCAACCAGATATTTGTTTTATTGTTCAACTGTCTACATGCTCTGCCGGTCAAGCCAGGGAAGCTGGGGACACACCAACCATGGGTCAGGTGGTAGACAAGACCTTGGGGACCAAACATATGCGGGAGTCCAATATTAGGGGTATAGGCGGTATAGGATATTTTTCCATGAATCTTGGACAGCCAGAAAACCTCAACCTTGAGGCCTCCAAACTTTGGGAAAGCTTTCAGAATCATATGATGCTGAAACCATGTGAAACCCATCTGAATAGACACGTCCCAACAACATGGAACCCACTTTTTCAATTGGGGTAGGAGCATATGAATAGCGGACACAATTACTTGTTGATTTTCATGCCATGCACAAACTGGGATCGTCTCCTATCGGTAGTGAACATTCTTGTGTTCTCAGACTTTGAGGCGCCTCATGCAAAACAGGGGTATCGGTATAGGGTCGTCCCCTATCGGTAATGAAGGTTTTGCACACTTCTCAGAAAGACCAAGGTGAAGCAAAACTAAATTAATATAAGATTTTGTATTACAATAATTGGATATAATTGGTACTCATATCTGCCAGGAGGGGTGATATCCAATGCTGCTTTTCAGTCACCCGAATGATCGCCAAGTTTCGGAATGCGATGTGGGAAGCGCGGGAACAAAGGTGATGCTTTGTTTCTGAAGCACCTCACACTTTTCCCTAGGCCCCAGCTGTGTGAACAACCGAAACTGGATCCTGCCCTTCATAGTGTCCAACAATCGTGATGATTTGTCATGGCGTGCTGGAAAATCCATCATTTATAGAAATTTTACATTTGAAAACCTCCATTTATAAGGGATTTGCAATTGCCACATTTGATTACAGGAGGGCACATCAATATCTCATCAGCCAACATCATTTCGTTTCCATTCCTTTTTATTAAGGTGTTTTGCTGGCCTTGGATTTGCACCAGAATAATTGACGGTCTTGGTTGCTGCTGCCCGAAATTGGTTTACGGGACATCCGACAGGAATCCTGAAAATGCTGGATGGCAAAAACCATTGGTTTCCTGATGTTTCCTCATCCTCTAATGGAATCAGACAGCCAAGCCCTCCCCCAAAAAAATACACAAGATCAATGTCTATGTTGTTGCTAGTCCATGTTCTTTTCCAAAATCAGTAGGTTAACCATTGTCTAATGCCCAGGTCTCGTGTACTGGTCAAATATGCATCTTTGATCATTTTTTTGCGGGTGATGTCTTTTTCAAAAACAATTTTGGTGGTAATACACGTTTCTTCTCGTTCATTGCATCTTAATTTATGGTAAAACATTGTCAATGCACATGTTTGATCATTGTGGCAGGCAAAAACTCAAAGACTGACAGTTGAAATCTGGCATGTTCATCGTTGTTGCCAGGAAAATCAACAATTCTGCCGCACTGCCGCTTTAAAAACCCACAGTTCTAAGTCCTAAGTCAACTTTGTCACCCCATTTATGGAATAATGACCCCCATTTATCACCATAAATTAAAAAAATATATATATATATGGTAAGTTCATGTAAATTCCCTTTTTCAATAGGTACTGTAAATGATCATAAATCATCTCCAGATGGTGCCAGTCTCTGCCGCCTTGGCACCCCCAGGGGCACCGCCACCACCACCGCGTCCGCGCTCTGCGTGACGCTGCTGCCGTTCTCGGTGTAGGTCACGTTCGCGGTGCAGGAGACGTCGCCAAAACCCATGCAGTACTCCACTTGGGTGACCTCAGTGGGAACGTGCCCAGGTGCTGCCCCAATCTGCCCCAGTTCAGAATCGCTAAGTTGGTAAAAACATGTAAACACATATACAAACATGTAAAAACTGGCTGAATTCTATGATTCGTGGCAAATATAGCGACTATCTCGAACCAGTTAGTGGAGTCCGAGAAAAAACTAGCTGAATTCTATGGTTTATGGTAGGCACATCAAACTAGTTCATGGGGGTTATAAACAAACATCACTAGCGGGAAGTGGGAAGGCACTTTGTGTAGTTAGACAAAGCTGCAAAGCCTGGCGCTGCGACCCAGGAACAAAGTTGCATTGCGGCGGATGTAAATTATATACTTAGACCAGTAATCATGACTCAAATTGCATTGTAATTTTCACTCAAAAAACACAGATGCAAATCCCATTGGGCACCAAACTGTCAACCAGTTTAAAGTTTGAAAGACAGTTCTCGCTGCGCATCCATGTAAATGCCTGATGATGCCTGCAAGGCACAAGAGATAATAGATTGGTGGAAACAATGATGCATATGTGATGTAAATATATTATGCATACGTACAAACATCATACAACCAATAATATGTATATATATATATATATATGTACATAAATAGATATGTTTAATAATTGCTTTATCTATCATACTAGTATTATAAAACATATTCGCCCCAACCCGGACGTTGCTCCACACTTACAATCATCATGATCATCATGATCACCATGATCATCATGATCATGATCATGATCATCATCATCATCATGACATTATGATCATCATCACATCATGATCATCATCACATTAAAATTTTCCATCCCTCTGAAAAATATGTTGACCGGGGTAATAACATCAACTGTATCTTCATGTTGGATGAAAATTCGCCACCCTCTCTGAACAATATGTTGAGTGGGGTAATAACATCAACTTTATCGTCATAAGGGATCAAAATTCGCCACCCCCTATGAAAAATATGTTGAGTGGGGTAATAACATCAACTTTATCGTCATAAGGGATCAAAATTCGCCACCCCCTATGAAAAATATGTTGATTGAGGCAATAACATCAACGTTATCTTCATATCCACCTGAAGTCAGACGCGGCGCAACGTCAGGGTTGCAGCGAACATATTAAAACAGAAAAACAAGCTATTATTGTAACACATTTAAATATCCTATATTAAATCACAGCATGTTGTCTAAGCAAAACATTAACGTCTGATATATCAAAATAATCTGTATTTATGTTGTATATTAGATGATATATGTTATTATGTTATAACTACATATGATGTTAACGTATATATATATATCAAAAGTTGAATTACATCGTATCATATTATCATGTCATCCAGGGTTGGCATTATGCCTTGCCTTATCATGAATATAAATCTAGAATCAAACAGTTGGCAAACACAGATTTACATTTAAACCTCTGGACAATAGCTTAACAACAGACTTGGGGATACGAAGTAGCTAAAACGTGGTGACGCCACAAAATATGCTCGTTATTGCTCGTTGATTTACACACCCCATTAACTATAAAAGGTGGTGCCAAATAGTGTATGATATTTAGATATATTTAGTACACGGTGGTGCCTGAGCTCGGTCGTGAAGTTGGTTTATTTCACGAATAGTTCACCGTTGAGTTTTATGGTAGATATAAAGAAGAATCAGTTACCGGGCCTTGACCAACGAACTTAATTTGGGGGGGACCACCTTCTAGAAATCTAGTACAATACAAATATATACAAATATAATATACAACATATCCAGTAACAATCATGGCAGGTTGGTGGTTTTAACCATCTTGAAACATATTAGTCAATGGGAATTATTATCCCATATATGATGGACAATAAAAAATGTTTGAAACCACCAACCAGATGGAGTAACCAATCGCAATTACCATTAAAAATACATGGGTGATTATTTATAAAATCATGTTGACATAATGTGGACCGTGTGTACCCAGTAACAAAAATGGACATTGATGTTTTGTCTTTGTCAAGGCACGCAAATGCTCCATTAATTATGTTCAAGCCATTTTTCACTAGAATATTGCCATGAATTGTTTGTCTGAAAATAAGTACCCGGCAAATCCCATGCTCCATGCTCTATCGTCATTTTGTCCATTAAATCGCATCTTTTATGGGTATCCCGGGTATCCCCATTTTTTCGAAGACAGGCACATCTTTGTTGATTCCAACCCCCACCTTCAGGCAGTCATCGGCCCCACCTTGGCTCCAGTCTTCACAGTCCCTCCAGCGCTTTGGAAGCGCTGAACCAGGCCGTTCACTAGGGAGACGTATCCATCCAACATCCTCACAACAAGGTGGAGCCCCTATGGCTTATAACTATGTACATGAAGGCAACATGCCAAACTAGGCCATCAGCGTCCTAACGCTTTAAAGCTCTAGCTTACGCTGTCTAACTTCTCGTGCACCACCTTGTGGCCCCATGTCCAGCCCCATTTTTTCCGTAGGATTTTCCCAAATCCAATTTACATATCATGACCTATCCCCAACTGCAGGATGACAAACCATCTTGAATCACCATGTTGGATGGTTCAATTTTTCAATCCACGCGGGAGCGGTTGGGTAAACCAACCGAAAATTTCCGAGCGTCAACCACTCGGGACCGCCTGTCTCTTCCACCTCGCTCTGGTAGATCTTTGCTGCGGACACCAAATCCACGGCGGAACCTTCGTTGAAGTCCCAGCCCGCCAAACCTCACGAGGGACAGGCTCGTCGTTCAACAAAGGGGAGGATATGCGCAAAACATCGCAAAACATCATGCTGCTGGTTGTTTTGTTGAACGGGATTCTCTGTTAAATGATGATAATCGCGGGGATATTGGGCAATTAGAAAAAAATCATCAACCAACAGGGTTTTGAAGATTGCATATTAGTGAAAACAATTCCATGCAATGGTGAGTTGTTGGTGTTTGATCATAGAGGCTTGAAACAGGGAAAAAAGGGACATCTATGGTACCAGCCAGCCGTGCTACCAGTCCTCCTCGATTAAATCCACCCAAAAAATCCCCAAAAAAACAACGAGGCCTTTTTGTTACGACTTGTTGGGACGCTTGCCTGGCCTTTGCTGGCCACCCGTTGGATTATATGAAATACGCGGGGTGGTAGGTTTTGTGGCTGATCTGAATCCAAATCATTCTGAATCAAATCCCACGCTGATAATCTTGATTGCGTGAATCTGACCTGTGGCTGACCTGTGGTCTATCCATAAGATGTTTCTCTTGAACTACTTCATGATACTTCATGCAACCTGGTCCATCCATGACTTGTTCGCTCGGCACCAAAGCATGCAGGACCCCGCATGCTTCCCTCATCGAGACAGGCAATGGTTTGTCATTTTTGGGGTCCCATATTACCCGGGGTTGGTTTCCGACCTCCTAACAATCTCTTTGACGATGATGCCCGGTTTTGGCATACCATCACTGATCTACTGGATGTACACTACAATGGCAACATTTTTCATCAACCAACTAGTGGGACACCAAAATTTTATCTGGTCAATGTACAACTATAAAACCATCATCTGCGAAATTCTGCACCACCAGAAATAAACAATTAAACAACAGTAAATTAACATAGACCTTGGTAGATAGGGGTTGGAAGATTAGTTTCCTCTAAAAATTGGTGATTTTCAGGGTCCATCTGTTAATATACCAGAGGGTAAACAACAGTCTTAAGATTATTCCCTAGAAATCACCCATACCCAGGTCATCCCACTTCACCAGAAATGTCCACATCCTTTCTGTTGAACTCCCATCATGACCATCATCTGTGAGCCCAGCCACACATTTCTCCCTCCACGGTGTTGAAAAAGGCGGGGTCGTAGGACCTCAAAAACCTGGGTGTTGTGCCGGTTCCCACAAAATGGTGCCCCCGGTTCTTGGCGATGTTGGTGCAAATTCTATGATTTATGATAGATATGATATAACTAAATTATATTTAATGGGGTTTATCAACCAACTTAGAACTGGGTGGCACCAAATCGCGGTAGATTCGCCAAAGTATGCTTGCAAAACCTTGAAAAAGGATGTAAACAATTTGAGGAAATTAACATGAATCCAACAAGAATAATCCATTGGCTAGGTTATAAAAACAAATGCCATGAGGTTCCCAAATAGACTATCAAAATAGTAGCCTCCTGTCAACTCCCATATCATAGCCGTGGAGTTTTCCAGCTCCACGGGACTGCTCCAGCGTGCCAGTGGCACCGTGGCCTGGCTCAGCGTCCCAGCACCAGAGCTCCCACTTCGCCACTTGGTTGGCGTTGTACTTCCTGAGCTCCGATCAGATCCATGGTGTTTTCCGCACAACGAAATCATATGACGTTCGCCAAGAAACAAAAACACCCCTGGTCAATGCTCGAAAAAAATATGTAGATATACATGTTGTTTTTTTGTTCCATATCTATGGTAGTTTACTGGAGGGTAAACCCAAAGTCTAGATATATCTGTATATGCAATGATTACATGGGTCACCGAGTAAAAGCGGTGTCCTGTGACTGGCCATGTTGGAGAAGTGATAGCGTCACGCAAACACACGCTCACACACACACACACGCATATCATACGGTATACATCATAGATAGTAAAATGTATAATCACATATATATATATACATATATATAATATCACACACACACACATTTTTAAATATGTAGATATATAATTGTATATATATATATATATATGTATTCAATTCATATGATGTATATATCGAACACACACACACATATATATATATATATATATCGGAGGATATGTCATTGCCGTGCTTTTCATTGCCGCTGTCTCGTATCAGGCGGTGACCAGCCAGTGATGAACCTCGGTGAAGCTAACCTCATCTAACAGTAACTCTAGTTAGCATATGTTACCATAGAGCCTATGGTAAGCCTAGTTATAAGACTGGTTGGTGGTTGACCTACCCCTCTGAAAATATTGGTCACTTGGGATGATTTTCCATTCCCAACTGAATGGAAAGTCATAATCCATTCATGTTCCAGTCACCACCAACCAGATATATTGTTATTCCAATTATTAACCACTATTAACCACTATTAACCATAGATTAACCATAGATTAACCATAGATTAACCATAGATTAACCAGAAGATGTTATAAGTTATTCGCAAACCATTCTGTTGGAGATATGGCTGAGTCATCCTGTCACTGAACAGCCTTGCTTCGTGTTGTTACCTTCAGCACTTCGATGCATTGCGGCAAGAGTGATACGAACACATCCATCGGATCCATGGTGCTGGTATATTAATGCTAACATAAAGGGGGTATATTGATGGTAAATGACACCATATATAGCATACATGGATCCTATGGGACATAACACAACTTACCACAACGACCAACGACGACCTGATCTTTTTCCCAAGGCTCACCCCATCCTTGTCATAGCCTCAGGGACGAGTTGGAAGTGTCTGCGGTAGATCTGAAACTTCAAGGTCCGCTACAGACACTACAAGTGTTGCTATCATATCAAAATATCATAAACAAAATCCACGGAATCTTAAGATGTCCCGATTCGAATTCTTCGCATTAAACCAGCACTCCACCAATGTCTCATCAAAACTTGCTCAAGATATCTCGATCCGATCCCATTGCAAGTCCGAAAAGTAACATACCGTATACCCCACTAAAACATACCTAAAATTACACATCAATTTCAATCATCTTTTTGGCTTACAACTTACCTTGCGGTTGCTTAAGGGCGCCATTAAAACAGGTAACTCAACAATTTTCAGTAGATTCCAAATTTCTGGTGAAGCGCGAAAATCCAAACCGCATCTTCAACTCTAGCTCCAAAAATTCTCAAAACCTCCAGTCTTCCAGAACTTTCTCCCAGCTTTCCCCAGAGTTGCCACCGAGCGGCGGCAGAGTTGCTTGTCCGGATGGTCCTCGGTCCGCAGATTCAGCCCCTGCACCACCGCGGTCAGCGGGTTCTGCACACTGGCGCCGTGCACCCAGGAGGCACCGAAGTCTGCGGGGAAGCCCAAAGACGTGTCAGTCCAGGTGCGGCCGCCTTAGCGGAGCCGGAGGTGATTTCATGGCGCTTTGTGAAGAAATGGTGCAAGATGTGCAAGGGATGATGTTGTCAAACTTGAATTTAAGCCATGGACATGAAACCGAAAACTTGGGATTTTCATTGATTTTATATGATTCAATGATTTCTCTGCATTGCCAATGTTGGAACCCTGTGGCCTGCCCTTTCCGCTTCGCCACCAGTTTCACCAAGGTGCATATCACATATCACTCCCAAACTCAAAATGGCTATCTATCCATGGAAATTCAGAAGTCCATTGTGGCCACTTCAACTGATGAGTCAAGATTCTCAGCTTTGGCCTAAGTTAGAATTTCGATTAGTGAGAATTTCCGTAAAACACCTTGAGATTCTTGATCGTAAAAACTGAGATATTTCTCTCGAAAAAATCTGGTTAAATTTGGGTAACCACCATGATCAATCCCGATCCAATCAGCAACTGGTTAGGAGCCCTGGTGAAAGTGGTGATGCTATCTCCATGTATCTCCCACTTTCTTACCATGATTTGACCTCCAAATGAATTAACACTCAACCATTCTGTGCAGTTTTTTGTTTTTTAAATGGTGGTTTCCCTTCCAAGAAAGTCTTTCCCTGCGATTTGGCACCGAAACGAGCCGTCACGAGCCCAACAACCCAAAGCCTGACAACTGCAAAAACCATTTCCACAAAAAAGCGGTGATGTCCCCACACTTCCCCAGCTTCAACGGTCCCGTTTTTGTGAAAACTCATGTGTATCCATTTTTCAGCTCTCACACCAGCATAGATTGTAACAAGGCTCCCAACCAAAACAAAGGATCTAAACAACATCCAATATAAATAATAGCATCCAATATCTGGATCACATAGCATTTTACTCTCCAGCTATTTGACATACAGTGGCCATGGAAAATTGTCTCATTTACAGATGACTTACCTATTAGACATGGTGATCTTCCACAGCTGATGCTAGTAAAACATGGTGATTAGATGGTACTTTCATCAAATCTGGGTCAATTACCCTCCAGTAAATTAACATAGACCCTGCCAGATAGGGGTTGGAAGGCTAGGTTCCACTAAAAATTGGTAATTTTCAGGGTCTTTGTCAATTTACCAAAGAGTATAAGTCACTTACCTGACCTAAGATGATGTTGGGATACTTACCCCTACCATAATTTGAGGTCACCATGAGGTTCCTTTCTATTTTGCACATTTATCGCTTCATCTCAGCTGGTTAGAGTAACATAGAGTAACAATAACTGGTTGGTCGTTTCAACCCTCTGAAAAATATTAGTCAGTTGGGATTACTATTCCCAATATATGGAAAATAAAAAATGTTCCAAACCACCAGCCAGTATAAATATCTCCAAAGAGCAACTATATCGCCACTAATTTACTAATTTATATACTACCAAACATCTAACCAATCTAGTTTATATGACCAGCATATATATATAAAGTTTGGTTAGATTCTATTATTCCTCGCACCACGCCTGTAAAGAGTCTGTAAAGAATATGGGGAAAACATAGTAACACAGGTAATGCTATGATTTAATTTGAGATATTCATAGTAACTATAACCAAACATACCCTCTGTAAACTAACATAGCTGTGGAACATCACAATTTTTAGTGCGTCAATCAACTGTTTCTATGGCCATGTTCAATTTTCAATAGCTATGTAACAAATTGCCATAGGGTATAGTTATAGTTAAAGCTATGGTAGTATAATTACCAATGATTTGAACGAGTTAATTATAGCTACCATATTGCCACATGATTTAATATGATATGACCATTATTAACTATATTAACAGTTAATATTGTATATAATATTAATATACCATTGGTAGTTAAAAATATGATATATCAATAGATAATTATCAGTTATCAATGACTCTGACTCATGACCATTATTGATAACTATAATTGATAACTATAACTATAGCTATTGATAACAATAACTATTATATATCTGGTTGGTGGTTGACCTACCCCTCTGAAAAAAAAATATGAAGGTCAGTTGGGATGATGACATTCCCAATATATGAATATATTATATGGAAAAAAAACATGTTCCAAACATTTCCAAACCACCAGCCAGTTATTATTTTGATCTGACTATAACCAAACATAACCATCGGCTTCGCCGAGTCGCCCAAGCGATCCCTGCCCTCGAGCAGCGTCACGCTGTGGCCCTCCGCCTGCAGCTTTCCGGCGGCGCTGATGCCGCCCATGCCGGCGCCCACCACGATCACGTCCTTTTTTTGGCGGGGAGAAAAGAGGGACTTGACTCGGAGATCTGGGCATTTTACCCTCTGGCAAACAGCCACATAGCGAACTGGAAAATCACTATGCTATTAATGGGTAAATCCACTATTTCTATGGCCATTTTCAATAGCTATGTTAGTTTACCAGAGGGTATATGGGATCTTATTTGGGTTTTTGGATTTATCGGGATTTTGCATGGTTTGTTTGTAGGGATTCTATTTGTATAGGGATTTATAGGGATTCTACAATGATTTCTTTTGGGGATCGGGGATTTTGGGGATTGAACTGGCAACACAGTGGGGATGGATTCATTCGGTTTGTGATAGCTAAGTTCGTTGACTTAACTGCTGAGTTCATGGTAGATTGGTTAAAACTAAAAAGCAACAAGCAGAACTGGGGGGTCACCACATTGGGGAAAATGGGTTGAACTTGGAAATGGACACTTTGTATGGGAGGTGAAAATCAAGTGGTTGATCCGAATATCCCCAAGAAAATGTGATCTCAAACATTCTACATCAAATCATCCCAACATAACAGCATACCCTCAGGCTTCTTGCAGCTATAAAACAGACTTAACAGAACTCCTTTCACAGCTCTCCATCCTTTCGGTCACTCAAGGCCTAATGCCTTCGCCCTTCCTAACGAAGTTTAGCGCCCTCCCAATCATTTCAAAAGCATCACAAACTCCACTGTTTGACCATGTTTGACCGCTAGAAACTTTGGCAAACATGGTTTTATAATGTTTTATATTCTTCACAGAAGCCAGCTTCGCTTGGTTTCAACATCCCAATACGGCAGGGGAAGTAAAATACCCCACATGCCGCAAGAGACGGATCAAGCTATTCAAAACAGGCTTCCCCTTCTTCCTCTGACTTCTCTATTTGCTTCACAAACATGGTATGGCCATGGCTGCTACTTGCATGGGGTTCCACCCATCAACAACAGCCCCAGGAGCCAAGCCATCCACCGCTATCAGCACACAGAGCAACGCTCCAGCGAGCTCCCTACACGCCATGGTGCAACTCTCACACCGCTTCGCAACCCTTGAGCCACACCATAAAAAAGGTCTCAAAGGCTGGTTGTGGTGCTACATCTCAGCTGGCTCTATATCCTATCCCAGTTCAGGAGAACATGGATTTTTTATGGATGTTTAAAGTTTAGACATGGCGTATACTCGGACATGGGTGACCATTTTTTTGGGGTTCAGGCATGTTCAGGCTGCTTCGCTGGCATTTTCCCATGCTCATCCAATATCTTGAGACGATGTTTGTCCATTTGTTCTCTCTCCCTTCGTTGATTCAAAGAAATAACAGCAACACATATGAGACTTATGTAAGATTCTCAAGTTATCTACATAATATGAACTCAGCAAGTATCTGATGACTCCCCAGGTCGCCCACAGGCCCCAAAAACGAGGCGACTGAGAGGCTTAGCTGAGAGGCTTAGCTGAGAGGCTTAGCTGTGGAAGCCATGGCCAAAGAGGAAAGTTCGATGCTTAAATGGTGATGTTCCAGCTCGCAAACTGTTAAATTGCCAAAGCGCACTGACAAAAAAAGTGGGGGGCTGTCCACTCGTGGTTGCACTTAAGTGGTGATGTTCCAGTTCGCAAACTTGTTGAATTATTGGAGGGGATCATTTGCAATTTACTGACTGGTGGTCAAGGGGGGGTACTCCCCCAAGTAAGTAGTGAGATGAGGACATCCATAATATCATGCTTTGAATCCAAATTCAGGAGCAAAATCATCTACTTATATGGGCTGTGCGATGAATTAACTAGTTAGTAACTGGGTGACAATCCATTATTTAGCTACTTACTAACCACTTCACTAATCCCGATCTAAATATGTAATAATATGTAAGTACTCTCCTGGTGAGGCTTCCATTCTCGCACTTGAGGATCAAAGGACCTTAGGACCTTGTTGTTTCTGTCCCTGGCATCATGATGTCCTGGAATTGGGGACTATTAGCTTTGCCAGGGACTTGAAACCACCCCGACCCCACAGAAAAAAGCTGGGGATGCAACCTGCATTGCAGCTGAAACCAACACGGCCCCAGAGGAGAAAGGCCGTGAAGGCTTGAAGCAACGCGGCTCTTGGATCACAGGAGATGCATCGACTCCAAGGTCGTTTTTTGAGCAAACATCAAGGGTCACATCAGATGTTTTCAGCAGTAGACACTCAACATCATGTTCAAGATGACTGACACGTTTTTCCTTTTTATCAACACCCCAAAAAAACGAACAGTATAAAATCGTATACATATACCAAACTATAGCGTTACAAATCACCCAAACTAGTGATTTCGATATATAATTCACCATCCCCAATTTCACCCATGTTTATAGGTGGTATTTTTTTTAATGTTGGTCAAACAATACTAAATCATCCCCCAGTCATCACCATGTTTATAGGTGGTATAAACTTACCGTTCCCAGTCATGGGTGGTAAAAATGGAATTGTTTTACCAGGCCTGGGAGGTCCAGCTTGCACATCGGGGATCAGCTCGAAGGCTGCAAGCCTGAGTTTCAGCACCACGGCCTTTAAAGGTGGGCCAAGTGCAGTCGGGTGGAGATCTGGTAATGTTGAAATATATGCTTTAAAACATGATAATATATATATATACATATAAATATACAGTAATATAAATGTAATATATATATATATGTATATACATATATATACAACATGATATATATATATATATGTGTATGTATGTATGTATGTATGTATGTATGTATGTATGTATGTATGTATGTATGTATGTATGTGTGTATGCATATGTGAATTCATTATGAATATGTCAAAAGTATTCAAAAGTAAATGTCCTTTGGATTCGATGACTGGATTTGAGGAGCCAATGACGCCGTTTTTCACTGGGCTTGGTGGGTGATTTTTTCGGCTGTGCGTTTGTTTCTCCATGGGTTTACCATGCTTTGACATGCACATCTTCTCTCACTTTGTAGGGAACAAATGACTTCATACTCATGTTTGACCAGATCTGGATGCAGCAACTCATTTTTGTTACACCTACCCTTGGGTAAACTAACAGTTCCATGTGGAAAACCAGCCATTTGTAAACAATTCTCCTGGTGGTTTTCCCATGGCTTTTCCACATCATATACCATCTGGTTATTTAACATAGCCATGGAAAATCACCATTCTTAATAGCTAAACCATCTATTTCTATGGGCCAGCTATACCATGGCAAACTGTTAGTCATAACCAGAGGGTATCCCATGATGTTATAGCCCATGATATTCCCATGATATTTCCTAGAGTCTCCGAGGTCCGGATTCCCGCCGCGTTGCACGCGTTGCGGGGTTAGCCAAGCAACAGCTTTCCCTGCGTGGGCACACCACCAGGAACCGGTTCCAGCTGAAACCACCTGCCGCTGCGTTAAAAATGGTGGTTTTCTATGGCTACGTTAAATACCCAGATGGTAAGTTTTGAGGTACCCATGCCACTTTTCTGTACCTCTTATCCAACAGTTGTCCATGGATTGATTGCCCATGTTTTTTTCAGCAATTATCCCAATATCATCTCATTACTACCCTCTGGTAAACATACAAAAAAACTATGGAAAATCACCATCTTTAATAGGTAAGTCAACTATAAATGGTCCATTTTCAATAGCTATCTTAAATTACCAAAGGGTATCTCATAATGATCCCATTGTTTATTCAATGGTAGTGTAATGAAATGTAATGACTATCATTGTTTCCCACATGTCTATCCAATGCTTATCTCATTACCATGGTTGTAATAGTTGATAATAATCCAATCTCATTGATCATTCACGATGATGATACAATAAATCAACTATAATTATCCCATTATGTAACACTACAATTAGTCATCCACTGATTATCTCATAGTTTACCATGTTTCCCCAATATAATCTCATTACTATCTCATAATTATCCCATTGTTTATCCAATGATTATCTTATTACTATCCCTATGGATCCATGGCCACCGTCTGAGCAAATTATACCCCAAACACTTCCTAAGATTCTTCCAACTGATTATTTCAATGGATTGGTTTAAGGGAAAATTTACAGGAAAGCCCCATATTTAATGGGAAAATCGATGGTTTCCGGTTAAGATTTTCCCTTAAACCAAGCCATTGATTATTGTACCCATTGTTTATCCATTGCTATCTCATTACCACCATATTTCATCCCATGATTCTTCCAACTTCCCGGCGCCTGGGAGATTTCTTCCACTCCTGCGGCAAGGCCTCGGGCTCCGACGCCTTGTACCTGCACCCGATTCGGAAACACCCGGGCTTGGAGCCAAGGAATTGGTTTAAACCTAGTTTACAATAGTGACTATTGAAACTATTGGATTTATAGTTAGTAGAGTTACTATTGGTTTATAGTTGGATTGTCGCTCTTAGAGTGACTACTGGTTTACAGTTACTAGAGTTACTATTGTTGTTTCCTCCCAAGTTTGGTTCAACATGCTATAGTAGGTAAATATTTAATACGAGTATTCTAGTCTATATAGGGCTTCTATCCACCTTTCTTGTCTCGGGATTTGGGGATTGTTTGCTAAGAAGCCCCCATATATATATATATGTATGTATGTATGTATGTATGTATGTATGTAGGTATGTAGGTATGTAGGTATGTAGGTATGTAGGTATGTAGGTATGTAGGTATGTAGGTATGTAGGTATGTAGGTATGTAGGTATGTAGGTATGTAGGTATGTAGGTATGTAGGCATGTAGGTATGTAGGCATGTAGGTATGTAGGTATGTAGGTAGGTAGGTAGGTAGGTAGGTATGTAGGTATGTAGGTATGTATGTATGTATGTATATAAATGTATATAAATGTATATAAATGTATATAAATGTATATAAATGTATATATCTATGTACATATATATATATACTGTAGTTATTGTTAGTATGTATGTAATATGTAATTGTGTATGAATATTTCTGCGTTGGTATGTTTTGTAAATGACCTTCAAACTCCATTTAGGAAAAACACATGGGTCTATACCCACCAAAATTTGCAGAACCCCTTTTTCAAACCAAACCCACATATAAATGGATTGAGGACAATTGAAGCTGGAAACCATGGTTTTGCCTTCAGCTTCAGCCAAAGGGATTGAGCCACCAGTCTCAGAAAATATAGTTTAATAAACTCAGGTTTACAAAATGCTTCTGAACACATTCAAACACAATTAGGAGAAAAACGGCAAACAACTTGGAACCCTCTCACTGGACACCAAGTCCCTCACGGTGGGGTGTCTTTTTGGCCCCCCCGAGATCCTTCTAAACATAAACGAGTACAGTATACAATATGACCATGTATATAAAACTCTTAAGCCCTTGAAGACTTTGTCTGAAAACAGCATCATTGCCCCAAATTAGATGCTTTATCATCATTTAACCCTTAGATGAAGGTATACCCCATTTTCAAACGCAACAGAGTCACCTTCATAGCAGCCTGGCCTCATCTGCACCATTGGTTCAAAGGATCCCTCGTCGCTGTCCTCGCCCAAGAAACTCCGTAAGAACTGATGGAGTTATTTCCACCATTTATAATTAGATGGGATAAACATCTATGTCTTATATCAAACATTAGCCTGTTTGTCTGTTGCCATGTCCGTATGCAAAATGTGGAGCCCAGGGGGCAGCCCATGAGCAGCCCCAAATGGAGCCCCAATGTATGTTAAAGACCCATGTTGGGTCTGAAAACAATCAATCTTGGTATGAAACAAATCTCTTGAGTCAGGTGACCCAAGTCTGTTTGGACAACATATTGGAGCGCCAGTGCCACACTTTGAGCATAGTCATCGAAGGCCATCAGCCCATAGGGTTTTGGCTTGAGCATGGTGATTTCAATGATTTCATGGAATAGGTGTTTTTTGCTTGAGACTTGGATTTTGTTACCGCATGGTGACATACTTATTGAGTTCACGAAGCATTTTTGACAACCTGATTTTGATGTTTGACCGGGGGCTATTGCCATGAAGCGCTTGCACGGCGAAGTTTTGGCAGCAGCAGAATTCCAGCGGCAGTAGTGATGATGAACCAGCCCCAGACATCTAGTAGCAAATCATTTTTTTCCTATTTTGACACCGGGTGGCATTTTTTTGGAATTTCATTGCAATGGTCATACCATACATTGCAATTGCGTTGGGCAGGGAGTTTGTGAGAGTGCTGTACAGTGCTTGGGGCACTCTTCCCACTTCCCGTCAGCTCCTTTGATGTAAGGAAGCTGCTGCTACATCAACGTTTGCACCATCTGAAGTTGCACGCGAAGACGCGTAGCAGTTTTCAGAGACTTGTCTAGTGTGGAGGACGTGGTGTCAAGGTAGTGTTGGATGGTTTGATGTCTAGGCTGGCTGAATGAAATTCCGACATGTTTTTTTAGGCAACTTGAAACCTCTTTCCTTTTCATGGGCACGGCGCCCCCCCAATGCTTGGCACTTGGAATCTGCCGTTGCTATATAGTTGGTGTGCAGCAGGAGATCTATGACAAGGACAACTTCGAATATGGTCCAATTCATCACGGTGCATTGCCGGGAATCTGGTCACCTTCCGGATTGATCCATGCTGCAAAGAGCAGGCCAAGATTGAGCTAGGGGTAGCACGGCGGTAAAACATACTTCTGCGCATTGGCAAGAATATGCTCATTTTTCAGTGACTTTTCTTGGCTGGATACTGTGGTGATGACAACTGACATTGATTACGTGCTGACGCCTGTTTGTGTGCTATAATAATTCTGATTTTGAGTCTGTGATTATCTCAAAATTTGCTCCTTTTCAATCATTCTCCAGCGTTGGCAGGAAATTGCCTTTGCTTCGAGTGACCTCTTCCATTGGCTGGTTGTGCGGGATGTAGCTTAGGCTGGGGCTATTGCACTGATCGTTTGGATTTGGACGATTTGCAGGCGCCAACAGTGGCGGCCAAGGCGCTTGGGCGCACCTTACATGCTGAGAACTTCTCAGAGCTGATATGGAAATTTGACCCAGTAAGGATAGTCAGGATTCTCCTTTTTGATTCTGTGACATGGGGTTGGTTCCCACTTTGGGCTGCACTTTGGGCTGCACTTCGGGCTGCACTTTGTTCCACTTTGCCACCAAAACTTCCCCCCAGGAACGGTTCAGAACGGTTCAGAACGGTTCTGAACTATTGTGGGGGTGTTTACGCATGGTGTTTGGGCACGTTTGGACCAGCTTTTGGGAGTTTTTTGTGTGTTTATTGTTGTCTTAAATGATTTTCGCGGCTTCAATCCACCTGGGAAGGACCTGAAGAGGAAGGACTCTACAACCCAAAAAAACGGCTGTGAAATCGGAGCTGGGGATTGAGCCTTTCCAAGGCTTTGTGCAGCGCAGAAATTAAATTGTGATTGTTATGTTTACTTTTATTAATATTCGACTTCTCTTTTACGACTTACACAGTGTGAGACGTTTTTCTTTGCTGCGACATTTTTTAATATAGAAACTGCCCTTCCCTTTCATTAATAACTTCACAGCTTTAAGACCACGTTTTCAACATAAAAATCATAAAATATTGATATGGAAAAAACATGTGCCAAAACACAGCCCCAAGACATCTGCCAGGAAACCGTTCTGAACCGTTCTTTGTAGAAAGTACCAAAAAACGCAAATAGTTCAGAACCGTTCTGAACCGTTATGGAAACGGAACCGTTATGAACCGTTCTTTGAGGGGTGAAGTTTTCATCAGAGAACCGTTCTGAACCGTTCTTTGTGCATCCCAAAGTAGTGTTTTCTGTATTTATTTGAACAATATTTTTCAACTTGTTTTCTTTTACGGATATCTGATATCTTAATCATTCATCATATGATTTAAAACATCATTGCATGTTGAATCACTTCGCTTCATTTTCAACACATATCATTTAACTACTTTAGTATCATTTCATCATACCACATCTTATCACCATGTATCGCATCAAATATTTTCATCATGACAACATCAAATCACGGAGCCCTTTCTTCCACGTTTCCACGCTATGGTAATTCCACGGTATATAGACATAGACACAGAGACACAAATCGTACCGAAATAACATACCATAACATTCCACATGGAGTCATGCAATGTCAATTTGCATCATGTCATAAGTCATAATTATAGGTCAAGTCATACCATCACATCATATGAATCATATCGCAACATATCATGTCCAAACTCAACAAGTGCCTAAACTTCAAACTTGTTTTAAAGCTTCCTATTGGACTAATCCTGCAGCGCTCTTAATTCCAACTGTGCGCAGCTGGCTTTTCAAAAAGGGCATTGCTGCTCTTGGACATTTCGGCAGTTCGGGAAGTTTCCACGAAGGTAGGGTGATTTTTTTATTGGGAAATTGAATATCAACAACAGTTTTGACATCAATCTGGGCTTGAATCAGGGCTATGTATGGTGCTATGTATGGGGCTGTGTTTTGGAGAAAGAATCTCTATACGGAAACTTTGACAGAAACAGCCATTTAAACAGGCTAACGATTGTGCACACGCACATGCACATTTAAAGACTTAAAGAAAATGGGGCATGGATAATCCTTGAAGGTAGGGTCAGGGTGTAAATTTTACTGTGAAATTGAATATCAACATCAGTTACATCAATCCGGGCTATGCATGGGGCTGTGTATGGGGCTATGTATGGGGCTGTGTTTTGGAGAAAGAGACTCTATACGTATAAATTGACAGAAACAGGCACTTAAACAGGCTAATGTTTGATAGAATCTATGTCCAAGTTAATAAACCATACTGCGCGCAACCCACGTTTTAAACCTAGCATGACTGGGGATGTTTTTTTTGCCCCAAAAGTTCATCCAGAGAGGAATACTGACCCGCTACCCTGCATTATGTACCGTGACGTCAGAGTGAGGTCGTTCGCATCAAAGCCAACTATCTATCAGTTAACTAAGTTAACTATCATCAGAGATAGAGGATGATAGAGGTTGGCTATTTCACTATAAGTTAGCTATGTTCCAAATTTATGTCTAATTTCATAGTCCAATAGCTAACCTCTACTCAAACCATGATATCCACAAAAATCGGTCCCATTTTCATGTCAAATTTTGGGTAATCTGCACAAAAAGAATCTTGGACCTGGTACTATAATAATTTAAGATTCAATATCATTCCTATTGCTAGCCACAAAAGAAGGAAATGACCCTTCACTAGTTGATTTCTCGTTGATTTAGCCAAATATCTTCAGCACACCGTGCTATTTTTTGCAAGTCACAAGCAAAGTGATGAGCACGTCAGGGCGCAAGGTGATGTCATCTGGCAGCTTGATGTTCTCCTGAAAAAAACAAGTTGTGGGCTTCCTTGGGTTTCCCCGGGGCCATGGGTAAGCTGTGTGCATGTTTGAATATCGATAACAAACATTATAGACTCTATATAAATTCGAAAATATTTAATTAATTATTATAGATGTGGATATATATATATATATATCTATGAAACAAAAACAAACAAACAAAAAAACAATAAGATTCAATAAGCCATAATTCTTTCAGTGACTTGCCGGAATTCACAAAAGAAGAAGACTGACCGCTGACCGCTGCGGCCAGCCTAACGCCACAGGCATGCAAACAGCAATTGTGAGGGTGGAAGCAACGGAAAAAAGGTAGATTGTCTCAAGTGCTCGACATGAGCACTTGCGGATTGAAGCCTTGCTGGTTGTACAGCCTCCATGAGCCAGCCATCCCCAATTTGAATCTGCGCCGCTTGGGGTCTTCTCCCGGGAAGCCTCTAAGACTTGATTCCAGCTGGGATTGATGCACTGAGTGATGATTTGAGTCCTTAGGAGCGGAGCGAACAGTCCGGGGAACCCGGGCTTGGCCATCTTCCTGTCCCTATTAGACTGTGGCTACTGCTTGAAAATGGACGCCCCAAAGTACATCCAAATACTTTGGACGTCTTGCATGACCAGCACCAAGACTGACGAACATCTGTAAGGTCATTTTGTGGGCGATTTGCCCCAGGGTCCCGTATGAAGCTTAATTTCTTGGGGTCACGTTTGAAAAACTTAGCGTGACAGGCATGACATGGGCAGTAATGGGCTCACATACCAACCATGGCAGTTTACCAAGTAGATAACAAACCCAAAAGATCATACTATCCACAGTGAGCAATTGAGTCTGAGATGGTCACCCCCAAGCAGCTCATTCTTCCCCAGTTTTTTCCCGAAAAGAACGCAATAGTCCGCACTTCGATGGACTCCCGCGTCGATCTGCTCCGCATTCCGGCGGGGCCAATGTGTATGGCCTTTGTTGGTGGCAAAACGGACGGGATGGATAGCTTGGGAAAAGCAGGGAAAACCGGAAGATTTGTGGATTGGCTCAACTCATTCAAGTTGCATTCTTGCCCCTCCAGTGGAACAAAAAATAAAAACAATAGCTATAATAGCAGCTATAGCCTATAGCCCAAGCTGGATGATTAAGGCCACATGGATACCTACAGGTCGAACTTGGGGTCCGTGGAGGTTGAAAACACCCAGTGGCCGAGTGCAAGACGTAGCGACCAGGCAGTTGGCTGCTCTCGGGATCTGAATCAAAACCTCAAACAGCTTCAAGTATAGCCAGCCATGACATGAAAAAGCGGCATAAATGATGGTTTGATGATATGTTTTTTATTGTTTTATAATTATTATAAAACAATATAAAATTGTTTTCTGAGTTCCAAGTTCCCTCTGATCGAAATTGGATGAAACTGATCGGAACTGTCTCAAAAGCAGTCCAGCCCAGACCCAGTTGGAAGATAACATTATCTTATTCAATAAATTCACATGTATAAACTATGTAATGTAATATATATATATATATATATATATATATAATGTATATATATAGTTATGAAATAGATACATACTATTATTGCATGATATGGCATATTATTATATATTATTGCATGTTTGCCCCAAAATCGTTCACTTAGAAAATACTTCCACTGGACCCCCCCACGCCGGGCCCAGGTTCATTTGAAGATCAACAACTCCTTCTCCGTCAACGCGGGGAAGTAGTACCAGCGATGGAGCTCACTGAACTGTACCAGTGCCATGGGACCCGAGACGCGCTCGGCGAAGCTTTCCGCAGACAGCGCTGGCAGCGAGGCACCGACTTCGGGCGTGGCAGCCAACATCAGCAGGTGATCTTCGGAGACGCTACCAGCATCACCTCAGTTGGGGGTGGCCCAGTGGGCCTGGGATGGCCTGGGCCGATGGTGCGAAAGAGAAAAAACACAGGGTCTGATTCATTCGATTCTGAGGGCACCCTCAAAATCCATCAACATCCCGCCGTGCTTCAAATATCCCCCAGTTTTGGGAGCTTGCGTTGCACATCCTAGGCGCACACTGCCAGGTGGTCATTCTCTACCGGCTCGGGATTCAAATTTCGCCAGGCATTAATCAACAAGAAATGGCCATTGCGATAGGCCGCCAGTTCTTTGTGAGGAACTGCGCGAAGTTGCCATTCGAAGATCTCATGGGCACTCTGGGGCGTATAGTCGCCATGGACCTGGACTTCAAGTCGGCAGTTCATGGCAGTTCATGGCAGTTCCAAGCTGAGATTTCCATGGATTTTCTATGGAGTTCCTGATTCCTGGGAATTTGGACTGCAGCAAAGTGACCCGAGTGTCATAGATTTTGCTCACGAAGTCTGTGCCTCACTCCGATCCCAAGGTGAAGGATTGGTGGTCAAGGGGGGGGCCTGTAGATAGCTAAGTTGGTTTACAACTAGGCTCAGCATGGTTTATGGTGGATGTTCATAGTAGGTATGATATAACTAGTGAGATTGGTTTATAAACATTTATCGTATATCCGGGGGGTAGCTAGGACATTGGAGGAAAATGCCAGCATGATGTAACCAATGTGGAAAACCCATGAAAACCCACCATGAATGGTTGATCATTTTCCGAAGTGAAACTCGTTGATTTCCCACAATCCAAATGAACATTCTATGTTAGTTTACCCCGGGGTAAGTACTGCTCACGGCTTTCAAGAGTGCCAAGTGGGAAATGGAGGTCCTAAGGCTCCACCGCTGGGGACATTCCCCATTTTGATGATCAAAATCCATCAAAGTACTATGTTAATCCATACGCATGAATATAATAATGGTATAGTAGTTATATAAATGATTTGTTAGATCCGAAACAGCCAAGCAACACTGCTATTTCTAATTGCTCAGTTACTCTCCTCCTCAGGTCGTTGATGCCTCACGTTGTGATGAAAGGCCACGACGCGCTCCGCCCCCGTTGCGCGCTGCACGGCAAGGCAGATCTCGCGGTAGTAGCGTTGCCGGACCGTGGGCGTGTGGAAGAAGGTCTCAGCCTGGGAGGGGAATTTCGGAGGACTCGAAATGGGGATTTAAGGAGCGACAAATAGGTTTTCATTTGGACTTAATCATTCAAAAATGGCATTTGAGGTGATTTAAACTATTGTAAATATAGCTAATGATTGAATGGGGATTCAAGGAGTCAAAATGGAGACTAAATCATATAACAATCACTGGCTTGGTTTCTGGAAGAACATACGGGAAATCACCCATTTACAAACCAACTATGAGGGTCTCCTGTAAATGTTTCATTAAAACTCCAATTATGGGAAGGATGGGACAAAGTGCTTTACACTGTGCTAGTGATGTCGAAAATCCTTGGGCTTGTGCACTGGCAACACCTTTGGATTCCGTACCATGTCCTTTTGGGAAGAATAGAGCGGCCGGTTTGGTATATCCGATATATATATATATATATATGTATATATTTTCCGATATATCCATCATTAATCATCGCTTCTTGGTGCGCCACGCCCCTTCCTGTCAACCGTTTCGGTTATGTGTTTCAGGGCATCTAATCTACCTGGATTTGCTCAGTCGATGATATCCATTGCTGGGTAGCCTAGGATAAACCAACATAGATGTAGATGTGGAGAGTTACCACCATGAATGTTGATCGTTTTCCTCGGGTTTTCCCATGGGGAAAACCACACATCTGCTGATATAATTCTAAGAATATTCATATAGGGTTTATATCTCTGTATCTATGATATATCAATGGATGGAGTTCACTATGGTTTTTGGATGTAAATAATATGGCAGATATATCTATGATATATATATATATATATCTATCTATATCTATAGTAGTCATGGGTTTATAAACCAACAAAGATCCCACAAGTGTGGGCCCACCATCTGCCCACCTCCAGCTCCGTTTGGAAGTCAACCACCTGAAAGCCGTGGGAGCTCAAGGCAGGCCCAACCGGCCGCAGCTGCCGCGCGTCTCTGACCAAAACTGGGGCTAGGGTCATTCTCCTGGTGACGAACATGGCGGAAATATCGGGATGGAATATGAAACATAGTGGTTTTGAATGAATAACATAGAAAATTGGATGGATTTGTTTAATATTTGTTATTTGCGACTTGTTTTTTTTAACATTGTGGTTGTTAATTGGTTATTTCCAATCATTCACAGGGAATGTCAAAAATGGGAGTTTCCAGTGGGATTCGATTCCAAGTATCGAACTGGGGATGTACCCTCCACTAAATTAACATAGACCTTGCCAGATAGGGGTTGGAAGATGAGTTTCCACTAAAAATTGGTGATTTTCAGGGTCTATGTTAATTTACTAGAGGGTAATATTCGAATATCATCAGAATATATAGACCAATGGATTGGCGGGAAAATCTGTGGGATTTCCGGCGAAGATATCTTCGGCCAAATCTGTGCATCAGTGTAGCATTTTCTGACACCCTAAGCCCTGGTTGGTGGTTTTTCGCCACACCTCTGAAAAATGATGGAGTTCGTCAGTTGGGATGATTATTCCCAATATATGGGAGAAAAAAACATGTTCCAAACCACCACTTTCTCACTTTCTTGTGCGCGCCATGTTCCAAACCACCAACCAAATACTGATCATGTGATCATGTGTGATCGTAGTACACCATTCCATAGGTATAGATTGAAATACCAACGCTGTAGATGTTAATCTGGGAGGTTGCACCCCACTCCAATGGCGCCCAATTAAACAGCCCAGGAAGGTTCGGTCGTTCCTTGACTACACGATTTTTAAATACCAATTTTCATAATTACAATCATTGGGTTAGTGACTGATCATTGTTTACCCTCTGGTAAACTAACTTAACTATGGAAAATCATCATTTTTAATGGGTAAAGCAACTATAAATGGCAATTTTCAATAGTTTTTTGTATGTTTACTAGAAGGTAGTTGATAGTTCCACCTTGCAGGTTAGTTAAGCCCTTCAATTCACTGTAAGTTTTTGTGGGGTTACCGGGTGCCAAACGATTCTCCTTCAGTCCTAATATGGGGTGCACATTACTTTCGATTCGGTAAAGTGCGTCAGAAAATCCACTTTACAGCATCTGTTGAACGCAGATTTTACTATTTTAATACTATTTTACCTACCGGAATTCCTATAGATAAACATAGTTCACTAGAGTCACTTTCAGTGGGATTCCTTGCCTGTTCAGCCTGTTGTTGAGGACACAAATATCATAGAAATTCATGAAATTCCCCTGACATTGATTTACTCAACGGTTTACTGTCTTGGTTTCATACCCATGACGGATCCATGGTGCTGCTATATATGGTAACATTTACCATCAATATACAATGTTAGCATATATACCATACATGGATCCTATGGGATATCAAAAGATGTCACACCAAATCTAAGGATTTGGTCCGAACCTATCCTTGACACCTCCAGGAGCCTCCAGGCGGTATGGCGCGCTCCTGCCGCAGCGACCATCACGCACATATCTCAGTTCAGCCTGCAGGCTGCGTGCTCCAACGTTGGGGGATGTGGCGTCCTTTGAAAACAGAAACAGCGTATTTTTGGGATGCACAATATACATGTATTTATAGAGTATCCAGCATGTATATACCATAAAAAACATATATATATATAATATGTATGTATATGTATGTATATGTCTTGCATTATGATATGATATGATATGATATGATATGATATGCCCCGCCTATCCCCGCCTAATTATTTACTCATGGCCTTTCCAAAGAACCTGATGCCCGCTAACTCTTAGTCTCTGGGCATCTTTGCAATGTAGCAATAGCAATGTAGCTTGGACTTGAAAAAGGCACAAAGTCACAAAGCTCTAAAGAAACATCAGCTACCCTATGGTAACCATCAAGAATGGTGATTTAATGGGATATTCCTGGGGATATAATTGATATAATGGTTTACGTTTACAACTATATAACCAACTATGATTTTATGGCATGTTATAGGGATATAATTCTCAACAATAGGGGTTTACTCTCCGGTAATCTAACATGGCCTGCCTGGACGTCGCCACTTGACGACCGTTCGCTGGCACATCGGCTCACTTTTCCCAGCACGGTGCCAGAAGCACAGAGCGCGGAGAAGCATCCAGCGGCCGGTAGCATAAGCGCTTGGGTTCAACAGATACAGTTGTAAGGTTAGCAGCCTAAGGGTTGAAGTCAAAGTTCAGGATTGAATAGTTGTTTTCCGGAAATAAAACACAACATCTTGAAAAATAAAATGTAATTAACCAGGCATCAGTAAGTGGATGCAATTCGGATACTGGGCAACCCCATGGCATCGATTTGTTGCGAACATGTTGTGACGCAGTTCTGTTCGGAGCGGGTAATTTTCAGAGTTTCAGAGCCACTGTTTTTCGGATTGATGGTGGTTAAGAACTCCAAGAGGATGTTTTTTTCCTTTGGGAGAGCCTTGGGCCCGGGGTAGTCTTAGATTTTACTCCCGAAGCGGCCCAGAGCGAACACCCGCTTGAGAGGCTCCATGTTTTTCCATGTCACTGCGGCACTCGCTTCTTGTTGGTCACATCCAGAATGCTTCAGAGTTTATATGGATATATGGATATATATATATATATATATATATCATTGTATACCCATGCTCAATGCTTAGAAGTACCCTATATGCCTATATACCGGTATATCATATATCTGATATCTACATCAGATCATTCAAACTCATTCTATATCATTCTATCTATACGTAGTTACATTTGTGTAGGTGTGCACAGCTGCAACGACATTGTGATTTCGCCCGGCCCCAACAAAAACAGTGGATAGGAAGATGGTGGGCCCTCACAGGAGGACTGAAGCCCTGGCAATTGGATGTGCGTTCCCAAGGAGGAAAAAAACCGTGTCAACCGTGTCATTCGCCAGGTATGGCCTCATTTGGAATATGCAACCACACCTCCGGGGTGAAACATCTAAGACATCGCCCAGCCCGAAGTGAATCGCAGCATCCTCTACATGGGCCCCTACGGGGTGACAACTGCCGAAAACCTCTGGAACTGGCAGTTCACCGGGATGAAACATACCATACCAATTCTATGTTCGAAGAGTTTCCTTAATATGTCCATGGGGGTTACTTTTCAGGGGGGGGTCCTACCTGCCATTTTATAGTATAAAACGGTGAGTGCCAACCCCCTTGGGGGTCTATAAATTGAAGGTGCCAACCCCCCTGAGGCACTATAATTTGAACACGGTGGCCCCTAACCAGAGTCCAGAAATTAACAGAAAAAAGCCTTCTGACTATAAAATGGCAGGTGCTGACCCCCCCAAAAAGAATTCATATAATGAAACAGCATGTTGAACATGTCGATAAACATGAGGGATCCATGACATACTTGTTAGATCTTGATATTATCAAAAATAGATCATAGATCATCTTATATTTTCATATATCGATTAAATATCGAAATATATCTGTATATAATTATTGTTAATTATTGAGATGTTTTGAATTGTCCTAGCGTTGCTGTCTGAACCTTTTTCGCCCTCCAAAGATCCACAGAGATATCTCACACAAACATCATACATTTTTTTGACCCCAATGAATCTTCGTTTGATTTCGTCTGCATCGCTATGTGATCTGCTTCAATGAGCAGCAACGAAGAACCAACTGCGAGAATTTGGATCGCACAGGTGGTGATCGCCTCAGTTCCTGTGTGAGATCAAAGACCTGGTTCCCTACTGGCATTATGCTGCTCTAAGTTTTTCCTCGGGCTTGCTTTGCTTCTGAGGTGCCTCTCTTTTTGCATGAGCCCATGTGACACCCCTGCTGGTTTCATATGAACATAAATGAATTGTGCAACCAAACAAGCCACATGGATTGCTTCAATGCATGCCTGCTCTGGCAAAAGCTAGGGTCTGACTCCCTGCATGACCTATAAAATAGCACAGGGGGTGACACATGCGGGTTTTGGGGGTGGCAAATGCGGGTTAGCAAAAGCCAGAATCTATCAAATGACAGGTGTTGACCCCCTGCATACACCATAAAATGGCACAAGGGGTGACAAATGCGGGTTTTGGGGGTGACACCTGCGGGTTAGCAAAAGCCAGGGTCTATAAAATGACAGGGCCTGACCCCCTGCATACACCATATAACAGGGCCACTGCTGTGGCCACTGCAGGTGTTCCCTACTGGCATTATGCTGCTCTAAGTTTTTCCTTGGGCTTGCTTTGCTTCCGAGGTGCCTCTGGCTTCTTTCTGCATGGGCCCATGTGACACCCCTGCTGGTTTCATATGAACATAAATGAATTGTGCAACCAAACAAGCCACATGGATTGCTTCAATGCATGCCTGCTCTGGCAAAAGCTAGGGTCTGACTCCCTGCATGACCTATAAAATAGCACAGGGGGTGACACATGCGGGTTTTGGGTGGCAAATGCGGGTTAGCAAAAGCCAGGGTCTATAAAATGACAGGTATTGACCCCCTGCATACACAATAAAATGGCATAAGGAGTGACAGACGCGGGTTTTGGGGGCGACACATGCGGGTTGGCAAAAGCCAGGGTCTATACAAGGGGTGCCAAATGCGGGTTTTGGGGGTGACACATGCGGGTTAGCAAAAGCCAGGGTCTATAAAATGACAGGTCCTGACCCCCTGCATACACCATAAAACAGGGCCACTGCTGTGGCCACTGCAGGTGTTCCCTGCTGGCATTATGCTGCTCTAAGTTTTTCCTCGGGCTTGCTTTGCTTCCGAGGTGCCTCTGGCTTCTTTTTGCATGGGCCCATGTGAAACCCCTGCTGGTTTCATATGAACATAAATGAACTGTGCAACCAGACAAGCCACATGGATTGCTTCAATGCATGCCTGCTCTGGCAAAAGCTAGGGTCTGACTCCCTGCATGACCTATAAAAATAGCACAGGGGGTGACACATGCGGGTTTTGGGGGTGGCAAATGCGGGTTAGCAAAAGCCAGGGTCTATAAAATGACAGGTGTTGACCCCCTGCATACATCATAAAATGGCACAAAGGGTGACAAATGCGGGTTATGGGGGCGACACATGCGGGTTGGCAAAAGCCAGGGTCTATAAAATGACAGGTGTTGACCCCCTGCATACACCATAAAATGGCACAAGGGGTGACAAATGCGGGTTTTGGGGGCAACACATGCGGGTTGGCAAAAGCCAGGGTCTATAAAATGACAGGTGTTGACCCCCTGCATACACCATAAAATGGCACAAGGGGTGCCAAATGCGGGTTTTGGGGGTGACACATGCGGGTTAGCAAAAGCCAGGGTCTATAAAATGACAGGGCCTGACCCCCTGCATACACCATAAAACAGGGCCACTGCTGTGGCCACTGCAGGTGTTCCCTGCTGGCATTATGCTGCTCTAAGTTTTTCCTCGGGCTTGCTTTGCTTCCGAGGTGCCTCTGGCTTCTTTTTGCATGGGCCCATGTGAAACCCCTGCTGGTTTCATATGAACATAAATGAACTGTGCAACCAGAGAAGCCACATGGATTGCTTCAATGCATGCCTGCTCTGGCAAAAGCTAGGGTCTGACTCCCTGCATGACCTATAAAAATAGCACAGGGGGTGACACATGCGGGTTTTGGGGGTGGCAAATGCGGGTTAGCAAAAGCCAGGGTCTATAAAATGACAGGTGTTGACCCCCTGCATACATCATAAAATGGCACAAAGGGTGACAAATGCGGGTTATGGGGGCGACACATGCGGGTTGGCAAAAGCCAGGGCCTATAAAATGACAGGTGTTGACCCCCTGCATACACCATAAAATGGCACAAGGGGTGACAAATGCGGGTTTTGGGGGGTGACACATGTGGGTTGGCAAAAGCCAGGGTCTATAAAATGACAGGGCCTGACCCCCTGCATACACCATAAAACAGGGCCACTGCTGTGGCCACTGCAGGTGTTCCCTGCTGGCATTCTGCTGCTCTAAGTTTTTCCTTGGGCTTGCTTTGCTTCTGAGGTGCCTCTGGCTTCTTTTTGCATGAGCCCATGTGAGACCCCTGCTGGTTTCATATGAACATCAATGAATTGTGCAACCAGACAAGCCACATGGATTGCTTCAATGCATGCCTGCTCTGGCAAAAGCTAGGGTCTGACTCCCTGCATGACCTATAAAATAGCACAGGGGGTGACACATGCGGGTTTTGGGGGTGGCAAATGCGTCTATAAAATGACAGGTGTTGACCCCCTGCATACACCATAAAATGGCACAAAGGGTGACAAATGCGGGTTTTGGGGGCGACACATGCGGGTTGGCAAAAGCCAGGGTCTATAAAATGACAGGTGTTGACCCCCTGCATACACCATAAAATGGCACAAGGGGTGACAAATGCAGGTTTTGGGGGGTGACACATGTGGGTTGGCAAAGGGTCTATAAAATGACAGGGCCTGACCCCCTGCATACACCATAAAACAGGGCCACTGCTGTGGCCACTGCAGGTGTTCCCTGCTGGCATTATGCTGCTCTAAGTTTTTCCTCGGGCTTGCGTTGCTTCTGAGGTGCCTCTGGCTTCTTTTTGCATGAGCCCATGTGAAACCCCTGCTGGTTTCATATGAACATAAATGAACTGTGCAACCAGAGAAGCCACATGGATTGCTTCAATGCATGCCTGCTCTGGCAAAAGCTAGGGTCTGACTCCCTGCATGACCCATAAAATAGCACAGGGGGTGACACATGCGGGTTTTGGGGGTGGCAAATGCGGGTTAGCAAAAGCCAGGGTCTATAAAATGACAGGTGTTGACCCCCTGCATACACCATAAAATGGCACAAGGGGTGACAAATGCGGGTTTTGGCGGTGATCCATGCGGGTTGGCAAAAGCCAGGGTCTATAAAATGACAGGGCCTGACCCCCTGCATACACCATAAAACAGGGCCACTGCTGTGGCCACTGCAGGTGTTCCCTACTGGCATTATGCTGCTCTAAGTTTTTCCTTGGGCTTGCTTTGCTTCTGAAGTGCCTCTGGCTTCTGTTGCATGAGCCTATGTGAGTTCCCAGTTGGTTCCATATGACGGGTGCAAGCAGACAAGCCACATGGATTGCTTCAACGCATGCAGCAGCTTAGTTTCCAAAAGTGAGGCTTTGCGAGAGCCAAACACCAAGGCCCCTGGTATTCGCTTTTCCTTCAATATGCCCTCTGCTGATGGCCGGGGTCTGTGAATAGGGATATTTTGGCGAAAGTTATGCGAAGGAGTGGGCGAAAGTCAAAGAGCATGATGAAGGGGGCGGGCCAGTAAACATTGCCAAAAAAAAATAGTCAGCAACAAACTGTCCTGAGAAGGGATTCCGTGATGCTAGCTGCATGTTTAAAAGGCTATCAAGAAGTGATCCGTGACGTACACCTGGATGTGTCAAAGCACGTAAGCTTACAAAGAGAACACTTAAACAAACATGATCAAACATACACATGGTTTGAAAGTTATCTTACTGCAGAAACGATCAGGTCTGGGAAAAAACATCAACATATTTCTTCCACACACATGTTTTCTATAAAATGACAGGGCTTGACCCCCCAAAAGGTTTGCATAAGATGAAAGCAAAAAATTGTCTATAAAATGGCAGGGCTATACCCCCCCAAAACCATAACATAAAACGTTTTATGGAGGGGGTTGACCCCTGCCATTTTATAGAGGAAAAAGTAACATCCATATATGTCCCATACTAGGGCCCTAGGGACTCATCACGGGCATTCACCCGAAGCTCTCTTTCTGTACATCTGCTCCAAGTATTGATCCAACCAATTGTGAAAGGCCTCGACGGCTCGGGAAAAAGCGAGGAACCAGCGGTGCTGGAGTCTCCGACTGACGGAAAAATTGGGTTGAAACAGGTGACATAGGGTTGAAACATGGACAATATGGCAAATATGGAGAAATAAATCCATCATCAATAACAACCGTATCACTTAAATTGGAGCCATGCTTGGCATTTTCTGTGCTTTTGGTAGACATTTCCCACATACCCAGGGTGGATGGCACATGGTGCCGCCTCTGGCACCCCTTCGCCGTTGACATTGGACACGGCGTGGTAGGAACAGCCCAGCTTTTCGGCTTCCGCCAAGGCCTGGAAGCTGCAAGGCGTTCCATGGGCGTCACTTCACAAATGTATGGGATCAACACGAGACTGCAAAGGGTCCAAAAGTGGGAACAAGACAATTCATGTCGAAACAAGGAGAGTCAAACGCAAAACAGAAACAAACAAATCCCCTACCTTCCCTGAAATGATAAACACCTTGGAAGAACCTTGGTTAAGTGGCGGATACAGTGGATACATTCTTTTTTGGGGCCCATACAGGCAGGACTATCCATCTTCCAGGCAATTGGCCCTATTTTTCAAATTAAATCAACATCAGGAGAACAAAAGCCGGCATCAGCGTGCAAGTGAATATTGCCAAAATCATGCTTTTCCAGCAACATACCTGCAACTAGAGACATCCGCGATTCGGGTGTAAGTACGTTTATGGGCCTTTTGCAGGTTTATTGGGATGGACAAGACCTGCAAGCAACTGGGGGCCATCGTTCTCAGCGGTTCATTACTCACTCTTCCTGGTTGTCTACACATTCAAAGCGGTGGGTGTGGGACATCCCCAAGTGTCATACAACGCCATGCCACTTGGAGGATCATCCCAGTGATCAAGCCTGGTTCGTACGTCCCCTAGGGGTATCCCGCCTCATCTTCCGTCACCTCCTGGTGGGCTGAATCTGCATGAGTCCCCACCAGGCAGACTAAGACACCGTTGGACTCGTCGAAGTAACCTCGCTGGACCATTGGTTGAGGGGAAAGTCGGGTGAACACCTGGTTGAGGGGAACATCTAGAAATGAACATACTAGCCAGGTTAAAGGGAACCCCTTGCCAAAATATTTTTGCACATTGTCATGCCAGCACACGCAGGATTTAACTCGTTTGAAGACTCGTTTGTATCGCATCGCAAGGTGTTGATGACAGGTTTGATTAATCCCTCATTAATCACATCATTAATCCATCAAATTCTTCAAAATACTCCACTATATGGAGGTTTCAAAAAAGGGTGGTACCCCCAAATCATTCAGTTTTAGATGGATTTTCCCTTATAAACCATCCAGCTATTGGGTATCCCCTTTTATGGAAACCACCATATATCCAACCCCTGGCGCTAAATTCTGCCAGCAGCCCATGGCTTGGCGCACCATCGAGACCGCCTCGTGTAAGGAGTTGCGGTTTTCGAGGCCTTCGCTGCAGACAGTGGGGTCAAGTAGTGAAGATGTGAACAGAATAACAACCAGAAATAATATGTTACAATGATTAGATATGAACCGACCTGTTATATATTAAAATATGATGTTATTATGTTATATATGTTCGATTGATATCTATCGATATAGTTAGATAATAAACCATATATGTGTATATAAAAAAAGAATTATATAGATATGGGATACTTAAACATCTATGTTAAGATAAGAAAGAGTAGATATTATTATGATAATTGATAACTACAGTATGGATCCTATAGGATTCATGACAAATATATATATATATATTATTATATTATATTATATATATATATACATATATGTCATATGTAGTTATCCATAGTGTTGGGACTAATACTAATTTACAAATATACCAAAAATTATTCATAGGATTTATTCATATGATAGATATTATCTATATTTAAGTGATGAATGTTAATGGGAGGAAACTAAACCAACAAATACAACTATCGTATTTATTGTATGTACCCGTATGTTTCATGGTGCTGGAATACTTGCCAACATGTAACACACTTAGAACATTCCAATCTTGCGTTTTCCGATGTTCTAAGTGTACTAGTTTTTATTTTTTGCATTTGGAAAAATGTTTTGTTCTAAGTACACATCCGCAAGTATTGTGTTGGCAAATATTCTATACATAGAGCATTAATTGTTGAATGGCGAGAAAAATGTCCAAACGTTCAGCTGGACCACTTTGGGGCGTAAATATCATCTGCTTTCCTTACGATCCCTCTAGAAAACGGGGTCCAAACCATCGAATGAAGTTTCCTCCCCACCTTGCGAATCAATGCGGGGAAATCCTGTAAATTTCCAGGAAAGTTGAGTCATCGGATTGGGAAAAAGGGAAAATATGCAAGAAATCATTGTAGCTGATGGGTAAAAAAACAATCCATTGACCATCAAATTTGGTGATTAATTAAATCCCCACTAAATCCCCAATGGTTAAACCATGTTAAACCACCCCATTCAATCCCATCTACAAATATTTACAGTAAATCATCCAATCATTTGGGCTCCCCGCTTGTCACTTTGGGAACCTGCTGGCCAAAGCTCCGCCAAGGTACTGAACACGGCCATGATGCTTCTGGTACCTAGCGCCCAGAAGGCCAAGAACTTGACGTTTTTGATGCTCTGGTAATGACATGGTACATGACGATTGTCTTGAGGGATGTGTTACTACTAATCTATTGTTTTGGTGGATTCAAATCCTTGTATTTGCTTTGGGGATTTTTTTCACGAAGGACTAAAAGGATTTGAGGATGATTAAACCCAATAAATGGTTTTTGTTGGTGGATTATTACTCCTATGTAAATATGGTTATATCACAGGGGTCTGGTGCCAGGGGGTGGGGTTGGACCCCCTTGGAAAATAAAATCAAATCAAGAACCCGAACCCGGGGGGAACCACAAATTCAGTCGAATTTCGAGTTTAAAATCAAGGAGCCAACCCCATTTTTTCCCTAAACACCAACAAAGTCCCAAACTAAAATTAAGGATTGTCAAAAAATAAAATCAACAGGTCCTCAAGGCTACCTCCCAATTTCCCTGTTCTCATACCCTTAGGTGTTATATCTCCGCTTATGACTGGCACTGCACCCAGGAAGACCCGCGAGAACGCTTAGTGAAATTGGCATTGGCGCACCTCGCAGGTAGCTCAAAGTGATAGTTCTGAAGCGCTCCTGGAACTTTTCAGGGCGGATGGGCTTGAATTAGGCCCAGCCAAGACTTGAAAGGCTGGACATCCTACAAAATAAACAGAAACAAAATGAAAATTGTAGAATGAATCTCCTTACCCCTTCCAGTCTAGGTCAAAGTGAGGAATCTGATCTTTGTAATCTCGGCCCAGAAAAACACAGATAGCAACGGCAGCGATTGCTGTCTCCTGCCCAGCAGTGTCCCAGAACTGCAATTTGAATTTGAAGTGTTGACATTGCGTGGCGATCTGCCATGGCCAGTGGTCCGGCTCGAAGGGTCCGAAGGATGGAGGGTCAGGACCAAATCAGTAAACATTTGAAACCATTATAATGGAATTGGTAATTAAGTTTCAGGCTTGGGATCAAATAAACATGATTGAACTTTTTTTTATAGATTGGTCACCTACACTTGGGTTTCTCAATGCTCTGTTGCAACAGCTGTCACAAACCTCAAATCGAGTCTGTTTGGGGCTGGTTCCGATATATCAATATAAAGCATCAGTGTTTAGATCCTTTTAGATTCCAGCCCCTTTTCCACCTGCATCCTTGCCCTTAAAACGTGCTCGTGCTTTCAGAAATGCACCCAGCCCGTCCCCGTGTCATCAGAGTCACTGCTAGAGCAACGAGCCTCACCCACGCGGAAATCCACACCGATGGTCGGCCTTGTTGCATTCCCCAAAGATCCGACTGACGCATGTGACATGATTGGTGGGTGCGCCATGGTGTGGCTACCCCCCATGCAAGTTTCAACCCAAAACAAACTGGCTTGTGGGGTTATCCGGTCATTACCTAACTCAGATCATCTTGCTCCAACTGCCTCCCGACTCACCTTAAATGAACGTAGTTTAACCCTCTGGTGGTGAATCATGGGGCTGGAAAATCTCCCATCTATAGTTCAATCATCTGCAGAACTATTGTGAATGATCCATATGAATTTTAGCCATCAAGTGTGATGTTTCTCATCAGAAATAGATATATATATATATTATATGAATTATCCGAAAACACGGTGCCCCTAAATCCAACGTTGAATCATTATTTTAACTATATACTAAAATAATAACCATTTGGCGGGTATGCTCACTTTTCAATCGCACCCATATGCTAGTGGTGCAACTTTTGGATATGTGCCTTTTGTTTGAACCGCTGGTGCTCTTTGTTTCACACCAAAAACAGCATATGGTCTTTTGGGAATCCATATTTGGCTGTAGAAAAAATAAATCAGGGATCCCCAAATCATCTAAAATGAAATCATGTTTGGGGTGCCCCCATCTTGAGAAAAACCCATAGGAATGCCTAGATCATCATCTTTTGGGGAACGCATCGATTTACGGTTTTGATGTCGAGGGTCTCAAAGCTTAGTCCATGTCGACCCAGTTTCTCACATTCCGATGTCAAATGTGCTGTCAAAACATGGGATGGGTACTGGTCATCCACCATAATGGGAATCCCTACAAATGGTATATAAATACCTATTATGTATTGAGGACGATCCCCTTTTAGAAACAAACCCGTGTTTTGAGTTCCAGTTATAGGTGGATACAGTTATAAGTTGTAAGTTAAAAGGCTTATATTCCAACTTATGCAGGTTTTTGCCATAATTATCTCAAGTTATATATTCACGAATAACCCCCAACTGCACCCTCAAGCATACACAAGATCGACGCTTCATCACGCTTCATCCATACGTTATCTATGAATACCTATGATCTAGCCCAAAAAATGAAACCCACACAATGTAAACAGGAACAACACATAATAATAACAACAATAAGAATAACAATAACAATAATAACAAGAATAATAATAACAACACATACAAAACACCTAAACAATACTACCCATATCTACCCATGGCCGCCATGGCCATACCAAAGCCGGCACCGCGGCACAGATAGGTCTTGACGAAGGTCTCGTCGCAGTAGCGCGCCACCAGGGCGCTTTTTCCCACCATCGAGGGCCCCAGGAGGACGCACTTCACCTCAGGCGGTGAAGTGGAGAAAAATGGGATCTGATAGGGATTTACCCTCTGGTAAACTAACATAACTATGGAAAATCACTATTTGCGATGGCTAAATCAACTATAAATGGTCATTTTCAGTAGCTATCTTAGTTTACCAGAGGGTAATGGGAGTTGTTGTAGGATTTAATGGGATGTAACTGATGCAGGGAAAACTTTGAAGGACATGATTCTTCCATGGCCTCAATAAAATGAATGGATGGCATTGTGAACCCCCCATGATTTCGGGGAGCCCCCATTTTGAAACATATTGATATGGGGAAACCCAATGGCAAAGGAGATATTTGGGGAGAACATTGGAAGTGTAATATGTGTCTTCATGTTTTGGGCCTTTTTGGGTGGCTTTTAATCAGGAGAAGGAGGTGTTCAGTGTGTTCAGCGAAACATGTTGAACTGGAATGTGTCAGGATGATCTTATTGCTGTATCACTGGAATGAAGGGTGGTTAAGCTTGCAATGAACCACACAACTCATATACATAAATTTTAAATGCATATCAACACTATCATTGCATATATACATATAATCATATATAATCTTTACATACATATTTGAAATAAAAAACGATAACAACAACAACAACAACAACAACAACAACAACAGCAACAGCAACAGCAACAACAACAGCAACAGCAACAGCAACAGCAACACCAACAGCAACAGCAACAGCAACAGCAACAGCAACAGCAACAGCAACAACAACAACAACAACAACAAACAACAAACAACAAACAACAAACAACAAACAACAAACAACAAACAACAACAACAACAGCAACAGCAACAGCAACAGCAACAGCAACAGCAACAGCAACAGCAACAACAACAACAAACAACAAACAACAAACAACAACCAACAACCAACAACAACCAACAACAACCAACAACAACCAACAACAACAACAACAACAACAACATACAACATACAACATACAACATACAACATACAACTACAACAACAACAACAACAACATAAACATACAACATACAACATACAACATACAACAGCTATGCAAATCTGGACATTTGTAGCAGGTAGAGTGGTTTTTGAAGCTGGCCATGCCCATGAAATTTCCCAAGGACGCCAAAGCTTTTTCGTTCTACTTGCAGGCCATGGGCCAAAAAATCGGGTTTCTCCCCTTCCTCCTTCGAGCCGGACTCGAACTTGGTGAACTCGCTGCGGCTGCGTCGGACCAAGTGAAAGCAATCCTGGCATCAGGATGGTGTGATTGGTGCTTCAAAGACCTTCACCAAAAAATGTGGTATACTCGCAATATTCTGGCAGTATTTTATATGAAATATAGGGATGGGAATGGCATGGAATGGCGGCTTCCGCAGTTTCAACCTTCCTGAATAAGACACGTGTGTATAAACATGTGGGAAGGGAAGTGTATCATCCTGAAAAACGGGGAGGGGGGCGGAAACATCTAGAATCTAGAGTTATGGTTCCACCGCTCAAGGAAGTTAGCGGACACTTACCAGCTGATTGGTGGTTGAGTTTGGTTCCTGGAAAAAAGTGATTCTCAAATTGCTGGGTAAATGAACATGTACCATCGTAATTCATTAACCTGAAATAAGGCTAATGTTGGGATAACGCCCCGAATCCGAACCATGATTCCAGGGTTTGGTCGCAACGTGGGATCGTTCTAGTTTCCCCATCTTCATTGCATATTTGAACCGTCCGAAACCGCACCAGGCAGTGGTGACAGTGGAGAAGCACCTGATTGGGAGACCCCCAAAGCATGGTGCAAACATGTGGGACATGATCATTCCACCATCACGAACCGGATTCTTCCAATGGGTTATATATATATGGGTAAATGATAATATTTCACTAACCTGAATAGTTCGGCCATTTGGGGATGATTCCCCTTATTAAACCATGATTCCAGGGTTCGGGAGAACAGTGAGGTCCCCCAGTCAACCATCCCTACAGTAAAATCACCATGGGTGCAACTGATCACCATCCCCGATTAAGCTAGGTTTATTGGGTCTCCTACCTTAATCCTATACTAGATTATACTAGATTATACTAGTACTTCAATCAACGTCTCTTTTGGTGCCATGGTCTCTTCTTGGAACCCTCCCAAATGGCCTCCTCTTTGAGGTTGATGTCTTCCAAAGATTTGGTGAATGGCCTGGGAAAGGGGGATGATCCCTTCCATCAGGCACTACATCTGACCCCAACATGACATAAAATGAGTGGATGTCACAAGAGTTCCAATATGTTCCCATATCAAAGCAATTTTTCAGGGGACTGTCTGATCTCAGGAAGGGATTTAAGGGAATTTATCTTGATATACTCGATCAGTCCTTTGCCGGTCAAGGCAACAATCAACTCAAGGGACCCTTCTCGATGCAGATCATGGCGAAGAATGAGAAGGGGATTATCGTTCTTTATTGACTCACCAAGGTCTGGTTGTTTGTCACCTGCACGAAACACCAGTACTTATATCAGTACACTGTCAAGTGTGTGTGTGTGTTGTGTGTGTCCTGTGGTAACAAACAGTTCGATGGGGTCAACCTTTGAAGTGCAGGGGGCCACCGGGGTCCCACCGGGACCTGTGAAAATGTACCTGCACCGTTTCGTTTACTTTTGTGTTGGTCCCCACCGCTGTTGTTTAGAAATTTGCGTAGGCCAAAACATCTATTGCAACTGGACTAAGCCACAAAACCAGCATGCGGACTTCAATATGCAGAATTGATTTCAGTTGGTCGAACAGTTGGGCAGTGTCAAAAACTTAATGGAAAATCCCTTGTGATGATTGGTTCTGATACAACTTCTCATGATGCATTTTATGACAGTTACCCATATGCTGGGTAGCCCTATATAAATTATCCTATTTTTTTCATCCAACCATCATTCCTCAGTCAAAGCCACATTGAACACAATTGAAAAGACTATAAATGAGGGAAGGTCCAAAAACAAATGACAAACAGCCTAAAAATGGTGGTAAACCGGTAAACCCCAATGAAATTCACCATAATCCAGTGTTTCTTTCTTTGCCCTTCGTTTGAAATCGACCGGCTGCCGGTGATCGCCCGATCCATGATCCATTGGGGCATCCGGCATAATGTCGCTGCCCAACAGGAGGGTCAGTCGATGGGGAGGACCAAGGCCCTCCTGGGACCGATGGAGTCTTCACCCAGTTTTCTTCACACTGATGGCGCAAAATCTATGATTTTTTTTTGAAGCTGTATATATATATATATATATGATGTATGGAAAAATAAAAAATGTTGATACATATTCCATGAAGCATATGGGATATGATATTGATATACTGGTTGGTGGTTGAGCCACCCATCTGAAAAATATGAAAGTCAGTTGGGATGATGACATTCCCAATACTGTATATGGAAAAAATAGAAAAATGTTCCAAGCCACCAAGCAGATATAATATCAGAATATATGAGACATACATGTGTGAGACTTGGGGGACACTGAAACTTGATTGGGTTTGTCTGAAAATTGAGCCGGAAATCGGGAAATCCCAAAACCACATAGCCATGTTTGGCTTATCCATAATACGTGTCCACCAGTTTCACCCATTGGAAACATATTTCACATGCACACGTTTTCACACTTTGGATGGCGTGTTAGGCTGGCGCCTTGCGAAACTCAATGAAACGCTATCCTTGCTGGCAAGTTTCGCCTTGGATACCCAAAAAAAACACAAGTTCTGATGCCCTATGGAGGCCCATGATTGACGGATGTGCTCCAGGCATTCATCGTCCGATGTTGGAACACAGCTATGCTCTTTGCCTTGCTGATGAGGCTAGCTCAGCTCAAAGAATTGCAGCTGATTAAACTGTCCTCAATACCGTGCATGTATTCAACTTGCAACGACTATCCATATGTGGAACATTTGAGTTTGTCAGAAAAGTGGAGTATGCCCCACATCGACTCTCCATCACCTGGTGTGTTGACATGAATTCAAAACCAATCAACATACTCCCGATGTACTAGATGATTCAAAATCACTAATAACCAACCGTGGATTCATAAACCCCCAACCGGCTGTTTTTTTTGGGGTCTGTATAAATTAATGAAATCATATGAATTCATATGATCACTGAGGGTACCCCAAAAATCATTGATAAACCATACCATGCCCTGGCTTCAAAGCCGGGCCCTCCTGGCTGATCCGCGTCACAAGCTCCTGGTGATGAAACATATTCACCGCGTCAAAATTCTGGGTGATTCTTGGAGTAAATGGTGATACATATTCCATGAAGCATATGGGATATGATATTGATATCTGGTTGGTGGTTTCAACCCCTCCGAAAATATTAGTCAGTTGGGATGACATTGATTATGTTCAATATATGGAAAAATAAAAAATGTTCGAAACCACCAACCAGATATGATGTTCCCTCCAAACATTTCAACGTTGCCATGAGTTGCTGCTTGGGTCAAACTGTTGGGGGGATTCTGTCATGGGATGACCCGCTGGTACTGGAATTGGATCGGCTGGAATTGGATAAGGGCTATAGCGCCACCGGAACACCACACTGAAAATACATAGATACAACATAAGTGGGGCAATCGTGATATCAAGCTACAAACGTGAGGATTGAAATAAAACAACCGTGGTTGTAAGTTTTAAGTTTTACAAGTAATTCTGTGGGAGCTCTTATGCTCTTCTCAAATTAAAGAATCTATACCGAAAAGGGCATGCCAATCGGGATTCTCCGATTTTCCGGAGTAAGCGAACCTTAAACTTCACGAAAACTGATGCATGGGATCGTGAAGCTTTCCATGCCGTGGAAGATTTAGGTGTCTGAACATGGGTGAACCTCCCCAAACGCTGGCACCATGATTTCTCATGACTTTTCTATAGTCCATGAAATCCCCTATGTTGGCCTCCCTGGGGGGACTGGCGTTATCCTCCCTGCGACCCGGTCCTTGATGGTCGACGTCTTGGGCATGCTGGCTGCATATGCCACTTCGCCCGAGGAGTGCAGCACGCGCACGGGGACCGTCTCCAGCTCTTCCGCCAGCGGCACCGTCTGCGCGTCTCCCATGGCCACGGACAGCGCGATAGTTGAGATGCTGATGAAAGAAGCATGGCTAAATGTGAAGCCAACATCTTTAAAGCAAGAAACTATGTTTATGAAACTTTAAGGAGGTCCAGCCTAGAATGTTAGATTAACTACATGCTGAATGATGCTGTAATGCTGAAGATTTATATCAATGATCCGCAACTGCTGCCAATCCACAGGCTTAAACAATCATCGGTTTTGACGACTACGATCAACCATTCTATCCCAGGAATTCAAGGGAGTAGCCACATGGCCCAACCGAGTCCTCACAGAATGCTTTTCAGTTGCTTCCAAAAGACATTACCAACAATATTAGACAATATTAAGCATATGTTCCAGTGTTCCATTCATCATGTCTCACCCAAAAAAATAATGAAACCAAGTAGATACAAGTCGCCAACAAATGCAAACTCCATGTATTTCAGGATGGATGAAGGTGGAAGCACATGTGACCAAGGACGGCCTGTGACAGGATTGACCCCAACGGCCATCCAATCACAGATTTTCGACATGCCCTCCACAAGAAATTGCACTTCTTCATCCATTTGTGGGTAGTATATCTGGGTAATATATCATAATATATCTGGGTAGTATATGCGGGTATGTCTGGGTATGGTTCCAAACTTGGTGACATGGTGACACCAACAATTGTATGGCATCAAATCCCCATACTGACCTGCTATATGTGGGCCTTTTCATTGACAGCACTGCGAATCCCAAATAGACCACCCCATTGCAAATCTGAGAGCCCTGCCAAAGGGTTATTTTGTAAACTGGGCATTGTGTGTCCCCTCATATTCGCAGCTGCAATTTGAACAGTCATTAATTACCCAAATCCATCAGCAAAATTCATCAAACATGATAGCAAACCAGGCAGATTATCCATAGATCAAATCCAACGCTTTTCAGTGTTCTGACTAGATCCAATGTTTTCAGTGGTTAATTCCATCTTGTAGCTGGAAAAAAACAGGTCAAAATCAGCATGTTGCTTGGTTCAACCTCGATTATCCAAAGGTTTCCCTATGTTTCCCAATGTTTTTCCCTTGCTTCCCCATGTTTTTTCCATGTTTTTCTCAGATTTCCCCACGTTTTTACCACGTTTTCCGGCGTTTTTTGTTTTGGAAAAAACCGCCGCTAGCGTTCCCATCGTTCCAAGGCTCCGCAGGATGGCTGGGCCGAAGTTCAGCGCCACCAGGGGATCGGAGCTGCCCTCCTCGTCCTGGCGCTGTGCGAGATCGGATGGTTCTTTTTTCGATGGATTTTCCATGGGTTTTGAAACAAATTTCTATGGGGAATAGTCTGGGACATCATCTGGGACATCATCTGGGAAATCTATGGGGAATCTATGGGAAATCTGTGGGACATCATCTGGGAAATCTATAAGGAATCATCTGGGAAATCTATAAGGAATCATCTGGGAAATCATCTGGGAGATCAATGGGAAATCTATGGGAAATCATCTGGAAAATCTATGGGGAATCTATGGGAAATCTGTGGGACATCATCTGGGAAATCTATAAGGAATCATCTGGGAAATCTATAAGGAATCACCTGGGAAATCATCTGGGAGATCAATGGGAAATCTGTGGGAAATCATCTGGGAGATCAATGGGAAATCTATGGGAAATCATCTGGGAAATCTATGGGGAATCTATGGGAAATCTGTGGGACATCATCTGGGAAATCTATAATGAATCATCTGGGAAATCATCTGGGAGATCAATGGGAAATCTGTGGGAAATCATCTGGGAGATCAATGGGAAATCTATGGGAAATCATCTGGGAAATCTATGGGGAATCTATGGGAAATCTGTGGGACATCATCTGGGAAATCTATAAGGAATCATCTGGGAAATCTATAAGGAATCACCTGGGAAATCATCTGGGAGATCAATGGGAAATCTGTGGGAAATCATCTGGGAGATCAATGGGAAATCATCTGGGAAATCTATGGGGAATCTATGGGAAATCATCTGGGAAATCTATGGGAAATGGAAATCTATATTTTGGAAATCTTTTTCCAGATGGGTTTGTAACAAATTACTATGGGAAATCAGTGGGAAATCTATGGGAAATCATCTATGGGATTTCCACTATGGGTTGAAATAACAAATTTCTATGGGAAATCTATGGGAAATCCCATGTCATAAATAAGCGTTTCTTCACATGGAATTTCAATGGTTTCAATGGGTTTGAAATCTGTTTTTTTCGTGGTTGGTCATGGGTTTCTGACGGGTTTGAATGTGTCTTTAGAGGTGTTCAATGAATTTGAAATGGATGTAAAAAATGGGGTTGAACTGGGGTGTGTCAATGGGTTGTTGATTTTGTTGGACCCCGATACAGTAATCACCCATTTTGAATTTGGAACGTTGTCTGCCAAAGCCCAACATGGCAGGGTCATGCAGGGTCTATTTTGGAGGGATGGAACGGGCTTGCTCTATAGTAGGTTGTGGTTGATGGCTTGTTGGTAGGTTGTTGATGGATTGGTGGTTGCTGATGCGGTCTTGATGGGTTGATAGTGAGATGTTAATGGACTTCGCTAGACTAAAAATTAAAAAATCATGAAAAAAACAGCAGAAACCGGTGAGTGTCACTAACCTCTCAGATCACCTCTAGCAGCTAATCAAACGGATTAATCATGATTCGTTGATTGAACTGGTGGAACATGATGCACGTGATCAGTCCAGTCGGCGACTCAAGTTCCAACCTATGCAGAGACGCCTGCGAATTCATCAGGGCGATAGGGATGGAAGGAAAAAAAATGACCGAGATTCTGCAAGCTTGAAATCATCTGGGAAATTTATATTCATTTATTATCTGTCGTTCGAAAGGCCATTATTATAATAATATTTACTTATTGCCACCGAGGAAAAGGCCCTAGATTTCACCCATGTGCAGTAGATGATCTATTGATATATGTTTTATTCGTTCATGCTTCTATTGCGAGGCCACATGACATGTTTTGGGATCCAAACATACGTATGGTATGCGTATCTGCCCAGGTGTCCGATATTGTCTTGTGATCTTGTGGGATCCTATTGGAAATTCAAGGCTGCAACGCAGAAACACAACCTTTTTTTGATCCGTGCCCGATGGCCACGTCTCATTGTGTGGCACTCAATCGTCTTTCTGCTTGGCGAGGGCCATAATCTTCAGCATTTCCTCCTCATCACATCCATTCCTGAGGTTGACAGGCTATGGAGTTGGCGGGATACAGTGGGCAATCTATGAACCCGGCTGCCTCATTCCATTGTACAAAATCCGAGTTCTACCCGGGTGATTTCACCCCATCCCCATAATAAACCCCATTTAACTTGCTGTATCATAACCCATACAGTACCCCAACAAGTGTTTGTGGCATGTCTAACCCCCGTAGAACCAAAAGCATCAGAATTCAGCATCTGCAGCCACAAATTGTGTGGTTGACCTATGTTTATTCAATGGGAATCAGCGGCCTCTGATTGGGGATGATTCCCTGGGTCCCAATCCCAACCATCATTCGTCTTGCGAAATCATGATAACAATTAAATATTCAGAGTTATGTAAAGCTGGCAGGTAGCCTCAAAATCAGGATTCAAATCTTTATGTTCCATTCATATATATATATACAGTATTACAAGATGGTGCCCAGTTCTCGGCGCTGCTGTATAAAACTTTATCAAGCCCACTAGTTCGATAGATCTACCATGATCTACCACAAACCAACAGAAATTCACTGAATTACCCTCTGGTAAACTAACATAACTATGGAAAATCACAATTTTCACGGGAAAATCCACTATAAATGGTGATTTTCCATAGTTATGTTAGTTTACCAGAGGGTAAGTATGGGCACCACCTCTTAGGTATAGAACCCCCCTGAGATCAGCCGAGCAGCGGCAGGTCGTAGTCAAAGATCACCTGGCGTCTGGGGGCTGTCCAAATGTGGATCCCCGGCATGGTGATCAAACATGGAAATGCACAATCCACCACACACACACATATCATCACATCTACATATATATATACACATGTCACATACATAATGGATTATAATGGATTTACCTACACAATTATATATAATATATAGTGGATTTTAATGGATTGTCTCATTCAAGACCTCCATTCATAAGGGATGTTCAATCGCCATGTTTGATCACCAGAAGGCAGATATCGGATACTCCAACATCCGTCAATTTCTAATGAGAAAAGTGAAACGTGGAACCATCAAATTGGGGGGGACAAGGTTGTATGTTGGATCATTAAGGCTTGATGTTGAAAATGTTGGTCAAAATCAAAAGTTTCCAAAGGGCAATGCTTTGTTTAATTAAGTTTATCTTTAACTTCTTCCACACGCAACCAGGAAAAGTTAGCGTAGCTGCTGTTTTGGGAAACAAATTGGAATCCCAGGCGCGTAGTCTGCCAAGTGGATCCAGCAAAACGCCCGGAGATAGGCAGAATTCTCAGCGTCTAGGGCTGCTCTGATGGCCGCAGTGCTGGTGGACCTGAAATTTGATGCGCCATGGAATGGAAACCCTCCATAAGGTACAGTGTCGTGCCCCAGTTCCTCGGCTAAGTTCCTTCATTTGACGCATAGTAAAGAAAGTTCTATGGTAGACGTATCTACAGTTGATAGGATTTATAAACAAACTTGAGAGGGGGGGGACGAAAGGTAGGGGGGGGAAAGACAGGAGGGAGAGGCAAGACAAGGTGCGACTGTTTGTAACGCAAGCACGCCGACGACGACGACGACGACTACTACTACTACTACGACTAATACTACTATGACGACTACTACTACTATGACGACTACTACTACCACTACTACTACTACTACTGCTACTACTACCACCACTACTACTACTACTACTACTACCACTACCACTACCACTACCACTACTACTACTACTACTACGACTACTACTACTACTACTACTACTAACTACTACTACTACTACTAACTACTACTACTACTACTACTACTACTACCTACTACTACTA
>CAMXCT020002828.1:0-85150 GCA_947184155.2 Cladocopium goreaui
CCGTTCAACATCTTGGATCAACATATAGGCCTTGAGCCTATCTTGTGCCAACAGAAAAAACAGTGCGTGCACAGCAACAGCTGACTTGCAACAGAGACATCAACAGGCTGCCTTGTAATTTTACATATATATATACACATATATATACACATATATATACACATATATATATACACATATATATATATATATATATATGTAGCTGTATGTGGTTATTTTGAAGATGTTATGCTTGGAATATAGTTTGAACTACCTGCAAGTTCTTTTGTGTATGTGTAAAACCCTTCTTGTTGAGTATATCATTTATGATCAGTCCTGATGAGCCTTCATCGTTGGCACCATGCAGCTACCAGTGCTGGCGAAGTATCCAAGTGCAAATTGCCAATGAACTTCCACCTCAGGTGGCCATACCCAAGTGACCTTGGGGAAAACAACAAGTCATCTTATGTCATATTATGTTTGGTTTACAAACAGCCAGTCATCTTTCCTGTATGGTCTTAGGGTAGTTAGTGGGTGTAATACATATATATATATTTTTTAAAAAAAACTTGTGGAGATGGTATATGACAAAACAACACAATGAATTCAAGTTAAAATGGCCAAACCACCATCTCAGCGGATGCAGGCCCATCTTTGGGAACCACCAAAACAGTGTTGTCGGCATCGTTCCGAATGCGGTCTGCATGCTCCATGAAATAGCTATTGAGAAAGTCCTTCAGGGTTCCCAATGATGAGATGTCCTATGTCAGGTTTAAGAACACCCCTAAACAATAACCCTTATGTTTTCAAATGTGTTTGTCCTCCAAAATGAGGCGTTGTACTGATGGTGGTCCCGACATGATCCCCGCAGCTGAACCAAGGTATATAGCACAACGGCCCCGGCACAATCGCGCAAGGGGGCTGACCAAAAAAATTGTCTGCGGGTCATGGGCAGGACATAAACCCATGAACTCTTGGTCAAAAAAAATGGTGCACCCAACATAAAAAATAGCACCTGGTAATATCATATTCTAATATCTATAGGGCGAGTATTCCAATAATGGTTAATTAAGGGAATTAAATGGGTTTCCTTATCGTTCCAGGCATGCAGTGGCATGTTCCAAACAAATATGCATAACACCAAGCACGCAGGATGCACCAAGAATCGTTTCATCCCCAAAGCTAAGGTCAATCCCAATGATTTATCTAATCGTGACCCCCATCATATTGTTTAAAAACATAAGATTGTCGACCGCACTGCAAGGCTGTGGGGGGTAGGCGAACCTCCCCACTTCTTCAAAGGTCCAACTGGCTTCTGAGAAGCGCCACATGGCACACTGGGTTCCTCCCTTCGAGCCCGTTTCTGGGCATCCCTGTGTAAGGCTATTGCACGTTTCATCCTGGTGTGTCGTATTTGCCAATATATTAGATATTTGGATGACATCATGGTGAATTGAGAGCATTTGGGGGTTGAGACACACCAGGATGATCCATCAACAAAGTCAACCCATAGTGTACCCTTATCACAAAGCATATGTACGAATGAATTCATAGTGAGATAGTTTTGCGATGTTTGGTTGAACATCACAATATCATGCGCAATGCGCTGTCAGAGCAAGAATGGCAGAAAACCTGCCCTTTCCGACAAACTTTCCGACAAAACATAGCCCATTCCGACAAACGACCTTGAAATTAAGCTTTTACGGAGATGACCTTGTATTTTAGGTACATTGCCGTTTTTTACTTATTTGAGGCCACAGAGCCTCAGGGAAATAAGGGGCTAGCCCCAAATCATTCAAATTTTCGTAGGAAAGTCCATTCAAAAAACCAGCTATTGGGGACCAAGATTCGGGAGAACAAGATGTCTGCGGTCTTCGCCATTTTCATGGTGTTGGGTCGCCCAGAACTTCCTGGGAGAACAACGGGGGGTTAGTTTTTATCTACGAACTCTGCTGCATTTGAACATAGGGGAGGGCAGCATCAATTTACTGATTTTTTTTTTGGGTATCTAAGCATGAAAATTTGGGAATCGTTTGGGTATATGGGTTTTTTGGCAACCAGAATTTGGATAGAGACCTAATATGAAGTCAATGATTTTCTCAAGGATTCCATTAATTCGTTGGATGATTGAGCTGATTATTTGTGGTATTCAATTTAGTATTCACTGATGATTATCCAATTTCTAGCCATTCTGATGCCATTATGATGTAATACATGACTGGTATTTTGTTGGCTTATCATTCCAATTTCCAGCAAGTTAAACTGGGATCTTAAGCTAGCTAAGTTGGTGGCCAGCGAATTTGGCTTGCTGGACTGGTGGATTGGTCCCCGGTGAAGCACTGGTTTTTTTTGATAGGGGAAAGCATCAGTCTTCCAGGTGTCGTGACGTTTTTTTTATGTACCCTCTGGTAAACTAACAACTATGGAAAAACACCGTTTTTAATGGGAACATTCACTATAAATGACAATTTTCAATAGCTATGTTAAATTACCAGAGGGTACGTCAACTAAAGCGTTTGAAGTTGTGTTCAATTCATTGCAAGTCTTGACAACCATAAAAGGCTTGGAAGAGTTGGGAAATCACCTCTGCTACTGTGGATGGGCCAGCGAAATCCGATAAACCACCAAAAGGATGGTTGAAAGTTGAAAGCCTATAAATAGTGGGATGATAAGCCACCTATCAACTGGTGCAGGATTTCGCAACCATCCACAGTAGCAGAGGTGACTTGTTCGCTAGGACAATCATATTGACCCAGATGGTGATTTGTTCATCTCCATGTGTTTCCATATGGTATCGATCTGACTTCCGAAGGTGACTCTGGGCTTCTCCAACTTTTGGGGAATCCTTTAATGGGTAGTCTTTTGCTATGGCCATACTAACGGAAGCGGCCAAAGTTGTCAGTCATGTTTAACAGCTGGCAGCTAGCCATCTGGCAACATCATCGAACTAAACGCGGTATTTTCCAGCACGCCATGTTTGATTACCAGAGGATTTTAGTCAAAAAAAGGGGGATTTACCGGTGAATCAATAGTTTGACATTGTTTTCCAGAGGATTTACCAGTGAATTACCAGTGAATTTCTGGTTGGTGGTTATGAACATTTGGATTATTTTTCCGTATATTGGGAATGTCATCATCCTAACTGACTTTCATATTTTTCAGAGGGGTAGGTCAACCACCAACCAGATTTTCTATTTATTTGATAAAGTCTTCAGCCCCCTTAACGGGGCCTTTCCGTTAGGACCAACATGATCGCGTCCGCGCTCACCAAGACCAACGCGTGGCTTGGCGGGTTGGGCACCTGAATGAAGGGATAATTGAAATCCCACATCCAGATATTTGGGGGTACCCTCTGGTAATTTAGCTATTGAAAATGGCCATCTATAGTGGATTTAACCATTGAACATGGTGATTTTCCATAGTTATGTTAGTTTACCAGAGGGTAAAAGTGGTGGTAAAAATCTTGGGAAATTGTTATATATATATATATATAATGGGGATATCATGGGGATATTTTTTTGGCGAAGATTAGGGATTTGGGATTTTATGGATTCTGATAATGCCCAAGATATTGGAATCAACCAACAGGGATTTTTTTGTTTCCATTTCTTTTTCTCAAAAGATCCATGGGTAGATGAGTGTGCTTCAATTTTGGTCTATAGATAAATATATATATATATATAATTATATATATATATTATATATATATATATTATATATATATATAAGAAGGTACTTGTTCTTAGAATATGTCGGAATTCAATCCCGACCCCCACTTTTACAACATCGGGTACATAGAATATGGTTTTATTTTTAGGGGGTCCAATCCCCGAAAATTCAGCTCCACCAAAAAACCCTGCGCTTCCACCATGGATCACCATGGTTTTTTCCACTGCTACCGCGAACTTAGTTCCATTTCTTCAGTTTCTTTTTACAATCTAAACATATTTCGTAGGCATTCATGTCGGTTCATTTATGCTGCAGTATGGGTGATATGTTGATAATTCAAAAGATTTTAGTGGGATGAAAATTGAAAAATGACTATCTATGTCCATTTATGCTGCAGTATGGGTGATATTTTGATATTCAAAAGATTTTAGTGGGATGAAAATTTGATAAATGTCCATTTATGTCCATTTATGCTGCAGTATGGGTGATATTTTGATAATTCAAAATATTTTAGTGGGATGAAAATTTGATAAATGTCCATTTATGTTCATTTATGCTGCAGTATGGGTGATATTTTGATATTCAAAAGATTTTAGTGGGATGAAAATTTGATAAATGTCCATTTATGTCCATTTATGCTGCAGTATGGGTGATATTTTGATAATTCAAAATATTTTAGTGGGATGAAAATTTGATAAATGTCCATTTATGTTCATTTATGCTGCAGTATGGGTGATATTTTGATAATTCAAATGATTTTAGTGGGATGAACATTTGAAAAACGTCCATTTATGTCCATTTATGCTGCAGTAGGGGTGATATGTTTATAATTCAAACACATCAAAAAAAACATCTTCCAGAATTGAACAAAATTTCTATGTATACATCTGGGATATTCTACGTACACCCTTTTTTTCATTTCTGGAAGATGGTCCAAAACCTATGTTTTTTTTTCAATTCTATATTCCATGTTCTAGTACTTAGAGTTATATATATATATATAGCTATAGCTATAGTGTTTGGTTGGTGGTTTGGAACATTTTGTTTTCCATAATATATGGGATGTCATCCTTCCCATTGACTTTCATATTTTTCAAGATGGTTCAAACCACCAACCAGATGTATATAATGCATTATAATGATGTGTATGTGTTTCGTTGAGAAACGCAACACAGACGTAGTCGTCTCGCCTTTTTGTTTTTGCGGCCTTTTTGTTTTTGCGGCCAAGGTTTGAAATCTACGTGGGCGAAGATTTGATCTGGTCCACCATGGCCAGACAACGAAGCCCCAATCTACAGGCGGGTGGAAATCGCTGGGTGACCTGAAAGAAATGACCCTCTGGTAATTTGTTACATAGCAACATAGAAAATGGCACATAGAAATAGTTGATTTATCTATTAAAGATGTGATTTCCAGTTCGCTATGTTTGTGAAAATGGCACATAGAAATAGTTGATTTATCTATCAAAACTGGTGATTTCCATAGCTATGTTTGTGAAAATGGCACATAGAAATAGTTGATTTATCTATTAAAGATGTGATTTCCAGTTCGCAAGCTATGTTTGTTTGCAAGAGGGTAGCTGGATTTCACCAGCAGAAATCATCAAAAACCGGATAATTTAATTGATTTATGATAGCTAAGTTGGCTTTGAAATGCCATAACTATAGGATTTGTGGTGGATATACCATACCTATAGATGAATGATGCTGAATGGTTCACCAGCCCCTGAGATTCACCAGCAGGGACATCAAGCAGGTGGAGGGGGCGAATTTGGACATTGGCAACACGAAATTCTGCTTGGTGGTGACTGGAACATGATTTAATGGTGGTTTAATGGTGATATAATGGTGATTAATGGTGAGTAATCATGGTGATTAATGATAAATTAATACTGGTTGGTGGTTTGGAACCATGGAATTTTATGACTTTCCATGTATTGGGAATGTCATCATCCCAACTGACCTTCATATTTTTCAGAGGGGTAGGTCAACCACCAACCAGTATTCATCCAGCACATACCCGAAAAAGCTCCGAAAGGCCTACAAGTAATTACAAAAGTCTATTGTTCATATCAGCATATCAAAAAGGCCCAACTCGTACCAGAGTTCAAAAAAAAACTATGCCTGGTGCATGTCTGAATGTTTGCCAGGACCTTGTGAAGGGCTTTGCCTCAGTGGGGGTTGAAATTCTCTCCCAGTAGCGGAGGAGTAAAAGAAAATGCACGCCTCGCGGCCGAAGAACTCTTCGGCAACGGCGGGGGGTGGCGATGAAAGGATTTGGAGAACCAGACACCATCCTAAACCATTGTAGAGGCCAGGCGGCCAGGCCATTCCATCCCATATGATCCATGGTGCTGGTATATTTACCTACAAAACTGGGTGATTGTTCGGGTAAATGTTGGCAAATCTACCAGCACCATGGTTCGCATATGGGCATGTCAAAACCCTTTTGATTCCGAGCCTCTGGAACTTGACACCCCGGGCAACGCGGCCCCAAACGCCTGTGCCATTTGAGCGTTGAATGAAGTGGTCGCCTCAATGCACTGTCTCACCAGTGCAGGGCGATCGCTGAGAGCTGCTCAGTCGGGTGCAGCACTTGGTGCCGTGGTGGCAGAAAGTGCCGAAGAAATTGCTGTCGGGGCGTCAATTTTCTCACAGGTTCACTTGTTTTGGGGGGGCCAAGTTGCGGCTGGATTTTTCATGATGTTTCACATGATTTTGGACTAAACGACATGTTTTCGCATCATTGAGGGGATGAAGAGTCGTTTATCAGCTGTTTTGATTGCCAGAACAAGATATCAGGGGTTCGATCCCTAGCCGAATGTTGAGAGTCGAGAAGACTTTCTTGAATTTCTTGGCATGAGTGAGGGCCAATAGGCGCATAGTTGCTGGAAAACGATGTGAATCAGTGTCCCTCCCAAAGCTATGATTTTGCTGTGGTTTGGAGAAATTTTGCAATCTTAGCGCATTATTTCGGACAGATCAAGCATGAACATGGCATAGCAGCACTGGAAGCGAATACACTGTAGCAGCTTCTTGGCCTTTGGCCAACTAATCAGAGAGTGAACCTGTTGCGACCATCGGCTGACAGATGACGACACGCCTCGATCGTTGATGGAGGGGGATGAAGTTCAAGTATTGAGTAGATCAGAACCTCATGAACAAGTTTTGAACCATCAATTTAGTGATCTACTCAATATTTGAACTACTCAAGTTTGAAACTGACTACTCAAACATCCTTCAAGTTTTGCAGTCAGTTTAGTGATGTTTGAACCAGTTTCCGACTCAATAAACATCAATAAACTAAACACAGGTTTGCTGATTGGCAATGTTTGCCTCCACAAACGATATAGCTTTTCCACTAGGTCGATGATTCAGAATCGTGTGATGTTGGCGTGTTTGAATAAACTATGTGTTTTCTTGCTACAATTCCTGGTTGGTGGTTTAATGGTGATTAATGGTGAGTAATCATGGTGATTAATGATAAATTAACTGGTTGGTGGTTTCAAACATGGCTTTTAGTTTTCCATAAAAGAAAAGGGATGTCATCCTTCCCATTGACGAAGTCACATTTTTCAGAGGGGTAGGTCAACCACCAACCAGATTCGATGATCATGCAGTCTTGATCTCAATGTGTTCCACCTGTCAGAGTTTGCTTTTGATCTAAAGGTCCATATTTGACTTGCGTTTCGCCATTTGGTCAGAAGTGCCAGAGGTACCAGCCGTAGATGAGTACCATAGAACCGGGGCCATTTTGGTTGTCGAAGCTTGACACTGGCTGTTGAGATTCCGTCAAGATATGTTAACTGATTGGTGTTTTGGAACATGACATTTATGATTTTCCATAATATATGGGAATGTCATCATTCCAACTGACGAAGTCATATCTTTCAGAGGGGTAGGTCAACCACCAACCAGATTTAGTTTGATGATTTTTCCAATTGAAACCCACATTCATATGATTTGCAATTGCCATTGGATCCCATATCTAATAGAACATTCCTTATACTTAAATCAACCCATCACACTTGCCATGGTTCCATGGAATGGCCCATTCCTATAGGTTCGATTACCAAAGGCTAAATACACTGTCATGGCCCCTGACATAAATGGATTTTTTTAAAGCCATGACAAAGGCAACCACCAACCAGTATGATCAGTATGTGAATGGTTCAAAGTTGATTGACCCTTTTCACAAAGATCAAAGTTGGGCACCGTATTTTAAAAGGGGGAACTGAAAAAAAACATCACAATCCTAAAACCCGAAGTCTTCATGGCATGTTTTGATAGATTCCTCGACTTGACGGGTGACTCCTCTGAAGACTTGGATGGGAAATCCTGAGGAAAGCTCAAGCATTTCAATAGCTCGAAGCACGAGTTTTGTTCGTGAAACTGTCCATAAACATATTGAAAAATGAGCTTAAAATGATTTTCAATGGGATTGGGGTCCTGTATTTTTTTGATAAAATCTCAATCCAATGAAATTGCCCAGCCAATATCCTCGAGCAGGGGAATGGATCAACAAATTGGCCTTGTAGCGGTGTGAACGCAGCCTCATTAGTACAGTCTGCCATCGGCGCCGAGAAAAGGGACGATGTCCGCGAGTTGAAAAAAACACGGTGGTGCTCCTACAAGGTGGTGCCCCATAGTTATAAGTTGGTTTATGTAGATTCACCCCATGAAAACTAGTTCGTTATTTATCTACCATAAACCATAGTGAAATTGGAATTGTGTGCACCAACTTAGCGTTCACGAACTGGGGCACCACCTGGTACTTTTCGCGAAGTTGGTTTATAGATACGTTAAGTATACATGATGGATGGCCATGGATGGCCATGGTAGATACAGAGTTTCTGGCTTTCAACAAAGCAACATGGCCATGGGTCCACCGTTCCGAAGATGGGGCGGTTATAAGCGCGGTGATTGGACATGGTGATTTTTTAGCCATGGAAAGGTTTGGTGATTGGTTTTTTTACGGACTATTTAAGGTGCTAAAATCACTTGGTCAACTCTATAAGTTTGGTAGCTTTATGAATTATACGCTCTTAATGACTCTTTCTGGATCTTTGAACTTTACGGTAGTATAATTGGCCAAAGAAAACTCGGTCCACATGGATCTCGCACAAAAATCATCTGAATGGACATCTTTTGCAGAGGTCCCCATGGGATCTCAGCTTTTGCTGGCTCAAAAGAGAGATTCAGAGTTCCCTGGAGCACAAGAAACAGTAAGATTTGGATACATGGAAGATTTTGCTTCATAGCATTGAGCCATTTGAATCCATTTTGTTTAAAAAAATGAGATGATCGGGATAGCTCAGTTTGACCAATACCCATCTATATAGACTAGTCATGTGGATACTGGGGTGCAAAGATCCAGTGATGAGGGGAGCATCTCTGTTCCCCCGGGAGAAATACTGAGCTATACGGAGAATCCAATCCATTGACCGGTTTGCTCCCTGCCCGATTTGGTGGTGAAATTGGGAGCTAAAATCACCATGATTGGCCACCAAAAAGGTGGCAATCGTTTACCAGGGTTGAGCAAGAGTGATACCAGCCTTGGCACCAGTATCTTGTGCGGCGGTGATGGCTTGCTGGAAAGGCATCTGCCGGATATGGTGCAATTGGTTACACCGTGCAAGGCTGGGCCCCGAACTTGCCTAGTTGACCCTGGTTATGGAAGTTGCATGAAGTTGCAGTGTCTATTCTAACATTTCTAATGTGGTGCCCCAGCTATGTTTATAATCCCAGCCCACCGTATATGAACCAGTTGTTTTTTCGTCACAAACCAACTTATCTAGCTACGATAGTTAAAAAAAACCTCATTTGTGCTGTTGGTTGATTAAATCACCGGTTGTCTTGGTTTACCATGGTTTACCCTTCCTTTTTGCTGGTCAAATAAACATGTTTGCATCATTATTTTCTGTTGGTTCATTCACCCGTAAGTGATGGTTAGTTCACTCAGCAATGGGAAGCCCCCCGGTAGAATTGGCTGATGCTTTTTCCAGATTGCTCCAGGGTATGTACAGAGTATTACATAGAGGACCCTCCAATACTCTCCAGCTATGTTGTTGTTGGTTGATCTTCACCTATTTCACAACCAAGATATATCATGATATATCCACTACACCGACTACAGCCCAACAGCACAAATCACAAACCAACTTACTAAAAGTGAAATCCCGATAGTCGCAGAATGCCTAGATACCTTTTGACGTGGTGTGCTGGAATATGTTCCATTTAGATCCATTTCTGGTTGGTGGTTTGGAATATTCTTTATTTTTCCATATATTGGGAATAATCATCCCAACTGACTAATATTTTTTTAGAGGGTTGAAACCACCAACCAGATTTAGTTTGATGATTTTTCCGCTTGAAACCCACATTCATATGATTTGCAATTGCCATTGGATCCCATATCTAATAGAACATTCCCTATACTTAAATCAAACCCATCACACTTGCCATGTTCCATGGAATCGCCCATTTCTATAGGTTCGATTACCAAAGGCTAAGTACACTGTCATGGCCCCTGACATAAATGGAATTATAAGCCATGACAAAGGCAATATACACTCATGGCACTGGCAGTTAACTGTCATAGCCCTAAATAACTGGATAAATGGGATTATAAGATATTGTTGTAATTACCAAGACAGTTATACAGTTATACATTAAATGGGATGAAGTTATAAACACAGTTTTCTTAGGTTATATAAACATCATAAGCCACTTATAACTCTTGGGCACCGCGCCAGAGCCAGGCTGGGCCGGCCCCGGTCTCTGAGCGAACGGCCGCCATCCTCCGCTCGCTTACGTGTCTCGGAGCACGTGTGGAGCACGAGCGGAGCACTCGGAGGGGTCCAGGAGACCCCGGAGATCCATGGAGAAAAGTACAGTTGGTGACATAACTATGGAAAAAGCACCATTTTTAATGGGAAAATCCACTATAAATGGCCATTTTCAATAGCTATGTGACAAATTACCAGAGGGTAAATTGGGGTGAACTAATAACTCCAATTTCACGAGCTGGTTTATGGTACGCAAATAACGAACTAGTTACTGGGGCTTATATATAAACCAACTTATAAATAATAACCATTAACTATAATCCCCATTAACTATAGATATAACCCCCATTCATCAACCCTAGTTATTGGACTGATGTTCACCAACTTAGCTAACGAACTGGGGCACCACCATTTTTTTGGGATTGAAGTAGGGGACATCCATGGATTTCGCCCGGGCTTAGTAGGGTTTGGAATTGTCGGAACCTTAGATATCTCACTGATATCTTCACAGTTTCCAATTATTATATAATATAATAATATTGTGTAATCATATCGCGTTGGTAAACTTAGATTAGATAGTTGCTTGCTTATTAACTTGCCTAGTTTATTCGACATGGTAAACAAAACCAAATATACTAAACACCTACGATCTTCTGGACTCCAGGGGTGTATCAGTGTTTATCATGTGTCGCCACCTCAAGACTACAGTCGCCCAATCTTTGGAAAAAAAACATCCTTTCTGATTCTGGAGAAGGCCATTTTCTGATACGTATTTGCTGATGTGATTTGATCTGGTTGGTGGTTTCAAAACATTTTTTATTTTCCATTTAATATATGGGATAATCCTTCCCATTGATTTTCATATTTTTCAAGATGGTTATTGCACCACCAACCAGTGATTAGATTACCATTTTTTTTGCTGGTCAAATCCCCTAGTTTTGGATAAGCCCAGACCTCACAGTGCTGGTGATATCCCACGTATCAACCATTTTGGCTGGTGAAATCCTGTCTCTGACCTGATCCCAAGAAAAACTACTAGTAGGTTTATGCTGTTCGATGTTTGTCCCTTGAAGTAACTTGATATAATATATATATATATACATAACACAATCCAGTTGTTAGTGACCTTGTGAAATGAATCAACTTGTATACCTAGCCTGCGAGGGCCCGCTTGCCTCGATGGCTCTATTCAACGATTGTGAAAATCATATCTCTGACATATATATATATATATACACCATTATACACCCATTTTACCTCTATAATGCTTGGTCTTTTACGTCGCCATGTTTACATGTTCAAACATGTCGAATGTTGAATCATTGGCGAATCATGGATTGTTTTATCCATGTATTGGTCATTTATATTCAACTGGTTGGTGGTTTGGAACCATGGAATTTTATGACTTTCCCATTCATGTGGGAATGGATTGTCATCAAACCAACTGACGAAGTCATATTATATTTTTCCGAGAGGTAGAAAATGGTAGGTCAACCAACCACCAGGCAGTCAATCCATGTTATTTATAGATCCATGTAGGTGAACATTACACCTTGGAGAAGAAGTTGGGCGTTGGAGCCTTCGGCATCTCGACTTGTCGTGGAGCGTTTTTTTTGAAGCAGCAAAGATGATGGATTTATAGTGAGACTTCTTTACTAGGACATCACCAAAACGCTAAGTTGGTGGGCTAAGTAGTGGAAGTATTACTAGGACATGATGGATTTATAGTGGAAGTATTACTTGGTTATGTGTAACGCTTACGGTAGAGATGTGTTTCTTTACTCGAACATCTAGGGGCACCGCACCGCAGTGGGACCAAGGGACCAAGATGGGCCTAGGGACCATCACTTAGCATATTATTCCACAGGAGATTGGCGATTTACAGCAATAAATGGTGAACTTTACCCAAACATGAAATTCTCCATATCTAGTTCTAAACCAAACGGAAACCTCTGATGTTCCTGAAGGAATCGCGGGGTTGAATATTCATACCTCATAACTACCAACTATTTTGGTCTGAAAGCCAGGATACTAGGAATTTGACATAGTTTGACCGATTTCCTCATTGTTACCTACGTTTACCCAACGCCAACAATGCGGATGCAACGCATCAAGATTGGGCTTCAACAAACCCAAGAATTGGATGCTGTAACTCTACCTTGGATGTAGCCCTTACCATGTTTATATTGTGTTTGTTTTTTTTTTATTTTTTCCGGGAACATATCCCTTGAAATGGGAGTGAGACAATGTCATATAGGTTGTGTCCAAATTTTGAAAAACCTATCGTTGAGGCCTATGGATGTGCATTTATTATGTGAACACATGAAGATCTGGAGATTTTCCATACGGTTATGGCCCTGTTTAAGGGCCTTAAATGGGATTGTAACTTCTACAACTAAAGTGATAATATCATATAGATATATACATATATATATACATATATAGATATACATATATAGATATACATATATATATATATTATATAGATATATATATATATATGCATTATATATATATATTATATATATATATATATTATATTTAAGCCAGGAATAATTGTTAGGGGCTACGACTTGCGGATCCTTCGAGTCCACCGTTGTTATTCGTTTCACCATTGAAGATGACCAGGGGTTGGTTTGCCTGTCCCATTTTGGGAATATTGGACCATTATATTAGCCATATAATGACATAATGTTAGTATATATGTTAGTATAATATATTCACCATTGTCATTATATTATAGGGAACATCACCTGAAAAAGTAGCCATGGCATTGACCATATACCGATTTTGGTTGGGTGATGTGAAAAAAGGGGACATTGAATGACCCATTGAACATGACTAGCTTTGCATGATTGGGGTCACCCCATTTTAGGAAACCTCCATATACACACACTGACTGAAAATTTACAAGGTGGTATACCCACCTCAATTTAAAAAAAATGTGTTGTTTTGAAACCCTTTATTGCAATAAACACGGGTGACACTGTTGTTATACGCCAACTCAACGATTCTGAACTGGGGAACCACCTGAAACTGTCGATCTTCGGATCTTCGGGTCGTTTCAGCAGCCCCTTCCGTCAGGGACAGTTTGGCGAGCCACCAGCAAGTCGACAGGTTGCCTCCTCAGGCGATGACATCCTCCCATTGGATCCATCGGTTCATCATGATTTTCTGGACCTAACATATATGCAGTATATATTAGTACCTGGATTATTATGGATTATTTCACTTGACTCATGTGTTAGACTAATAACTTGGGATTACCCTCTGGTGAACTAACATAGCAATGGAAAATCACCATTGTTGATGGGAAAATCCACTATAAATAGCCATTTTCCATTGCTATGTTAGTTCACCAGAGGGTATATTCAATTTTCATATACTGTCCTAGAAAGAAAAGTGGATTGATGTGGTAAAAATCATGAATCATGAGAGTCCCCAGAGTAATCTCGATATGTCAAAATGGAGGTGTCCTAAACTGGGGTACCCCAAATCATCCAAAAATCGATTGTTTTAGTACTGAAACCCATGGTTTTGGGCATCCCCCATTTTAAAGGGAGGGCTATTTTTGTGTTTTTTCGCGGCAGGTTTTGGATTTTTTTGGGGTTCCTGGTTCTATGCTTTCCTGTTTCTTTACTTTTCTGCTTCTCTGCTTTCTGCTTCTCTGCTTTTTTGCTTTCCCTGCTTGATTGCTTTTCCTGCTTCTCTGTTTTTTTGCTTTTTGCTTTTCCTGCTTCTTTGCTTTTCTGCATCTCTGTTTTCCCTGCTTCTCTGCTTTTGTACGTCTGGTCCTTTCTACTTCTACTATTCTACTTTTTCTTTTCTTCAGTCATGTGTTTTTGCTGCTCTACTTCCTGCTCCTTTGCTTCTTTGCTTCCTGTCTTTACTGTCACTTTGTTTTTCATTTTCTTTTGCTTGATTCTATTTTGTTTGTATCCTAAATGAAACCCTAGAGAGACCCTAGGTGAAACCCAAAGAAACCCTAAAGAAATCCTGATAAGAAACCCTACATGAAGCCCTAAATGAACCCTAAAGAAACCATAAATGAAACCCTAAAGAAACAATAAATGAAACCCTAAAGAAGCTTTAAATGACACCCTAAATGACATCCCAAAGAAACCCTAAACAACACTCTGAAAAAAAATAAATGAAACCGTAACTGACACCTTAGCTGAAACCCTAAATTGACACCCTAAAGAAACTGTAAATTGACACCCTAAATGAAACCCTAAACGAAACCCTAAAGAAACCCTAAAAGACACCCTAAATGAAACCCTAAAGGAACCCTAAAGGAACCCACTTGAACGTTTAGAAATCATGAAAAGAAATCATGATAAGAAACCCTGGAATGAAACCCTAAAGAAAACTTAAATGAAACCCTAAAGAAGCCTAAAGAAACCCATTTGAACGTTTAGAACTCCTGATAAGAAATCCCGATAAGAGACCCTACATGAAACCGGAAAAAAAACCTAAATGAAACTCTAAAGAAACCCCAACGTTAAAGAAACCCTTAATGAAACCGTGAAGAAGCCCTAAAGAAACCCTAAATGATACCCCAAATGAAGCCCTAAATAAAACCCTAAATGAAACCCTAAATGAAACCTTAAATGAAAGCCTAAAGAACCCTCAAGAGACCCTTATGAAAGTTTGAAGCACCAAAATGTAGCACATACCATGCAAATGAGAGGTTGAAATGCCAAAAGGTGACAAATACCATGCAAAATGGAAGGCGAACATGGCCAAACGTAGCAAATACCATGCAAAATGCAAAGTGACCATGCCAAAATGTAGCAAATACCATGCAAAATGTCAGGTTCTAGTTCAAAACTGTGGCAAATACAAGGCAAATGGTTGTGAAAGTTGGGAAAGAAAGCCAAAAAGAATCCAAATCCAGAGGCCAAAAAAAAAAAAACTATTCTACATCCATTTTAAAGTAAATGATGGCCAAGGTTCGACAAACCCAAGCCATCCAAAGTCTTGGGCGCCCTGAGGCCTTCAGTATGCAGTGAAGATGTCTCTGGGCTGAACCCGAGGATCAGATTGTTTTCCTCCAAAAGATACGTTTTTTTTGAGGATCATACGGCTTACTTGTAGATTTTTCAGGTCAAGATGCAGTTTACATCGGATAAAATCTACTTGAGGACTTTAGAAAGATTTAAAAAAATACTCAAGGTATATGGATTTTATCAATAACTCCATGACTATGACATGCTATGACCATATCAATAGGGCATCAATGTGAAGCCTTACGTCTCGCGTCTCGCGACCTCGTCGGCCATTCAGGGTTCCAAAGAAGGACCCCGAGACTTTGCAGCTACTGCAGCGCGAAATTGGCATCATGCAGGAGGGATTGGGATGGGATGGGGGCTGGTGCCCGTTTTTTGTTTTTTGTTGCATCTTATCGCCCTTAACAGTTATAAGTGGATGATCATGATAAATATATATATATATACATGCATATGTTTGGTCAAAATTCTTCTATATTAGTTTCAGATATGGTATGGCTGCAGATGGCACAAAATGATGAGACAATTCCCGTGGATGGGGCCAGGTTCTTCAAGTTACCACTTTTTTTAACGCAGTAATCTACCGTAGAAAGTAGTAAACGTTAGTATATACAGGGTCTGTGTCAATCCCCCAAACCAGCATAAACCGTAATTTAGCAGGTTGTATGTTAGTTGGAGGATGGTGTACATATGTATATATATATATCCCTTAAACATCTCCGAAAAAGAACACACATGTTACTTGTTTGCAGTACGATTGACCCGTTTTCATTGGTTAATGTTCGTCAAAGGATTGTTGAATCGTGTTGCAACCCCATGTTCAGCAACCTACTTCGCTATAGATGGATATGGATCACCCATGATAATCAGAGAGTTCAGGCTTATATCACCAGTATTCACTACTCACAATTGAAATGCTGCAGTTATGGCCCTTAACAGTCACAAATGGGATTATAACTCCTAAAACTGAGGTTGTGTGTCATGACATATATAATCCCATTTATAATTGCTAGCCGGGCCATTTCAGTGTGAATGAACCCCCCTGTCACTTTATAGCTATACTTTATTTTTCGCGCCACTGATAGCGCTTTTGATGAAGGGCCCAAAAGATCATGGCGGCCATGGTCCGCCTGGTCTTCCAGGCCTTGGAACATCCAAACGTTTTGAAGTTGCTGGATTTCTTCGAAGACGAACGCTTTTACTACTTGGCCGCTTGGCCTTTGGGTTTTGAAGTCGCTGGATTTCTGGTATGTTTTTTTTTTTTTTAATGTGATGTCTTGGACACGAGGCCGGCGAAAATTGCCTGCAATTTTCCAGAGGATCTTGAAGTTGCCGGGGAATCTCTGAAAAAGTGTTGAAACTAAGACAAGGATATGAAACCATAGCCATAGGATCCATTCACGGTGCTGCTATATTAATGGTGCTCCATGGATCCCATCAATATACCCCAGTCATGGTAGCATATATACCAGCACCGTTAGGATCCTATGGGATATGAAACCACATGGATGGACACCTTTTTTTTTCCAACTGAAATGCTGAGAAATCACTTCGATGGGAACCAGGAAGGGAGAAGTCTGAGTGGGACCAGTGCACCGCTCTGCATTTGAAGGACTTTCATTTGGAACCTTAACTTATGTCTTACAGCCTCATTGGACTTATGGTATATACTGCAAAGACATGCAAATACTTTAAGTAATATATATATATATTATTATATTTCATTGTTGTTAGTTGGAAACATATATTCTGGTTGGTGGTTTCAAACATGAATTTTATTTTCCATGTCATAGAAAAGGGATGTCATCCTTCCCATTGACGAACTCCATCATTTTTCATGATGGTTGAAACCACCAATCAGACTATATAACTATTGTAATATATTATAACTCTGGTTATACCCTCCGGTTATTTAACATAGCCATGGAAAATGAGCCATTTATAGATTGGATTCACCGATTCACCGATGTTTTTTTCATCCTCCGCGGGCACCCATGTCCTCCACGGCCTCCCTGTTCCAACTCGCCTTCCAAGGTGGTGGAGCTGTACCTTGGCCAAAATTGCAGCTTTGATTTGAAGCATTTACCCTCTGGTAATTTAACATAGCTATTGAACATGGCCATTTATAGTTGATTTTCCCATTAAAAATGGTGATTTTCCATAGTTATGTTAGTTTACCAGAGGGTAAGAATCATTCAAGGTCTTAAAATGTTTTAAATGCTACGTTTCAAAGTTACGTTTGATTTTGGGGTATTTGTTCTTCATGTTCTTCAAACAGTCAGATATCGATTTTCAGATTTTGAGGCTGGTCTTGTGGTGAAACACCTATATGAGGTGTGGGTCGAAATTGGACAACAGTCGTAGTTCATGAATTACAGGATTGTGTTAGGCGATGAATTACTAGGTTCCCAATACTTGTGGGGAAAATGAAGCCTGGCTGGGCAATCCAATAAGAAATTTTTAGGTTGTTGTTTTTTGGAAGGCCGTTTCAGCCCAAAAGATTATACCTGGGGTTGTTGGTCTTGCGAGGTGGATTTGCCGATGGCTTGATGGCTTAATATTAATTGATGGCCAGATCTGCGCGTTTGAATTTTTCGAAAACTATAAAGCGACAAAAGCAACAACAAAGCTACCTTTTAGATCCTTTTAGGGGATGGTTTACACCACCTATATGTGGTGATTTTATGGGGAGGATTAAAAATATTGGGCAGCCCAACATTATTTTGTAGTCCAACATGTTATAACTAGTCTGTACATGAAAAAAACTGACTGTCGGATCGCTGTGGCCAATGATGAAATAGTAGCAGCAGGGGTCAGCAGGGATTAAGAATAAGAACACATGGGTTTGTTTGGGATTGTACTACCGTGAAGCGCGAGGATTTGGTTGCGGTTTTGAAGCACTTCGCATATCGAGTGATAGAAATACTTTGCCTTGCCAATTATCTCCACGATTACTGTGCTATTACAAAATGTTTATCATTTGGACTCATTCTCAGTGCTCAGTTAGCTAACTCCTCCTGAAATTCCCACATTTTCTGGCGAGTCCCATGGTTTTTTCCAGCGATCCCAGCCAGCAGGTGTGCTGGAGGCCTTGAGACGGGGTTGGAGCCATGGATTTACCCTCTGGTTATGACTAACATAGCCATGGTTTGTTGATGGCCCATAGAAATAGATGATTTTCCCAGCTATAAACCTCCATTTATGGTTGGGATTTTCAATGGCTATGTTAAATAACCAGATGGTAAGCAATGAGTTCGAAGAATGGACATGGGTGAAAATTGGGTGAAAATTGAAAAACCCGAGAGTGGGATCTGCACAACAAATTGCCAAATCATTTGTGGTATACCCTGAATCTTGATATTACGGTGATTGTCGTATTCAGATATGTTGTATCATTCTTGGAAGTGGGATTTCTTGGGATATGTTTGGATAGGAAAAGGGGCTAGGTACAAGCGCCAAAAGCTGTGGTAAATAAACATTAAGCAAAAGACACCGATAGCCAACAGCACTAGGCGTAAAGTGAACTGGTTATATAAACTGCTAAGGCTAAGACCCACTAAGGCTGTTTGGATGATTCAAAGCATGTCAAACCCCATGGATTTCTTGCTTTTTCTTGGTTCCATTCCAGTTACTTCCAGGTTGAGTAGGTTGATGATAGGTTGTGCAGCAGTGCCTGCATAGCAAAGGGTACCCTCTGGAAATTTGTTACATAGCTATTGAAAATGGCCATAGAAATAGTGAGTGTTCCCATCAAAAATGGTGGATCTTTCCATAGTTTTTTTGTAAACGTTTACCAGGCCTGGTACGTTCCCCGCATGTCGTTTTGCGGCTCAAATCGAAGTTCCTTTCTGTCGGACTCCGAGCTTTCTCTCGGATGGACATCAAACAGGTGCGGCTGGGATTTCAGGGACCGAATCTGCAGAGACCCAGGTGGGTCTCCCCAGGTTCTTAGCCAAGTTGGTTTACCCTCTGGTAAACGTTTACATAACTATGGAAAGATCCACCATTTAATGGGAAAACTCAGCCATTTTCAATGTCGCTATGTTAAATTACCAGAGGGTATATATACCCTTTGGTGATTTAACGTAGCGGAAAATCATCATTTTTAAGTTCGGTAAATCATCATAAATCATCAATGGGGAATTCTCCATGGCTATGTTAAATCAGAGTGTAAGTAGATTAACTCTGGGCACTCTGGGTAGATATTAATGTAGACTAATATCTATCTAGGTCACTAGGTTTTTCCATCATAGATCAACATCTTGATCCAGCGGGCACCACCAACGGGCAAAATTACCTTATTTCTGGCGTCAAAATCAGAATATGTGCTTTTTTGTAGCTTAAATCCCCTGAAACAAATATCAAACCACCCTGGACCAGTCGGAGAATTCAATCTCTCTGAATGTAAGTTGGAACCCATTTCTATGACTAGACTAGCCCTCCATATTCTTGTTGGTGACATATTCATGTCATCAGTTCTTTTTGTTCCGTTACTCAATTTCTGAGAAGGACGACCCCAGATTTCTTATAACTATATAGTATAGTTAATTGATTGCTATAGTTTTTGTTTGTTCAAATCCCATCTTTGTTACTTATAGTTAGATATAATCAACATTATCCTGCAGTTTTGGCCCAACTAACAGTTAAATGGGATGAAATCACTCCTATAGGTAAGGCTACATACAATTATGTTCAATCGCAGCTCACCATCCGAGGCGAGAATGTCCCTGTTGCAAAGGAGGAACTTGGCACCTCTCCAAACCATCTCAAGCAGGCGATCTCGGAGTGAGCCATCCCAAAAAAATGGGATGAACATGTTAAAAGCCGGCGATCTTACGAGCATAAACTAGCATAGCTATGGAAAAGTATCATGTTAAGAGGTAAAACATCACACTAAATGGGCCATTGTCTATAATTATATATATAGCATTAAAACCATATCAAACTGTCAGAGGGTATTTCATTTCGTTCTCAGCTTAGCAATTGATAGAAGATTTCCTCATATGTTCACATTAACACCTCCATCTTGTCCGTATTTACAGATGATGTTCCCAAGAAGTCCCTTTTTAGCTTCCATATTTCATCATAGTTCCCAATTGTTCAATGATTTCCATGTATCCCATATATGTTTCATTAAAGACGCCATATTTCCATCTTATCCCATATAGTTCCATTATAGCCTCCATATTTCCTTTCCATCTTATCCCATATAATATATGTCCATTAAAGCCTCCATATTTCCATATTATCCCATATATTTCCATTAAAGCCTCCATATTTCCATCTTATCCCATATAGTTCCATTAAAGCCTCCATATTTCCATCTTATCCCATATATTTCCATTAAAGCCTCCATATTTCCATCTTATCCCATATATTTCCCTGTTTTTTTCCTTTTTTTTAACATATTTTTCCCACTGAAGATCCGCCATATGTTCGTCACCGCTGCGAAGGCCCCCTTCCACGGAGGTGGATCAGTGCTTGAAAGGTGGCGTGTCTTTCAGGGATCGAACTTCAGGGAATAGAATGTCCCATATGATCCATGGTGCTGGTATATTTACCTACATTACTGCGTGATTTTTGGGGTAAATGTTGGCAAATATACCAGCACCATGGAGCATATGGGTGTGGGCTGGTTGGTGATTTGGAACATTTTAATGGTGATAAATGGTGAATAATATATGGTTTAATGGTGATTCATAGGGTTTAATGGTTCAAAATGTGGTTTAACATGGTTTAATGGTGATTAATGGTGAGTAATCATGGTGACTAATGATAAATTAATACTGATTGGTGGTTTGGAGCATGTTTTAGATATTTTTCCATATATATATATATATATTGGGAATGTCATCATCCCAACTGACGAACTCATCTTTTTCAGAGGGGTAGGTCAACCACCAACCAGTGGGTAAAACGATGTCATCAACGACCCATGACTGGGAAAAATATGGAGGTTTCCATAGTCATGGAGGATCCCCAATAGCTGGATGGTTTATAATGGAAAATCCTATTAGAATTGATGATTGATGTGGTTAAAACAATGTCATAAACCACCCATGACTGAGAATGGTTTCTACATACATAAACATATACTACCTATACCACATAAATATGGTGATGACTGACTGGGGGATGGTTTATTATTGTTTTACCTACATGAATGGATTATATTGGCCTAATGGCTAATGTCAAATGGAGAATTTACCATTAAAAATTGAGCAACGTTCAAAAATGCCTTAAACAAATTTATCAAGGAGTTAACCTATGGTGTCTCCGCGCCCCGCGAAAGCGCCGCGAAAGTAAATAACAACAAAGATGTCCCAGCGAAAGCAAAACTGTGGTCGCGAAAGCTGTGCGAAAGCAATTCTAAAAGGTTGACCACTTGATCAATTGTTTTTGAACACTGCTGAATTGGGATTTAAGCAGGAAAACTGAGGATTTAACTAGGGGATTTGGAGTTGTAATCATAGTTACAACATGTTACAACCTTATGTAGCTGGGGTCAAAAACCCTAGGGTAAACTAACAGTTCACTATGGTTAGCAGCAGCAGCAACAGTTGCCAGTTTTTCATATTCAAACGATGGTATGCTTCGTGCTAGAGAACCAATAAAAAACGGCTTGTCCCAAGAATGCACTTCATGTCTCATCCCCAGATGGATTGGGACTTGGGACATCTTGTTCAGTTGTGGCACATTGATGTGAAAAAAAAACAAGTATCCAAGATTTGCAAGAAAAACACCACGTGGGTGTCAAAAAAAAAAAATGCATGCCATAAATTGTGAAAATCCGACGAAAAGTGATGGTTGGGATTATATCCCCATGAGATCACTTGTCAATTATAGCCTAATTATGTGTCCCATGATATTCCCATTTAGTATTGAATACAGTACTGGTTGGTGGTTTCAATCATGTTGATGTTTACCCTCTGGTAAATTAACGTAGACCCTGAAAACAACCATTTTCGAGTGGAAACTCATCTTCCAATCCCTATTTGCCAGGGTCTATGTTAATTTACTGGATGTTTAACCTTGGAAGAACCGTCCTAACGAGTTCCGAATTCCTACGAAGTAAACTCGGGGGTTCAACTACCAGCGATGGCTCTTTTTTTACCAACTCTAAGCGACAGTAACTAGGGGAAAACCACCTTGCTAAAGGATTCCAATCAGCATTTAACTGTTAAATCAAATTCCAAAAGAAAATCACCATGGTGTTTTGGTTTGGATTTAATGATTAAATCACTTCGTAAAATCCCCATTAAAGATTCAACTCCTTAAATCAGTTCGTAAAATCCCCATGGCCGAAACTCAACTCCCAATCACCATCTCCACAGTTATGGCCTTTTACCAGTTATAACTACTAACAAGTCACCCCATTTATAGAATGTGTCTCATCCCAGTGAAATAACCAGGTTTTTCACTAATAAATGGGGATAATCCCAGTCATCACTCCATTGAAATAACCCCATTTCTACAATGTGGTGCCCCCAAACGTGATGTTTGTTGGTTTAGATTCGCCCCATAAACCAGCTAGTTCGTTAGAAGTATATACATGTATATACCATAAACCATAGTGAGTTATTGGAGTTATGTGAACCCCAACTTACAGCGTTCACCTGGCCTGGGGCCTCACCAACTGTAGAATAATAAAAATGGCTATCACTTCGTGGAACCACATCCCTTCCGCCTGCTTCCCCCATGGCCCATGATATCCCGAGGTTATGACATCCTGGAAGTGATTGGTCAGGGCAGCGCTGGTCGCTCCGAAAGTCAAGCGTTTTTCAGGAAGATGTGGGTATTTCAAATGTGCAGCTATGGCCCTGAAACCATCTGAAACCAGTTATACGTGGGATTATTTCATGATATACAAGCTCGGTTATAGGAGTTATTTCATCCCATTTATATCTGTTAGTTGGACTATTTCTAATGGTGATGTATTGGGATATCATGGTGGGATTTTTAACAAAAACAGCTCTGGCAGATTTCACTGTGTTGCCTGAAAATGGGCTGGACAATTCCGAAAAAACCTGGACATGTTTGTTGAAAATACCCTCTTGTTATGTCAACATAGCTATTGAACATGGCCATTTATAGTGGATTTACCCATTGAAAATGGTGGTTTTCCATAGTTTCATTGGATTTATGGAGAAACAACTTTGTTTGCATATGAGATTTGTGGGCACTCTACTTTTTCGAAAACCTAAACCTGGTTGAACAGAGAGCAGAACAAATACCTTAATGGATTGTAGGATGAAGCAATGTAATTGAGTCTAGCAATATTCTCATGAAAATTGTCAGGTTAGTACCATACTTGCAGTTGAATTGTACTGTGGCCCCATGGAAGTTTAGGGAGAACATGGTGCATCATTACCTGTTTTTTTTTGTTAAACCAATGGAATCCCTGGACATTGGCGATTTTTTTGACATCCTGCTAGAAATGGTAAAAAGTCATGTTGCAAGCTTGAAAATGTTGGTGTTTGATGACTAATAGAGTGATACAACAGGCTTCTAGATCTAGTTTTGCTGAAGATTTATCCGACCGGATTCTATGACACACTCTCTACCTCATGATTTACGTATATGAGAGATCCACTCTCCACAATCCTTTACCCATATGAGAGATCGTCCTAGTACCCATCTCCAGAGCTCTGAACGGTTATATAAGGGGTAAAAGACCCTACATGAATTGGGTGGGGAGCATTTTTCCCCAGCTTCCATGGTGTTGGCAAGTTGTGGCAATGGCAGTGTAGAATGATCATTGAGCATCCATCTCCCAAAGACCCCAAGCCATCATTCCGCGGTGCGTTCACCTTCTGAAGTTGGGATCTTATGTTGGGATATAATCCCTGTATATCCCTGTAACTATGGTGACATGTATATACACTTACCCTTTGATAGTCAAACGTGAGCTGGAAAAGTTGGTATAAATGGGTCGTTTTTTGGATCTTGTTACCGTGAGATCGATGGACTCTGTCAGCGGCTTGCGGAGCTGTCTATCTCTGTCTGTGTACGAGGCAATTCGGGAAGTTCTGCTGAACTTGAGTCCACACAGTGCTTGGCATGTACTCGCTCGTTCTTGACGAAGCACTTGGGGTCGGCCCGGAGCAAACGCTGCGAGGATCGGCGCAAGCTGTGTGGTCTGGCAACTCGCATGTTCCGTTACATTATTTTTCACATTGAATCCATTAAATATTAATATCCTATTATTGGCCCATGAATATCCCATTGTTATCCCATTATTCTCCCTATGAGGGTATTTCCATGTATTTCCACTATTGTCCCATTATATTCATGATATTTCATGATTGTCCTACGCATGTGTTCCATTCATCCCAGTACAGTATGTTTCCAATTAACACTATATAAACCATATAAATCCGCCCACACCGCTTTGGCGGTGAAGGCGTGCTTATTGGGGGGCAACAGCAACACTAAATGCTCAATGACATTTGTTAATATAGCAGTCGCTATATCAGCTTTAGCTGGGGGGGGGGGGCAAAAACGGTTTCGCACCGAGACCAGACCCCAAAAACGGTTTCGCACCGAGACCAGAATACGGTGGTGTTTTCGACATTTTTCGAGGATTTTTGGGTGTCTGAGCGCAAGAGGGTATTGAAATGGAATTTTGGGTCATTTTGGTAGCTTTCCGGCAATGGAAAAACGGCCAAAAATGAAAAAAACATTGTACATAGCAAGATTTTGCAGGGTTTTTGGATGCCAGAGCATTGAAAACACTGCAAAAACAAGTGTTTTGGACTGACGTTATAGCAAAAAACGTGTAAATTACCGTATGTTTGACTGGAAACATTACAAAAACACTGTCAAAAGCAATGTTTTGGAAGGATTTACTGCCTTTATGGCAAAAAACGTGTAAATTACCGTCTGTTTGACTGGAAACATTGGAAAAACACTGTCAAAAACAATGTTTTGGAAGGATTTCTTATTGAAACTTCTTAGCTTGAAGAGCTCCCACGGGGGAAAACCACCCTTAGCCCCTCTCACGGACCGAATCCGCCCACACCGCTTTGGCGGTGAAGGCGTGCTTATTGGGGGGCAACAGCAACACTAAATGCTCAATGACATTTGTTAATATAGCAGTCGCTATATCAGCTTTAGCTGGGGGGGGGGGGGCCAAAAACGGTTTCGCACCGAGACCAGACCCCAAAAACGGTTTCGCACCGAGACCAGAATACGGTGGTGTTTTCGACATTTTTCGAGGATTTTTGGGTGTCTGAGCGCAAGAGGGTATTGAAATGGAATTTTGGGTCATTTTGGTAGCTTTCCGGCAATGGAAAAACGGCCAAAAATGAAAAAAACATTGTACATAGCAAGATTTTGCAGGGTTTTTGGATGCCAGAGCATTGAAAACACTGCAAAAACAAGTGTTTTGGACTGACGTTATAGCAAAAAACGTGTAAATTACCGTATGCTTGACTGGAAACATTACAAAAACACTGTCAAAAGCAATGTTTTGGAAGGATTTACTGCCTTTATGGCAAAAAACGTGTAAATTACCGTCTGTTTGACTGGAAACATTGGAAAAACACTGTCAAAAACAATGTTTTGGAAGGATTTCTTATTGAAACTTCTTAGCTTGAAGAGCTCCCACGGGGGAAAACCACCCTTAGCCCCTCTCACGGACCGAAATAAACCTGCGGTGTGGGCGGCCACCCCACGCGAAGCGGGGTGAATAAAGCCATAAATTGAAGCATACTGTATATATAATTGGGACAAATTACTCTTAACCACTTAAAACCAACTTAAAACCTTATAACTATACATATATGTATATATATATATATATATCACCACCATTTTGATGGGCCAAGTCTTCCCATTTCAATCCCTTTGGCCCTGCAGTCCAAGGAAAGGTCTATAAAGCTCAGCGCAGCTCAGACCGACGCAAGGCGCGGTACGGTACGGGCGGATGATTTCGGTTCTCGTTCTGAGAAGCCACGAGGGAAACTGATGATTTCACTATGGGAAAATGGTGAATCTACTGCGGAAAATTGTGATTTTGTTATTTTTATGGCAGTTATGGCCCCTATCTAACAGATATCAATGGGATGAAATAACTCCTATACCCGAGGTTGTATATCATGAAATAATCCCTTTTATAACTGATTTCAGGGCCATAACTGTAGGTTCTCATAAGTATTCCATATGTGGCTTCTCAGAACCTAACATTTGTTAGGATGATTTCTTCGGTATATGTATATATGTATATATATGGCTGGTTGGTGGTTTGGAACATTTTTCATTTTTCCATATTGGGAATGTCATAATCCCAACTGACGAACTCATATTTTTCAGAGGGGTTGGTCAACCACCAACCAGAAATGAATAGAATGTTACTATATAATAGTGATAATCATGTTAACCATAAATGTTACTATATACATGTTACCATAGACATGTTACTGATAAAACAAAGATATCCCGCTTATTAGGAATGTTTTTTCACATAGGGCATCCTGAAAAAATCCCGCAAAAATCGTGACGGTTCCTCTTGAAATGGCTGGGAGAATCCCATTTTTCAAGATTTTCTGGTTTGATTAGCCAAGGGTACAAGTTATATTGCCCCTGAAGCAGTATCTAAGTTGGTTGAAATAAGTAAGCCAACTGCTGGAAATATACATATTTATATATACATATACATATCTACCATAAACCACCAGTCAAAACCCCATGATCCAGAGGTTTGAACAATGGCCCAACTCAAAATCAAACTCCCCAACTAATCTGTATTAAAGCAGATTTTATTTGGGACTATCACATAGCCTCATACCCATGGTAAAATCAGCAGTGTTCAAAATCCCTCTATCATTCCATTACACTGGTTGGTTTATAGGGATTCCCCTGGATTATTCTAACCCCCATGAGTAGATCTCCATGAAATATCATGAAATAACTGCTGGTTGGTGCTTGGAACATTTTTAATATGTTTCCATTCAGTTGGGAACTTCATAATCCCATTTGACAAAGTCATATTTTTCAGAGGGGTGAAAGACCAACCACCAACCAGACTGTACCCTCTGGTAAACTAACATAGCTATTGAACATGGCCATTTAGTTTGTTTATTTACCATAGTTATGTAAACGTTTACCAGAGGGCATATCCCATTCATATCCCATTAATCACTATAAAATTCCATTAAATCCCATGGAAAATCCCATTAAATCACTATAAAATTCCATCAAAGAACCCATCAAAAATCCCATCAAAAATCACATCAAAAATCACATCAAAAATCCCATTAAATCCCATTAAATATGGCCTTATATGGTACAGTACCTCCATTTTAGGATCCTGAAATTCCCATTGATTAAATCCCATTAAATCAAGCAGAGGGTAATCAACCAACAGGTTCAAGAAAGGGGTTTCCTGCAGGTGGCCTTGAAGGTCTTGGAGGCTCCCGATGAGGAGATGCTGCAGCTGCGCCGTGGCGAGTTCGAGGTGCTCAAAACGGCGCCCTGGCGAAGGGCCGGGGAAGGCCGAAAGCCTGGGAAAATGTGGGGAAAATGTGGGGAAAATGTGGAAAAAACTGGGGGATTCAGGAACTTTTTTGAGAATTTCGGGGAAACATGGAGAACATCTGGTAAGAAATATGAGAAACACTGGGTAAAAAATTGAGAAACTTGGGTGATGACTACATGGTGAAACATGATTATTGAAACGAGGATATGATGTGCAAGAGTTTAGATCCCAACAAAAATGATTTTGAACACGATTTGAGAATGGGATGAATGGGAATGACAGAAGCTTTGGGGCATTGTTCACATGGCGAAGGATGGGATTTGAAAATTTGAAACCAAACTGTGGTGATTCAAAAGCAACGAACATGACAGAAACATGATGATCTTTCAGCAACACTTGGCTGTTGCCGTCAAAGATGCTCTGGTTAAAATGAGTAGAAAACTGGCTGGAAAATCACGCATAGCTAAATGAACCTCCATTTAGTTCGGAGATGTTCAATTATCATGTTAGATAAAAGCAGTAATGTGTGTAAAACAATGTCATAAACCATCCCTCACATTACCATTTTTATAGGTGCTATGTTTAGACGCAACACCATCATTATCATCATCATCATCATCATAATCATCATAATCATATATGATATATCAACATCATGGGTACGGTGCGATGATGACGATGATGACGATGACGATGATCCCGTTGAACTCTTCCAGACGCGGGGTCACAACCCCCGGCGCGAAGCTGATCTCAAAAATGATGATGACTGGTGACGGTTGGTTCTATTATATCCAACAGGGCAGTTGAACATCCCCGTATTTTCATTGAGATTGATAGCCGGGGAAATCAACTATACATTGGTGATGTTCCAAAGTTTGATCTCAGGACGGATGCCCTATGGAAAAGTTTCATCGTAAGACGGGAAAGAAGGATAGACCAGTGGTTGAGTGTTGAGTCATTTCCACATGACACCCAAAACTCCACCTGAAAAATGATGAATTACTTTTTGAAAACTGTGATATGTCATGCTCATTGATTTTCCATTTAGCCATACTTGCTTCCAAAGCTAATTTCCCCTTTTGATCATGTTTGAAGGTTTGTCGCTCAGTATCCGAGGTATCTCATCCCAATATTGTGAGGGCCTTTGACTCCCGACTGCACATGGGGGTGCTAGGTCAGTGTTGCATGGTGATTCATGGATTCATGCATTATGTATGTATGTAATGTAATATGTAATATGTAATATGTAATATGTCATGTGTAATGTGAAATCTGTAATGTCATGTAATGGAATGTAACTATGTAATGTAATGTTATGTTATTTTATGTAATGCCTCGCCATGTCATGTCATGTATATATATATATATATGTATGCGTATATTAAAAAGTCTCCATATGATGTATATACCAAGTCTCCGTTTTTTCTTTTGAGACGTATCCAGTCCAAATTGTTCCTTGATTTTTTTCACCATGAACACTTTTGCATACTTTTGCCAGGCCCGGAAACGGGCGAAAGTTGGATGTACCCGAAACGGTAACCATCTAGTTCGATGTTACACATTTCTGTGCCCCATGATATTCCCATGATATTCCCATGATATTCCCATGAATTTCCCATGATATTCCCATGATATTCCCACGTAACTGGCACTACTTATGTTCCCCATGATATTCCCATCAAACTCATCAAACTCATCACCATTGTTGGTGAATTCCCCCAGTTTTGCCGTGTGGAGATGGCCTTATAAATGGGCCTTGGAATGAAAGAACTCCTATAACTAGTTGGTGATAATTGCAAGGCCATTTATAACACTTAGTTGGGCCATAACTGCATATACTAATTATATCTAATTATCATATCATTCTATGCGGTTTTGATAGGAGTTGAATATGTATGTATGCACAGACACCTTCAGGCTATTCCATCTAACGGAGACACTGTGATTGCGGGATTGCGCACATTGGCACATGTCTTTTTGCAAGAAACACATGTTTTTGTTTTTGTCTAGACATATTTTTATAGACCAATCAGATGGCGACCATCCACCAGTGTTTTCTTCAAATGAGCAGAGTTTTTTTTTACAAGTAAAAAATTATATGAGAGTTGACCTGCACATGGTTGGATGTAGGCAGTTTGCTGGGGGGCGTAGGCTGGCGTAGGCATGTTTTGCTTCATTTTGCGGCAGAAGCCGCGTAGGCGACCGCGGAGTCGACGAATTGTGCAGCCTGTGGGTCAAGAATGAAGGGTCTAATGAGTGTAGCTCGATGCGGCATGTGAAATTTCCGCTGTCCAAAAAATACATGTAATTAGAAGATCGCAACTGTTTTTCTGAGAAACAAAAGCTAATGGACCTGTTCCGTTCACTTTTCTGCAGAGTCTCACGCCTCGAAGTTTGCATATATCAAAATCCGAAAATAAAGGAGCTCCCCCGCGTAGGCACCGCGTAGGCGAAAAGTAGGCAACGCGTAGGCGAAAACTCTCATGACCAGGGATTCCCCCAAACATGCCCCTGCAATATATTACAGGATATTATATGTTGTTTCCCTGCTGCCAAGAAGCGACGGCAGAACCAGCTCTTCGACCTGCGGAATCATTTCTTCTTTTACTTCTTCTTCTTCTTCAAGTTCCTCTTCCTCCTCTTCGTTTGAGTCATCTGCGGACTGGAAAAAAACGCGCGCTCAACGTGCTCGATGCTTTTTGGCGAAATAGGTAGTTGCCTAGTATGCCTAATGTCCTGTCACCATGTCACAACCAATGAATAATCACATGGCCCTCTTCCCCCTCATTGTCTTTAATGCGATCATTGATCCACGCAATCATACGAAAATGTTGCTGAGACTGTGGCCGCGTAGGCATATTCAGTGAAATATTGATAAAAATTGCATAAAACCTCACGCGCGTAGGCCTGCGTAGGCAACCTATCCCCACCCAAGCTTCCGCGTAGGCTGAAATTGTGCGCGCGTACGCGAAATGTAAGCCTCGCGTAGGTACCTATAAAATGATAACAGCCTACATCAGAAAAAAAACACAACTCAAATGGTGTCTGCAAATGGTGGAAACCATTGATTTCGTTTCGGGTACACTTTTGAAGTCAACCCCTGGATGCGGAATCAAGTCCTACCCTGGATGGATAACCAGTGACACTTTCCGATGGAGAGATGACAAAGACCGCTTTCCGATGGAAGGGCTAGCTGGCTAAGTTGGTTTATAAGATTTTATAAGCATGTTAGCTAGCGGTAGCGGTAGAAGTAGTTATATTATGTTATATTACGTAGATGGGGTGATATAGACAAACTAATATCACTGGGTCCCCCTGTCTTTGGCTGAACATCACTTGTGTGCTGAACCAAGACAGAATGAGGTATTAGGTGAATCCCTCCACTCTGCAATGTGGGTCCCCCCAGTTATAAGTTGGTTTACAATCTCATTTATTTATAGCTGTATAATTTAATATAATATATATATATAAAAATAACATTAAATAACTATCATACATACCATATACCAGTGATCTTTGTCATTTCCAGCAAGTTATCGTTTGAACGGGCCCGGGCCCAGCCGTCGTAGGATTTTCCTCGCTGTCCAGGACTTTTTTTCCTCCAACAGCCGGGCGGTGCTGGTCTTGAGCTATCACAGCGGGCAGACCTTGAGGACGGTTTAAAACAGCGGTGTGTTGGTGGCGAATCTCGTGGTGAAAGAAGATGTGGGCTACCACCAAAAAGGTCTATGTAAGGGATACCCATATGCGAACCATGGTGCTGGTATATTTGCCAACATTTCGCCTAAAAATCACCCAGTCATGTAGGTAAATATACCAGCACCATGGATCATATGGGATATGTATTGGAATGGGAATATAGATATTCCATTCTGGGGCAGAGTTTTGGAGCTAGCTGCCAGGTAGCCCATGTGAACTGACATATAGATTTATGTATCCAGAAACAGGACATTGCAATATGGCTAGCAGTTTGAATTTCTAGTGCACTCCAAGCATCATATGGTGAATCACCAATTTGCTGATTAAAATAGCCATTTGAAAGACATACCCTCTGGTTATGTCAAAATAGCTATTGAAAATGGCCATAGAAATAGTGGATTTTCCCATTAAAAATTGTGATTTTCCATAGTTATGTTAGTTTACCAGAGGGTACCTCATTTTCGGACAGACCCATATATCGCAATATTTTTTTTGTGGTGCTAAGACCCAAACGATAGTTCTGGCCATGATATTTTGATGATAGCTACCTGCAGATAAATACCAATCACTGTGTTTATGCATGTCCGGAACCGCTCTGAAGAGCAGAGACCCCTAGAATTATACATGTTTCTTGTCAAAGGACGCCATGTGAAGATTTGTTGTTGGAAGATTCCTAATCTCCGAAATCATCTAGATCTAGAACCCATCATCATGGGTATTTGTCCCCCAAATGCTGCTCCTTTTACTATTTGTTCATATATGTTTCAGGTACACGTGCAGATAGTAACACCCAAAAAAGATAAACAATACAGTATCTCCCAGTTGATTTTGAAATACACATCTTGTTTTCTTTGATATTTGAGATATTTCAATCACCAAAATAGCATAAGATCTAGTTTAAACCTCTAGAGTGTTTGGTTGGTGCTTTGGGAACCTGGCTTTCAGAAGACTTTCCAGAAACAGTTGGGAATGTCATCATCCCAACATATCCCAAATGACGAACTCAGTCCATCATTTTTCAGAGAGGTAGGTCAACCAGCAACCAGTTATTGTTAAAATTCCCAGAATGGTTAACCATAGCCACCATTATTAACCATTATCAACCATAGCCACCATTATTAACCAATATTAACCACCAACCATCAACCAGGAAAAGATCATCCCGCAGGAAATTGGTGAAGCATTCGGGCGGCCTACCAGAGGAGTGCTGTTTCAACTCACCACCCATGTCTGACTTCCTGGGCATGGTTTCTACATACCATCAAAAAATGGTGATTTTCCTGGGGGATGGTGGGTGCAGATGGCATTGGTTTACCCACATGGAAGTTTTGTTGAAGATGTTTTCCAGGGCATTACACTGCATCATTTGAGATTTTTCTTTCAGAAATGATGCAGGAAAAGGCCTTTTTGTTGAGAATTCATTGGTCTATCTTTGGGGTATCCTTGGACAGAGCTGGATGGTATTACTCTACAGCTATGGCTGATGGTAAAAAAAGAGATGCGGACATGTTCCTTACTAGATCTAATGTTTGGTAACAGTATGACTACAGAATGTAGAGGATGTATTTTTCTGCGTGAACTTCAAGAACGGAACCAACATACTTCATCCGGAGGCCATAGAAGATTGAAATTCCCATGGAACCAACTCTTTGTGTATATAGATGGCAAATTGTATACAGATTTGGCCCGGGTTGTTTCCTGGAAGAGCTGATTGTGATTGTCCTTTAGCATCCCATAAGATTGTCTGATTGGCAACTCAAAACTATGGTTATTCTTCCCTATTTTTGGGAGCGGTCCAGGTAGTGAATCATATTTTTTGCTGAGTGAAGAAGTTACTCTGGGTAAGGAAGGATGGAGAATGATTGTTTCGATTTACTCGCAATTCATTTCAGAAATCCTGGTTTGGGGGCGTTAAAATATATGGTGTTCAAACCATAGAGGATGATTGGTTGAGACTAAGGTAATCTCTTTGGTCTTGGTTATATATATATATATAGCAACCCAAGGACCCAGGCATTGGACTTTACATCTCCAGTACAGATAGATAGTGAGATTGCAATATTTCTATAGTGGTAAAACATTTTTTATGGGTAAAATATCTATACAGGGATTGGATTTTACCATGATACTTTATAGAACTAGTTCAAACCAAAAGTTACCCTCTGGTAAACTAACATCACTATGGAAAATCACAATTTTTTGGGTGTAAATTAACTATAAATGGCTATTTCAATAGCAAACTGTTAGTTTACCAGAGGGTACTGTAAACCCCCCTAGTCAAGCCACCCAAAGGCCAAGCACGTTATGTGCGTCAGCTTAGCGATTTTCTGACATCGGCTGATTCACCTTGCACCACTTTTCTGGATGCTGAAATCACAAGTTCTATGGTAAATCGTTATAGTTAACACATGTTACCGTTACCCTCTGGTAAACTAACATAGCTATTGAAAATGGTGATTTATAGTGGATTTTCCCATTAAAAATGGTGATTTTCCATAGCTATGTTAGTTTACCAGAGGGTAACACTAAAACAATATTGGATTTGACCCAACTTATACAGATATACCATCCCTAAAACCATCCCAAAAAATATCGAACAGCTTCAAATTACTCCCAGTATTGATATATTTCCCCCCAAACAAAAAGTATATATTCCCTATGGATCCAGCCGTACCTTCTTAGGAAGTGGGACTGGGGTATAATTTACTATAAAAAATGGAGGCTTTTTTGTACCTTCTCAGACAGTGGCCATGGATCCATAGGGATTGAGCTACAAATCCCATAGCTTCCCTATATATGGAGGTGTCCTAAAAAATGGGGATTTTGCCGCCTTAAATCATCCAACAAAAACATGGGATTTTCCATGACAAACCATCCAGCTAGGGGGGTACCCGGCCTGGTAAACGTTTACAGTTTGCGAACTGGAAAAATTCACCACTTTTCATAGGTAAAAAAAAAAGTAATAATAGGTATAAAACAACTATACCCTCTGGTAAACTAACATAGCTATTAAAAATCGCCTTTTTTAGTGGATTTACCCATTAAAAATGGTGATTTTCCATAGTTACGTTAGTTTACCAGAGGGTAAATGTGCCATTTTCAATAGCAAACTGTTAGTTTACCAGGCCGGGTAGGTTGCTGGAAACCTCCACGTCGATTCCCCTATGACTCTATAGTCGTATCGTCGTCCAGGCCGTCGCACGGCGGCTCTTTGGCAAGTTGGCCTCCGCCGCGTCTCGGGCACGAGTGGAAAGCCGGGACAACATGGAGATTTATAAGTAATAGAAGTGATAGCCTCTGGTAATGACTAACATAACTATGGAAAATAAAAAAAAATAGTGAATTTTCCCATGAAAAATGGTGATTTTCAATAGCTAATTATGTTAAATTACCGGAGGGTAAATCAAGAATCAGTAGGACAATTTGTCAAGCCTCTAATCCAGTAAGTAATAAGAAACTTGGAAATCTTGTAACACTTGGTGATTTTCCATGGAGAAACGAATCATCGTGGAGCCAATGGAGGGTCAACTTGGGATGACACTGTCATGGAAAAACAGTCGTTTTTTTTAGATCCATTATCTAATGATCCACAGTCAAACTGGGATACCGTAGCTTTACACTGTAAGTGGGACTTGTGTAGAAAAGACACAACCAACTTCAGATATATGTGGACCAGTGTTTAAAAGCAACCCGCACTTAGACTTGCCACGCGGTATCTTGTCTCAACATTATTTAATAATACTGCTTGGTGGTTTGGAACATGTTTTTTTATGACTTTCCCATCATATTGGGAATGTCATCATCCCAAAATATATCATCCCCAAATGGATGAGTTTGGGACATCTAACAAGTGGCAATATTTCTATATGGCCATTAAAACTATGTCGCTTTTTGTATGTTTACCAGGCCGGGTAATCATGTATCATCTATTTCCCCAGTGGTATATCCCACTCATATCCCATAAAAAAATCCCATTGAATCACTATAAAATCCCTATATTTCCCCAGTGTTTCCCCCGGTTTTTGGTCCCTTTTCGGCACGCCCACATGACGAGGTGGATTACTTGCACTCCCGGCGGATCATTCACCGCGACATCACGGAGAACAACGTCATCATTTCCGACGACAGGCCTTCGACAGAACAAAGGGTCCCTGTTCTTGGTTGATTATCTATTGATTAGTGATTTAATGGCATTTTATAGTGATTTAATGGGATTCTATGGTGATTTAATGGATAGTGATTCAATGGGATTTTATAGTGATTCAATGGGATATTAATGGGATATACCCTCTGGTGATGTCAATGTAGCTATGGAAAATGGCCATAGAAATAGTGAATTGTCCCATGAAAAATATGGGATTTCCCATAGTTACGTTAGTGAAAACCAGAGGGTATCTATTGATGAGTGAAACTCAATAAGGGACCAATCAATTACCCATAGGATCCATGTATGGTATATATATGCTAACATTTGGGATATATTGATGGTAAATGTTACCATATATAAAATACATAGATCCTATGGGTTAGTCAACCAATGAACTTATCATTCTTGAGTTTCACTATGGTTGACAGGTCATGGGGTTCAATTTCAACTCTCTTATTGAAAAATCCCTTGACTGTTGTCTCTTGAGTTTCTGGTTGGTGCTTTGGAACAGGGAATTTCATGATCCCAACTGACGAACTCCATCATTTTTCAGAGGGTAGGTATACCACCAACCATGTTTCACTATTGACTAATCCCTTCACCCAATCACATTTTTTTCACACTCCCTAAACGAAACGATTTGTTTTTTTTGGGTAATTCCAGATGTTTTGGGGACGCTGTTTTGGGGTGTTTCATATGAACGGGTGATGGGACTATAGTCCATATACTGGTGGCCCTGTGTGATCCGCGAATGGCGTGCCAAGGTACTCCCCTTGGTACACGTTGTGTTCAAATCAATCCATTGAAGCATAGATTTATATGTTCATCATTGATTTTGAAATCAATCAAATTTGTATTTCCCAACTGAAGTTCATTTTCCAAATGAACAGTGAATAAAACCCTGGTTGATCAGTTGTAGGGGTTATTGACCTACCTGGTTTATTGGGGATGATTATCAGCCCAACTTCACATGTTTGCATATGCGCCACGCGTCAAAAGATGGATGTTCCAGGATTGCCATAGCATGGGATGGATGAGCATAGCACATATACAATCTTTTGACCTCATAGAATCTGACAGTCCAATCAAACTACCGGTATATCCGTCGTAAGTCTATATCATGTTATATCAAGTTATATCCCATTAAAATCCGATTGCTCCAGTCACATATGCTCATCATCATTGATCAAATCCCATTAAATGGCCATGTTTGTTAGTTCAATCCCATTAAACATCATCTAAAATCCCATTGATTGTCTTAGTTAAATCCCATTAGAACCCACCAGAACCCAATGAATATCACTTTTTGGCAATCACCACGTTTCTTAGCTCAATCCCATGAAAGTTCCTTTGAAACTAATGAAATCACAAAGGATCTTGGTTAAATCTTATTCAAACCCTATGAAATTCCAATGTTTTCTTCGTGAAATCCCATGCCAAATCAACTTAAAACCCATGAAATCATCACGTTTCTTGGTTACATCCCACAAAAATCACCGGAAATCCCAGAAAAATCCCACAAAAATCACCTGAAATCCCATGAAATCCCACAAAAATCACCGGAAAACGCTGCATTTTCACCCCAAAACATCCACCAGGATTGATCTTCACCTGGCGGACTTCAACGCCGCCAAGGCTCTGACGGAGGGTGGCGCGCTCACCTTAACCGGCAGCATGGAGCCTTGGAGCGAGCGAAACGCCCGGGTTTTCCATGGGTTTTCCCTACCCATGACGGATCCATGGTTTTCTGGTAGAAAAATGCTAACATTACTGGGGTATATTGATGGGATCCATGTTACTATATATAGCATACATGGATCCTATGGGCTATGAAACATGGTGATTTCACATGATTTCATGCTCCAAATAGCCTCAATTCGAAGGTGTTTAGACCCCAAAAAAACACTCCAAATACAATCTCAGAAAGTGTTTGGAGCTGTAGGGTAACATGATTTAACATGATAAGAAAAATATAGGGAAAATCTAAACATCATATTAAATTATGCCCATTTCATAGGATGTTTGTTCCATCAAAAAATGGTTGTCACTATGACAAATATGGGTGTTCTATAGGATATGTGACCTGGCGAGACCATCTAGGTCTACAAAATGCCATGTTTGCCCTGACGGAAATCGGGGTTTTCTTCGTACGGGGGATGTGATTTCATGATGATATACAAATTACATATTTGGGGTTGTCATAGGATAGCATATAGGAAAACAGGATACAGGATACTCCAAAAATTGATGGTTACCCTCTGGTAAACAGCTGGAAATAGCCACCATTTTTAAAGGGAAAACTCACAAATTCTATGGCCATGTTCAATAGCTATGTAACAAATTACCAGAGGGTACCAAGTAAACTTAATAATTAAACCACATAAAACGAGATACATCATCATTGATATCCCACACTAGGGAAAATTGTGTTTTTTTCTTTATGTGATTTGAATGGAGGAAAGTAGGGTGAAATCACTGGGGAACTGGGGAACATTGACTGACATGGTGATTTAACCCATGGAAGGTTACAGCAATGCCATTATCCTCCCATGTTTTGATGGTTTGTACCACCCATTAATGGTACCCTCTGGCTATTTAACATAACTATGGAAAATGGTCCATTTATAGAGGATTGGAATGATGATTTACCTATCCAAAATGGTGATTTTCCATAGCTACGTTAAATAACCAAACGGTAAATTGGGGATGCTTCACTAACATTAAAAATTAAAACATACTAGAACATATTAAAACAATGGTTTAACTCATGAGAATGATGTGGATTGAACTGGGGGGAACTGTGATTTCAGAAGGAATTTTGTGGGGAGAAGGATTGAAACCAACAAAAAAAAACATAGAGAACGCCATTGTATGCTGGGATCTATTATAGCCAACAATCATATGAGGTGGTTTTAAGTCCAAAAAATGGGTATACCTCCAAATGGCAATGGTGATCATCGTTGATAAATATTTTTGGGGGGGAACCTTGTCAAAAAAACATGAGAACATAAAGATCTTACCAGCAATCATATGGCGACACAAAGCTGGTTACCGTATATCCTTGGCTACATCGTTGGCAAAAAATGTGGAACAGGTGAGGAGATATTTATGGGCCATGGGGATATAATTATATAATATTAAATATGTATATAGAGTGGGATTTTGGTCAATGATATATTGGTAGCCTAAGAACAGGGTTTCTCTCTATGTTTCAATGCTAAAATCGTTGGAACTTTGGATGATTTGACCAGAAAAGACCTCAAAAACGGCTCCATTAATATGGTATCACAGTGTATCAGATATGGCTCTGTCCAAAGACGATGCATTTTATCTTGAAGAGATTTTAAACCACATGTTTTTTCCTACCTCAGAAAATCAACCAAACATGTCACCCCAGCCAGAATTTTGAAAGCTGAAACGCTTGCGAAGTGACTTCTGACTTTACATTCATCTTGATTCTTGGCAACCACTTTAACTTTATATAACATGTATTAACATGTAACATGTTTAACTGATGATCAAGTGCATACGTTATGTTTATGAGCTTGGTCAACCCACTTTGCATTATATTCTTTAAACTATGGAAACATATCGTGTAGAATCAGTGTAGAATGTGTATTTTTGACGCCCTCTTTGTATCCGTGAGTTCCTGCCCAGGATTTCAACCCTCCCGAAGTCTTGAATGGCCATTCCTCATCCGAGAAGCATGACATCTGGTCCCTGGGTCTTTGCATCTTGGCTCAAGTCATAGTCCCCAGGCTCCGAGTCAGAGATAGAAAGGACGATTTTTCCGGGATGTTGATGTTTATATTGCTGGCTATTTCAGGAATCGAATAATTATGGCCTAAAAAATGGTACTACCGTATCTCCATTGTAGGATCCTGAAATTCCCATTGATGATATGAGTTCCCTGTGATTTCATAAGGTGTCCAACTTGTTCGAGTTGCATCTACAGTAATTGAGATCGGATGTCTCGTGCCTGGAATATACGTTGTCTACACACAACATTTCTCTTGGTTAAATCCACATTTCTGTTGGTTAAAATCAACATTTCTGTTGGTTAAATCCACATTTCTGTTGTTTTAAAGCCACATGTTTGTTGGTTAAATCACCATTTTGGTCGTTTTTTTCTCTCCCATGGAGCTGCATTTGCAGCTCCAGAGGTCTGCACCTGATGCTGCTCGGAAGTCTGCCGCACAAACGTGGAGCCGAATCCAAAGAAGCCTTGAGTGACCCGACAGACCGGCCGGGGAAATGTTGGGTTGCCCCCCCAAAAAAATCTCATAAGTATTCCATACAAGGTGGTGCCCCCCATAGTTAGCTAAGTTGGTGAACATAATTCCAATAACTATGGTTTATGGTAGATATAACTATAGTTAATGGAGGTTATAAACCAACTTATAACTATGGGGCACCACCTTGTATGTGGCTTCTCAGAACCTAACATTTGTTAGGATGATTTCTTCAGTATATATATATATATATATGGCTGGTTGGTGGTTTGGAACATTTTTTCCATATATTGGGAATAGTAACCCCAACTGACGAACTCATATTTTTCAGAGGGGTAGGTCAACCACCAACCAGAAATGAATAGAATATAGAAAGAATGTTACTATATAATAGTGATAATCATGTTAACCATAAATGTCACTATATAAATGTTACCATAGACATGTTGCTGATAAAACAAAGATATTAACCATCAATGTTACTATATAATAGTGATGTAACAATAAGATTATATAATATATAATAATGGTCAGATACGTATCCATAGTTTTTTTTTTGTAAGATTGCTAACAGATGGTTAGGCATAGTATCCCCTAAAAAGGTAGCAGTTACTAAAATCCCACTACACGCAAAGGGAGAATTGTCTTATAGCAAGTCCTGACTAAAAAAACACAGATGTTATATGTATATATATATTCATATATGTATATATTCATATGTATATATGTATGTATGTATATATATATATATATATGTTCATGTGTATATATACATATATTCAGATATCAGATATATTCTATGCCTGATGTTCATGGATAGATGATCATATGTTTGGTTGACTTATCGCAACCACCATTTTAAGTGTTGAATTTAAGAACATCCCACTTAGATAGTTATGCATTACTTTTCAGCTTTTTTTGTGCATGACTGGAGCCACAAAAAGTGAATTGGAGTATCAGCAGTCACTAACATGATGGTGGGGCTGGAAGAGTTTCACCAAGAACTAGCATGGATTCATAACTGTGGGATTTACTGCAGCCAGCTTGAAATGGATATTGAACCAACCATGAAACATGGCGGGGTTAACGAATCAATGATGGAACTAATATGAGCTCATGTTGCTATCATCATTGGGATCCACTAAGTTTCAGCACTGGAAATAATAGCATTATAATTTGATCATAACATATTTCAACCCCATATAGAATCTATAATGTATTATATATATACACCATATATTCAATATATATATATATATCATCATGATTATTATCATTATTATTTATCATCATGCATATTATTGTTATTATTCCCATTATTATCATTATATACGATTATTATCATCATTACTAGTATTCTTACTATTCTTATTACTATTATTACTATTACTATGTTTATTCACTACAGTAGAATTATATAGACACATATGAAATATCACACTTAGGATGTATATATCAGTGCATTCCCATGATCACAACTCGCTCCCCATCTCAAGGCTTGGCTCTGACCCGAAGCCCCGTGCGCTGCGTGGGGCCGCGCTACGGAGGCATCTCGGAGCCCTGCAAGGAGCTGCTGAGGCGACGGAGGGCGACTCCGCGTGCCGTCGCCGTTGTTCGGGGCGGGTCCTTTAAAGGGACCCCTTCAACGGCGCCGAAGGGTTGGGGGAAGTCATGGCAGATTTGGGGGGTGTTGAAAGTTGAAGACATGGCCATTTTTTTTTTTGCTTTGCGTTTTTGAGATGGCGAAATTTTACCATGAGGAGGTGTTTCTTCTTAAATTGAGTGATCGCAATTCATTTATTGATTATTGGAGCAACAACTGGATTGAAGCAACAATTTGAGTGGTGATGAAACAAGGAAACATGTGGATGTTACCACCAAAATTGGAAACAACATGGTGATTTTATCAGTCAAAACCAATCAAGTAGAACATTGGTGTTGAGAATGTTTTACCCACGCAACAGGGATCTCAGAGACGTTCTTTGCTTGTTTCTGTCCGAGCGAACGCGGTCTGAAAAATATTGAAACAATCAACATGGAGCATTCACCAAAAAACACGGCCTCACCAACAAAATGGGAACGGGGCATGATTACAAGCATTTTGTTTTCCACAACATGTATGAAGTTGTCGATCTTCAGTTGGCTGGTGAAGAAATTGCAAACATGGGCATCTATATACATTCATTGTTTTTGTAGGTTTTACCTCCAGCTACTAAGCACTTACCAAAGGAATGATGATCTTCCAAATATGATCATGGAACGCAACCAACTTCCCTCACAGGTGACCCCCATCTTTTTTTGGAGTTTATCAGTGGTTTGTAGGCTGATCTTGACCAAACATTTCTGAAAACAAAATCCTGGTGGCTGGTTATTCCCCTGCGACAAACATTTTTTGTCTTTTGGAGGCAATGCCTAGCCATTGCTGCTCGGTCGAAAAACGGTCGAAAAACCTTGCTCTTACGTGGGGATTTTGCTTTGGCAATGGCTCAGTATAGTTCTATGTTGCTGTTTGTTTTTTGAGAAGATGAACTAACCAGGGCGAAGATAAGATTTTACAAACGGGTGGTTTGTTTGTGGATCTTTGGCCCCAGCCAAAGTCTGAGACCTTTTTTTGTGTGGGCTTAACAAAATGTGAAGGCTTAACAAAAATGGTGCATGTTTCTTGCAGGGTATCTAACCCAGACGCTCAATGAATGTTTACAAGCATATACCCAAGACTTGCCCAGTTCTGTAAATATGCCAGCACCATGGAGCACAATTCTGTCCTTTAATATCCCTATTGTTCATCCAATTTTCCTCAGTTAAATCATCATTTTCCCGGATGAAATCCACCATGTTGTTTCATGATCAATCCAGCATTTTCTGGGTTAAATCCACCGTGTTCATCCAATTTCACCGTAGTTCATGGCCCTGAAGAATCAGCATGGCCCGGGCCCTAGGCCCAGGGCGCCTGGCCTAAGGAAAAGGAAGCGAGACCAGCCGCGATGATCCTGCTACAGATGGACTGGTTGGAGCTTCGGTTTGCCGAAATCCAGGGCCCGGGAATCCCCAAGAGCTTCTTTTGGTTTTTGAAGGATAAAAAACACCAATCTAAGATGATGGTACCCGGGGTACCCCCATGACTGGAAAGGAAACCTCGTTTGAAACCTCAAAGATCTCAAAAGGATGGTTGAAACATGTTGAAACCCAATGAATCATGGGATGTTTACCACTTATCAACTGGTGCAGGATTTCTTCCATTTCTTCCATCCACCGTATGATAGCTATGGCGATGAAATAAATTATCCAAGCCAAAAAGGAGAGCCAGTTGGAGCTACGGCTGAAGTTTCCCATATGACAGTTATAGGGATATCCTAGGGATGAAGTATAGCGCTCAATGTGAGGCCACTGGACGGGATTGGGATTCGGGCCCCAAGCGTAACAATATAGTTGGGTGTCTCTGAAAATGAGGTATACCACCAGTTTTGGTAATTTCAAGACGGACAATTGTGATTGACCAGTGGATTTATATAATTGACAATACCACGTGTTCATACAAACACAATTACAAGGATATATAATTAATGGAAATTATGATGGGAATTAATGGGTATATGTTGAATAGGTTTGAATCTATAGGTTATATGGTTATATACTGTTATATACTAATCTTCCAAATTCCAAATAGCATAGTTACAATTTAGTCGATAAACCCAGTTGAGCGACCCCAAAAACCGTTTTGAATTGTTTTAATTAGGGCCTTGTCATATGAGCATCTGGCGTAAGCAAAACCCTGGTTGGCGCAAGGTGGCGTAAGGGTTTTTGTCAAGAATGTGCTGCGTAAGCACTGTGCGTAAGCACATGTGTGGCATGTGCAAATCAAAGTAAGAGATTGCCCCTCAACTATGGTTTCCTTGTGTGTTTTCTTAATTGTTCTATTTTTTTTGGTTATAATTCCCCAACACTATGGCCACATTCCGCGTAAGCTCCGCGTAAGCTCCGCGTAAGCAGCGCGTAAGCTGAACTTGACTTTTTGAGTAGTAGCCCACATGCCCGCGCAAACAAAAGCCTTTTCGGACCTGCAATGGCGCCAAAGAAACCGCGTCGTTGGAACTGTTTTTGAAATTTTCGAAGCACATTGCCCCTCTGTCGCGTAGCTCTTCTTCCTCTTCTTCGACCTCTAGCTCTTCTTCATCCTCACAACGCTGATGCTGCAAACATATTTGACGGTGAAAACAAGCAGTGGCGTAAGCAAAACCTGTGGTGAGGCATCATTTTTTCGAGATTTCCCAGTGCGTAAGCTCCGCGTAAGCTAGTTTTTTCTCATTGTTCTCGCGTAAGAAAACACTCTGTGCGCGTAAGCAGTGCGCAAGCCCCACCGTAAGCATATCCAAGCGACATGGCAAAGGAGATAGGTTTTTGGCGCGGCTCAGTTCTCTATCTATCTATCTATCTATCTATCTATCTATCTATCTATCTATCTATCTATCTATCTATCTATCTATCTATCTATCTATCTAATCTATCTATCTATCTATCTATATAATATACATATATATATTGAGATTATGTAGATAACGCGTATATAAACTATATATCCGTAAGCTGAGTTGCTTAAAATAGCAAGAATAACTGGGCTTTATTGTAGTTGTAACCAACTAGTTAGATAGGGTTATAAACCAACTTAATACTGGGAGCAGCAATATATGGGGATACAATGGATATGATAGAACTCAATATTTGGATATGAAACATTTTACCAATTTAATACCGCTTTGTAGGGATGTAATTGGGAGATATGGGGCTTGTCATGGGGTTATTGTGTCTATACTGGGCGTATGTAGGAATATAACGGAGATTGTGAGGGATATACGATCCATTATGCCCATAACACCACCATTATATCCAGTTCTAATTCATTTTTGTGGGTATGTAGTACGATCTAACCGCGGATATCATGGATATGGTATGTAATATACCAATTACCAGCCATATGATATATGGTTTTGTTCGGAAATGCAGGGGGACCGGGGTACCCAAAGCTGTTATTTTGATGTGAATTTGTTGTATGGGGTCAAAAAGACATGGGGTGGTGCGGGATAGAATTTTTTGAGAGTTGCTGGCCGCCTGGCGGGTAAAGTTGGGTATATATACGGAACATTGGGTTTGGATGGAAGTTGAGTAGGTTAGTGAGTGATGTGTTTGGTATGACCATCCATGCCAAGGCTTGTGCTGCAGGATATCTAGAAAGGTGGCACCCCCTCAGTTTGAAGTTGGTTTATACACCATGGTAACTATATAGTTATGTCATGTTATATTTAGACCATCAACCCCAGTTAAGGAAGTTAAACGTGCGTCAACTTAGGATTTTTGTTTGGGGGGCACCACCTTTGTTGGATGAAGTCCAAAGCTGATTCCATTATGAAACATGTATGAAGCATTATTAAGCATTATCAACCATTAGTAACTAACCATTAATGATTCATGATTCCAGTCCAAACCCCAATGTAACCCCAAACCATCTGATTTATTGGCAATGATATCCACTCAAAATCCCAAGCAAAGCTGGGGATGCCGATTTTAGCCCAGGCTTCCAAAGAGCTCACGGGTCTCCTGGCTATTTGGTGGCCTGTGGCTGATAGCAATGTTGTCAGTCTGTAAATGTGTGTCCTGCTGAATCCACTGGGGAGAATCTGTGAGAATCAAAAAATGAAAAGAATAGAAAGTATAATTAAAGTTTGATTTCAAATCCTAGGTTTGGGGTTAAACATGGGTCCAGGCGAGATAGATAGATAGATAGATAGATAGATAGATATATATATATATATTAAAAAAAAAAGCTGTTTCAAGACCCCTCCAATGATGAATATACCATCGAGCCAAGAATCTGCAACCTGTGGGCGATGTTTGTTGGTGTAATAGTGTAATTATAAAATAATACAAAGCCCATTAAGTATAGGTAGAATACCCATTATAAGTATCATAAACATTCATAAACCATAGTTATTGCAACATGTCATGGGTTGGGTAAGCTGCACATTGAAACAATGGTTAAGTTGACGCTCACGGTAGCTTCCTCTGGATCCTGTGCAAGAAAAAATGTATATCCCTCATGACAAAGAAATCAAAGTCTTGGATGGACTTGATCATCGCAGACCCCAAAAAGATGGAAAAGTAGCTAAGTTGGCTTATAACTCCAATAACTATGGTTTATGGTACCTATAACTATAGTCAATGGGTTTTATAAACCATCTTATAACTGGGGGGCCCCACATTGTAGGATTTTTTTTTTTTCGAGGGTTGCAATTTGCAATTCCATCTAGGTCTTTAACACCCACCAGGCACCATCGTTCCCACCCGGCAGGTTCCCGCCCGCGCTGCGGCACCGATGTGGCCGCGAAGACGTCGATCGCCGCAGCCAGAGTGGTCCTGCGGAGTGCGACGCGAGAGCAGCTCGGTGTGAAAATTTCACCCACGGTGCTGTTTTGGGGCCCTCCCTTGGGAAAAACAGCTGAGTTACCCGGCCTGGTAAACGGGCTAACATAACTATGGAAAATCACAATTTTTAATGGGAAAACTATGGAAAATCACCACTTTTAATGGGAAAACTATGGAAAGATCCACCATTTTTAATGGGAAAACTCACTATTTCAATAGCCATGTTCAATAGCTTTTTGTAGGTTTACCAGAGGGTATTTAGGCGCCACGCGCGCGAAGTGGTTTTTCCAGATACATTAGATTCCATTGCATTACACATTAGGTGGGGATGCGTAAAAAGTTACATGACATTAGCATCACACTACATGTAATTTGCATTACATACATACCATCAAGATCGCAAATATGTGTTCCAACAAGCTAATCCTTTCCCCCTAATACTAAACGTCCCCCCCTATTAATAAACACATCAGGTCGTTTTTAGTATTAGGGTGGTATTTATTATTAGGGAACCCTATTAAAAAAAGTAAACCCTTAATAATAAAAACTAGTTTTTGCGATTTCAAAATCAGTTAAATTTCCTTTTATAACGCGATTAAAATATTGCAAAAATCTCATGAAAACATGGATTATTCCAAATACTATTAAAATTTATCTCATGAAAACATCTCCATCCCATGAAATTTGGATACAGACTTGATGTATGTATTTCATTGTATTTCCATATATTTATGGGGTTCAAAAGCTACTATTGCCAGATTAAGGGAATAACCATTCATGAACCATTCATGAACCATTCATGAACCATTCATGAACCAGCTATTGACTTAGTGTTGGCACTGCCATAGCCAACTCAACAGTTGGATGGCTTCATGAACCGTGGCACAACTGGTGGGAACCACCTTCCAGGTTCGCCAGGTCCTTCCCATCAAAATCTCAATCCCATTTACCCTCTGGTAATTTAACATACCTATTGAAAATTGCCATTTATAGTGAGCTTTCCCATTAAAAATGGTGATTTTCCATAGCTATGCTAGTTTACCAGAGGGTAACATGTTGGTTCAAGGCCCATTAGATGTTGTTTTTTTTCAAACTCCATTTGTAATATCTGCAAAATATCACATTCAGAAACAAGTGTCACTAAAATATATGTTTCAATATCCATTAATCATCATTAATCCCATGGAAAATCCCATGGAAAACTGATATTAATGTCATTCTAATCTCATTCTAATCTCATTTAATGTCCATCAATCCCATGGAAAATCTGGAAAAAAAAACATCAAACAGAATCTCATCAAAATCTGGAAATCCCATGAAAACATGATACATGTATATGCCCTCTGGTAAACTAACATGAGTTCCCTGTTGCTATCTAAACCCATCGGATTCCGCGGATTCCGCGGATTTACAGAATGATGATCATCCAATATATTTTACCCTCTGGTAAATAGGTTGCCACATAACTATGGGAACATCACATTTTTTGCTGGGTAAATCAACGATTTCTATAAATGGCGACTTTCAATTGGTAAAACACTGGTCGGTAAAACCATTCCCAATTTCAAGAATTTCACTGGCTACGTAGGTGGTACGGTTACCATTATGGGTGGTTTATGACATTGTTTTACCCATAGATGTCCTTTTCCCATTGATTGGTTGATTAATAGAGGGGTTTGGAGAAACCCCGTTAACAACAGGTTTCTATGATGATAGATGGGATTAACCAGCTCCCGGCCCCTCTATCTTTACCAAAAGGACATTATTGGTTTTACCCACGTCATTGCTAATCTACGCCACGCGTCATGGCTGTGACTGTGAGGCCTAACTCACCGGGACTCCTTCGACGGTCTTCTTTACCCCCCCGTGGGAACAGCCCAGGAAGTGGTGGGAAAAATGTAGGGAACATGAGAATTTCACTGGGAACACTGTGGAAAATGGTGATTTTACTCGGGGAAATCGGGAAAATGGTGATTTTACGAAGGGAAATGGTGATTAAAATGTGGAACATCTGGGTCCAACCAGAGAAAAGAAGGATATCATGGGGAGGCAATCAAGCAGTTTATGGTGGATTTACCATTCACAAAATGTAGGGTTAAATAGGCATGGAGATACGCGCAATCATCGGGGGATTCGGAATGGTTATAGGGATTATTCTGGGGACATTATGGATTTATAGTATAGGGCGGCTATATATATATATTCATATACACATTATATTGCTTATACACTGTTATATAATACTAGCCTGCCAAACTAAAGCATTGGATATTGCCTATGAATATGGATTAAGCTTTGAGACGTAGCGCACATGTTTGATGTGTGGTGTTAATCGTCCCCAATTCTGACCCTAAATTATATATATATATTGGTCTTTTGTTTTGATTTCGCAGTGAACTGGACTGTGTTTTCATTGGGTTGCTTGAAGGGCAAGAAAACTGTGGAAACTCAACGTCTGAACGTTTTTTTTGTTTGAAATCTTTGAATCTTTGAAGATCTTTTGAAATCTATCCTTTGGCAATTTAACATAGCTATGGAAAATGGCCCATTTAGTTCGTTGATTTACCTAAAAATGGTGATTTTCCAGTTCGCTATGTTAGTTTACCAGAGGGTATGTCAATGTATAATGTTAATGGGGTTGAACTTTTGATAAGATTCTAATGGGATTTAAATTGGATTTTCATGGGTTTGATTGACATTAAATGAGATTATAATGAAATATAACTGATAATCAGTTTAATGGAATTTTAATGGATTCATGGACATTTACGGATATTTTGATGGATTGATGGTAAAAAAAAACGACATGACCGACCTGACGTCGCACGCACCGAGGCCTGTCTGTGACTGCGCCTCGGCTGGGACGGGTAGCCGCTAGGTAGCCGAGTATTTCCGGGTCCTCCGACCGGGTCAAGTTTGGAAAAAATTGGGATGTTGAATGTTACTCCATGACCAAATTCATACAACAATCTATTGAAAATGGCCATTTAATGGTGATTAATGGTGAGTAATCATGGTGATTAATGAATATTAATGATAACTTATCTGGTTGGTGGTTTGGAACATGGCTGTTATTTGCCATTTCATAAAAAAGGGATGTCATCCTTCCCATTGACTAATATTTTTCAGAGGGGTTGAAACCATTGAATGTTACCCTCTGGTAAACAGCCACATAACTATGGAAAGATCCACCATTTTCTAGCTGGGTAAATCCATTATTTCGACTGTGCCATTTTCAATAGCTATGTAACAAATTGCCAGAGGGTACTTCGTGACCAAATTCATGACTCAACTCACTTATAAATCTTATAAAGTATATAATGTTTATTTATTGTTTTTTTGGGTAATGAAGACACATTAAGTCAAACAGTGCTGAGTGAGATGATCTAGCTTTGCTTGTGGTCATGGATATGATGAGTTTGCTGGTTGGTGGTTTGGAACATTTGGATTATTTTCCCATTCAGTTGGGAATGTTATAATCCTAACGACTTTCATATTTTTCAGAGGGGTAGGTCAACCACCAACGGAAAGATCCACCATTTTCTAGCTGCGTAAATCCACTATGAATAAATGGTAAATTATTGGACAATGGGAGAAGAATTATTGCTCGACCTGAGTCCATCTGAATCCATCTCCATGCTGGTTACAGTAACATCCGGATCCCTCCGGTCAACATGGCTGGAAAAATCCCCAAATTCAATGTGGCAAGTTCAATTGCCATGGGGCTGATGAAGCCGGAGAGGATTAATCTCTAGTATATTCCCATGATATTCCCACTAATCCATGGTTATACCTCTATGTTTGATGGCTAAACCCCATATATTATCACATCTATATATATATAGACATATATATATACACATATATATATATATACATATATATATATATATATACATATATACATATATACATATATACATATATACATATATACATATATACATATACATATATACATATACATATATACATATATACATATATACATATATACATATATGCATATATGCATATATACATATATGCATATATACATATATACATATATACATATATACATATATGCATATATACATATATACATATATACATATATATATATATATAATATAATATATATATATATAGTGTCATTTTATTGCCATATTTTTGTGGGTTCTCTGATGGTTATTCTGATGGTTAGATAATGGCACCCGTCCCAACTTTGCCAGAGGCCTGCGGCGTACTTGGCGTCAGGGCAGATGGGTAGCTGGGCGAGCTGCGCGCGGCCATGGTGAACTGGGAAAAAATAAAATGAATAGAAACTACTATATACCAGTAGTCATATTTAACTTATGTCATCAAGGTATACCAGTTAATTACACCACTAGTATGTCATATACCCGGTATATCCCGGTATATAGTATTTAACCACTTATACCCGGTACCCAATATATAACCACTAGTATATATATACCAGTTTATACACTGAAGAGGTACAACCCTTAACAAATGGGAAAACATACCCAATTACAGATGGTACCCAATTATAACATATACAGATTATACCCAATTATAACTTTTCATTTTCATATACAGATGATACCCAATTTCAGATGATACATTATTTATAAAGTTAAAATCAAATGTTCAGAAGTTGCAATTATATACAGATATAGCCCTCAACAGGTATAACTGTCTGATGTCATCTTATTTCATGATACCTAACTAGTTGCGGGAGTCATTTCATCCCATGTTTGGCAACGTTGAGGGCACTGTGAAGATCTAAAAAAACTTCCTGCTCCCTGCCATAATTTTGTTGAAACAACCAAATTCAGTGGATTCATAAACCAGCTTCTAGATGACTGGGGGGCATCACCTTGTGTATATATATATATAATTTTATATATACATACTGTCTATAAATATACATTTACATATATGATCATATATGTATTTACATATACACAAACATCTACTTCTCAGGTATTTTGGGTATCCAAATGTGTCATTTTGCCGGTAGCTTTCCCCCATCTTCTGAGGACCCCGGGCAGCAAGGCGTACTTGATGCCTTGCGCCTGAGGCTGGGATCCTTGGTTTCATGGAGACAATTGAGCCATTCAAAATATCCCTGGTTGATTGGTTACCCTCTCGTAATTTAACATAGCTATTGAAAATGACAATTTATAGTGGATTTTCCCATTAAAAATGGTGATTTTCCATAGCTATGTTAGTTTACCAGAGGGTAGTACCTAAATTAGTCTAATTTACTGGGCATTATAATAACCAGTAGGGAAGCCTATCAACCAACTGGTATAATGAGATGGGATTGGTTGATTGCTATAGTTAGCCATACATGGAGGTTGCTAATGGGAAAATCACGTAGAAATGATGATACTGATGGATTTTCCATACATACCCCTGTTGATTGGTTATTACTACCTGGTTTCATGGGGATTACATGGGATTACTCTTACTCATAGTAGGGGAACCGATCAACCAACTATAATGAGATGCGATGACTCACTTGGTGATAGTTATTCCCCCAAGAAACGAGAGACAAAAACGATGTCGCCGCGAATTCCTCTTGCTATATTTTTTTTGGGATGCCAAATTAGGAATCATGTAGTACCTGGATTTTGGATTGGTATACCAGCATTTATATTTTGATGTGTTCGGATTCCTTCTGCTGAGTTTTCCAGACAAATCAAGTGGATTGCTGACAGTTGATGGCTTGACAATTGTATAGTTCGGGCCATCAACACTGGGCGGCTAGTGCGTCGTAAAGATCGGGAAGGAGTCAACTCGGAATCCGATAATATTTCAACCCTGGATTAACAAAGACCTAAGCTGTTGAATTGGGACGGTACCATGTAAGTATCTGATGATCACTATTTGGGGAGTACCTCCCTTATTAATAAACCATGGTCTATTAATCCGGGGTTGACATGATATTATCAAATCCTTACCGTATGTCATTCCCGATGGGTTTACAGCAAAGAACGAGTTGCCAAGACTTTGCAAGATTTGTGGAGAGGATGTTCCCTGTGGGTATATAAATAGTATACAATGTTTATGGATGTTCATGGGCTTCATGTTGGTTTCCAGCGGGATGTCCCCATCATGTCACTGTCAGTCAGAATAAGGGATCCAAAGAACTTCTTTCTGTCACAGCATGGGTGACCCATGGCAGTGCCATAGTCAATGGGGGTTGATGTTCTATGAAACATATGTCAATGGGAATTTCAGGATCCTAAAATGGAGGTACGTTAGTGCCAGATGTTCGGCCATATGAATTCTGGGGATATTCCTTGAAATTTAGGCCTGACATTAATCGGCGGCCTTTTAAAAAAATGGAATCGGTCCCTCCAATCTTCATCGGTTTCGCTTCGTCATGGCCATATAAAATTAGATTCACCAATGATTAACCACTATTAACCACTATTAACTCACCATAATTTTCAGCCTCTGAAAACCAGAGTAGTTCTCATTGATGTCTGGGATGCCAGGGATGGGATGATCGTTTTTTGGATCTACCCGGCCTGGTCAACGTTAACAAAAAGCGACATAGAAAATGGCTATTTATAGTGGATTTTCCCATTAAACATGGTGATTTTCCATAGTTAATAGTGGATTTACCTAGCTGTAAAATGGTGGATCTTTCCATAGTTATGTAAACGTTTATAAGAGGGTAGATTCTATTGGTCATAGATCATCCAAATGTTCAAGTCTGATTGAATGGGTAATTGCCTGTAAACCCCTTCATGCTCTCGGTAAGTTTCCTGAAATTAGTAGAAACTATTTGCCAGCAGTTGTGCTCACGATTTTCAAGGTGTTCCCCTTAGTATTTCAATAGAAAATTTACCAAAATTTTACTATTGACCTTAAATGGTGAACTGGATTGAAATGGTGGTCTTGGACCTCCAACAATAAAAGAGGCCATGTGTTTGAGGCGTGGATTCGGTTGATACAAAACGAATGTGAAACATATATGTAAAGTTTTTTAGTATATAGGTACTTTGGTCCTGATTAGTGTGTCTCTTCAGGCAGCAAATTATGCTTGACCTTGGTTGAATATACATTCAAAGAAAGGCGCTTATCAGGGAACTTCTTCGCCAAGCGCATTTTTAATTGATGTTTATATTGGGGCGACGCTACAGATTGGACATGATTGGACAATTGACTTCTTAGTGAAGGAATTTGATTCTCACTAGTATTATTAGGAACCTCTTTGGCGAGCACATGTTGATTTGATTAACGTTCGTATGTTGGTATTGTTAAATCGTTGATTAACTTTGCATGGTTTTGGTCCAAATGCTGCTTTCAGATTCCAGGTCCGGGTGTGCGCGGGCCTCTCCTGTATAATATATGTCGCACGTGTACTAATCAGTAACATACAGTTTTAATTCCCAGGGAATTTTCACTATGGGGGGCACTAGGATATGAAGAAATAAACGGTTCAATTCAGACCTAACAGTGATGTCCCCAAATCAAAGTCAGCTACCCTAAAATTGACTGCAAAAGTTTGAGGGTAGATTCCCATTTGCTCGTCAGGCGTGTCCCTCAAAAAACGGGTGTGGCGACCAGGTCCTGACAAAAGGCAAACAGCACGTACAGTAGGCCTTGGATGGCCCTGACATTTACACTATTATGGCAAGGACATGAAAACAATAATCTGAACATGTTTCTTACTTGACAAACACGAGATTTGCCCAATGTTAGAAAAGGATCAAAAGTTTTTGTCAGTTTTGTTGGCAGTTTTTTCTAAATTCCAGCCATGTTGGGGGATCTATCTTTTTGAGATGTGCATTTAACATTTGGATACATTTGGAATATATGGAGTTTGTTTGTTTAAAACACATATAACCAACACTATTTTCGGGGTTTGGGTCAAACATTTGGAAATACCTTTTCACATCAATTAAAAACGATGGTTTAGCATGAACATCATGTGGCTTTGTTTGAGCGGTATCCCAGGATCCATTGGTTTATGCCCATGGTCGTATTGCAATGGCCATCACTGGGGGTATACGGTGTACTCCATTTTCAGACACATCCTTTTGGGAATATCGGTAATTTTTGACAGCCACCCAAACTCAAGAAGATTTAAACATATGGTACTATGTATGGGCTCGCTATATCTACAGTGACTTTAGCAACTTTAGTATGGCAAATCCCCTACTTTTTCCCCAAATATGTGTAAAATGTCCAACTAAGCACCATGGTTTTTGGGAAGTGGGAAGGGATTCCGAAACCTTCCAAGTTGTTGGCACCAATCATTTTGATCCATGGGTAAGTTGCTCAATTTGTGGGGGATGATCATTTATCCGTTAATAAGGATATATGATATATGATATATGTATAATGTTGGTAAAACAATAATAAACCACCAATTTTTTAATGGTTTATGTCACCTATTTATGGTGATTTCAAGGATGGTTTATCATTACATATATATATATATGCCCGTCAAAAAAAATGGGATTCCCATGAAATGGGATGGATGACCTATAGGTAGCCCATATACCACGTATTGATCGTCCAATCCCATCATTCTCATCATCTTACGCTTTCCAAATTCACGTACAGACAGCCATCCAGTGCTGCGTTGGTTCGCCAGTTACTCGTAGGAAAACATTCAGAACAGGCAGTGATCACCCAGCTGTCGAGCGTTTAGATGTGGTTTTTCAGATGGTCGTACAATGTGGAGGTGTCCTACCCTCTGGTACTTTAACATAGCTATGGAAAATGGCCATAGAAATAGTTGATTTACCTATTAAAAGTGGTGACTTTCCATAGTTATGTTAAATAACCAGAGGGTGAGGCATGGAGGTAACCCCCAAGGCATCCAGTCGTCATGACCATGACGACTGGTTTTTTGAAACAACCGGCAGGTGACGACTGGGAAATCCTGCAGGAAATCCCCCATGAAACATCTGGGAAATCCTGCAGATGGTGTACCACTGGATCGATGGTAGCAACGCAGTTCCAGTTACCCTCGGTATAGATGGCCCTAATCGAAAAAGATGGTTTAGCGAACTTAAAAAATTGGTGATTTTCCATGGCTACGTTAAATAGCCAGATGGTAGACATTTAATGAAACCCAGTGATAGGGGTTGAACCCCAATTTGTGAGGGTTTGTAACATTTTATAACCATGGTTGTAGCATGTTGTAGCCATTTGTGACCTCAATTGCACCCCCCAAAGTAGATGTTGTGCTTTGATTTTTGTATCTAAGGTTGGCTACTAGCCATTATCAATGTGTATTTGGGTACTATTGTTTTTGTTGTCCTTGGAACACACCTGATTCTGCATGCATGAAGCCATTGGTGACATGAAAATGGGATGAGTCCATGGCAGGGTTTGGGATAAGCCTTGTAGAAATACGATTCAACGTCCCTTTCCGAGATTTCATGTTTACGTAGGTGAAGTAGACCTTTGTAAACTTATTGGGATATGAAACTTTCCGAAAACAACTGGGTGATCATCCACTTAAAGCATTGCTGGCTTGAGCCTCCATTCACAACTATTGGGTGTGGGTCGAACAATGCTGTCCTGGTGGCCGAAAAAGGTTTTTCGACACCGTTCTGGTTGGGTAACACCGTCCTGGACTATGTGAACCCTTCGGTAACGTGGCAATGGGACATCCACCATTGACATTTAAGTACAGTTAGTTATGGCCCAAAATACCAGTTATAAGTACTAAAAAAGCACATTTATAGAGTGTATAAACCCTTTTGTAACCAGTTATAACACATAAACGGCCATAACTGTAGATGATTTTCCCATTAAATAGCAAACATCCATTGATAGGGGATTTTCCATTGCCACCTTTGCTTACCAGAGGGTATTTTTCTGTTTTAGGGATTGGTCGCTCTATCAGCAACCACTGGATATTACACATAAGAAATGACCCAAAGCTGCGGTCCGGGGCGTGTATTTTGGCCCATGACCACATATCATTTACACATATATATATATATATAGATTATATACATTGGTTTGTTTTGAAATTGGGACACCTAAGTCCCATAGGGTAAAAGGCATTGTCCCATTTGCCCTCCAGTAAATGAACACGTAGATATGGAAAACACACCAATCGTAGATAATTTTCCCAGCGGGAAACAACCATGGGTCCGTATCTATGTCTTAATATCTACATGAAATTGCAGGGTAAATAGCAACAACTTGACTATACAGCAAAAGCCTCAACCCCTCCCCCGTATTTCTTGGTGTTCAATTCAACTCATTGAATGTGACTGACACGTTTGACCCTTACCAACTCCTTTTGCCCCAAGAGCCGGAGTCTATGTCTCCTGCTTGGCGAATCCGCGGCCTGCTTGAGCTGGATTGAGCTGGGAATCGGTGCCATTAACTCGATGAGATTTCTGTAGGATTACAGCAGGGATGTCGGATAGGGATTCCTATGGGATTCCCATGAGAGTTCTATGCCCCTGATCAACCTGTTCCCATATCAGCTAAGTTGGCCGAAAAAAAAAAACAACAGTTAAGTTGGGGTTCACATAACTTCAATTTCACTATGGTTTTTATAGGTGATATATCGAACTAGCTAATGGGCTTATAAGCTAACCAATCACTTGAAAAAATCTGCGATGCAGTTGTAAGAGCCCATGTTGTGATGCTGCCTACTAAGTGCTCCACTTAGCAGTCGAGTTCTATACTGCTGGTCTTGTGTGGCCATGTAATCCCTTCTATCCTTCTATCCTTATCCCGTTCATATGGAACACAGAAACCATGCTTTAATAGAAAAAAAAACATATTTGGGACCATGTGATGTGGATCTTTAATATGAAATATATGAACGGGGGATGGGATCATACTTCCTTTCATCATATAAGTGGAATAACCATTGTATATTGGTAGTTTGAGCTTCAGCCTAGTCGCAGACATGTTGGATATGTACATACTGAGAGTGCCAACTGTTGGAGACTGTGATGTCTTAATACAAATACTAATATATATATATACACACATACATATACATACAAAATCAGTGCATTCTTCCTCTTGTGCTTTGTGGCCTCGATTTTGTTTTGCTTCCCAAATTAAAAGAACACCAAAAACTGTTGTTTGCTGGATATGACGTCTTAAGTAAGTTACCATGTTCAGTGACAGAAACTGACTATGCACAAATGGCCAGATTCCTGGCTGTTCATGCCAAGTTGATGCGGGATTTTTCCGATTTCGGATCGGCTCCTTGATGCTCAAAGGGGTTTCCATCCACAACTGGATACTTCAGACCAAAAGAAAATGGTTGCTCCACAACATTTGGGGATTCATTAGGGAAAATTGGGAGATAACTGGAATAATTGTTTTTTTTTTTTTTTGTGGGGATGTACTGTAACAGGGATATAAACAACAATATAATATGGGTGTGTGTGAACACCAACGAGATACCCAAGTACCCAAGCACTGTTATTTCAATGTGTAATATGATGATGGATGAGGGCATTGGTCTATATTATATATATATGAGTCACAGTCAAAATGGTTGAAGACCACTTTAGTATTGCAGGAGTTTTTTGTCAAATATGTGCACAGAACACTGTAAAGCGATAGGGCCCACCCCCAACAGCGATAACCTGGGACCATACACGACAGTCCATTATATAAACTTTGCGTAAACCAAGCAAATACTGTTATGCACATTTACAGAACGGGCAAAACCGATGAGAGAAATTCAACCTGTAGTGCTCTGTTTCCTGCAGTTACCATATCATTTGGCATCGAACTCGCTCGCGTGTTCTCTTTTTTTTGTGTGTTTTTTCTTTCTTTCTTTCTTTCGTTCTTTCTTTATTTTTATTTTTATCTCTCTCTCTCTCTCTCTCGGTTTATCTTTCTCTCGTTCTCTCACTTTATCGTTTTTGTGGCAAATTTCCTTCGAACAATGTCATATGTTCGAGGGGTTATTTAGCGATAACCTTAGCGATAACTTAGCGATAAACATTTGTTGCACTCGGTCCCCTGGCCAAGCCATAGAGCCATTTCATGCCATTTCCATATTTTTAGAAAGGAAATGAAAGGACATGAATGCAAAATGAAAGGAAAATGCATGCAAATGAAAGGAAGATGAAAGGACATGAATGCACATTGGAATGAACATGAAAGGAACATGAAAGGAAGATGAGGGGAATGAATACACATGAAAGGAACATGAAAGGAGAATGAAAGGAAAATGACAGAACATGACTGCAAAATCAAAGGAATATGCATGCAAATGAAAGATTAACGAAGGAAAATGCATGCAAATGAATGCAAAATGAAAGGAACATGAAGTGTTGCCGAAGCACCTGAAACCAACAAAACAATTCCTCGTTCCATTTCCGAGCCTGTTTAGGAATGGATTTTGGCTTCATGTTGGATCTCGAATAATTATGCTGATTTCCACTAAACCCTGTAAAGCGATAGCCCCCCCCAAAAGCGATAACCATAACATCAGCAACTACTCAGATGTATATAAAGGATTTTGACGGGAGCTCATATATATATATATATATATATACATATACATATATATATATATATATTTACATATATATATATATTTACATATATATATATTTACATATATATATATATATTTACATATATATATACATATATATATATATATTTACATATATATATATTATAATTACATATAATAGGCAAATTATTGACTATTTGACCGCTTTATCTACCTATTCTTTTTTTTTGTGGTGAGGGTTGCATATCGGGAGCAACCCTTTTCAAAGTTATGGCTGGCATTTGCGGAGCCAACCATTTCATGGTCTCCGCCAATCTCTTCTGGAATGAATTATCCTTGTCATGAGATGCTGAGTGACCATGAAGCGACCTGGAAAAGAAAGGGTCAAGCATGGTCAAACCATCAAGCATCTCAGTGAGTCCGCGTTGCTTTGCCTAGTTGGTGAAATTACACAACCGCAGTTTGAGGGACCATGAAAGTGAAACGCACAGAAAAAATCATTTACATCCAAAGTCATATCGGTTTCACAAGTACATGTTCCCTTCAAGTCATCCGGATGCAGACTTTATCCGTGGACCATACGTACGATCCACATCAGTCAGAATCTGGAGGTTTTGGACGGCTGACTTTTTACAACCCGAAGAGGGGTGTCAATCAAAGAACAGGCGGAAAGTATATAGGAATGCATTTTTTTTTTAAACCAATATCCAATTTTTGAGATTCATTAGGGAACATTGGTATGTACTGGGGATGCAACTGCAGAAAACTTATGTTCAAAAATAGAACCATCCTAATTTTGTTTGTCAAACTTTCGGGCCATCATCCAAGTGCCGAAACGCAGTGGATTTCACTGGTTTCAATCACAACAAGATCCACTTAGGACCTTGCTACAAGATTCGTAGATGAGAGTTGCTTGGTGGCTGTTTCGCATCCAACGGTCGTTGGAGTGACGATCCATGGCTTGACAAGAAACCACCAGCATTTTGTGAGGGCCCCCAGTTATACCGTTGCTTCATGAACTACCATAGACTCCAGTTTTCCTTGTTACTCTCTGGTAATTTGTTACTAAGCGACATAGAAAATGGCTTATAGAAATAGTTAGTTTACCCAGCTATAAAGATGGTGGATCTTTCCAGTTCGCTATGTAAACGTTTACCAGAGGGTACCTAAACCTACCTATGGATACCTTTGTGTCTAGGCACTGATGAAACACCAGGCGCGCAGAAAAGCGCGCACTGACGAGGCCTGACAATGTCAATCCTGTATGGGTGTGTCTGAAAATAGTGTACCCCTAAACCCAATGGTTAATGATCATTATCCCTATTAAATGGCTATAATTGGGAATATACCCTATTTTCAGACAAACCCGTATGTAGTTCATTGATTTGGATGAATTCAGATGACCTCACTGTGACATCACTAGATCAATGGGAGATCTCCAGGATCCTAAAATGGAGGTACCGATTCCATATATAAGGCCATATAAGGCCTATTTTTTAGGCCTATGTTTCCGGGAATATCCCCACAAAATATGGCCTTGACTAGAATGATGGTTAGGATTCCAGGAATCATTTTGACATGGCCGTATGATAACGTTGGTTGAATTACGGTAATTCAACCAGATTACTACGGAAGTACCATCTGGGTTTGTCAAAAGTATGGGACAACTTAAATGTCTCATTTTGGATGGACGAAAATGATCATTTTAGAACTAGTGTTTTTTTGTTTTTTGGGGAATCCCATTTTGAGACAAATCCATATATATATACATAAATAAAGGTCCCTAAAATCGATGGAGAACAAAATCCCTTCTATTTTCGATTGCATGTTACTGTTCACTCTTTTAGACACTTCGAATTATCACCTGGTTGGTGGTTTGGAACATGTTTTATTTTCCATTTCATATATGGGATGTCATCCTTCCCATTGACGAACTCCATCATTTTTCAAGATGGTTAAGGCACCACCAACCAGTCACTATTTCAGAAAGATCTCCAGAAACTGTGAAACTATGGATCCCTGGCAGCTCGCTCCTGACATGCTCAGTTCTTGTTGAGTCTTTGGCACGAATTGCTGCATGAATAAATGGAGGCTTGAACCGGCTGCCCTGGATTCTTGTTGAAGAACCATGAATTCATCCGACTCTTGAAACACCCACACGAGACTTTTTTCAGCGCCAAAAACACACCTGGAAACTGTGCGGAAGTTGCGACCATCGCTGCGACAGTTCAAACTCGGTCTTGTTTCCAACTCCTCTAGGCATATTTGGCTCACCATGGTGCTTTTCCTGGCAATCTGGCAGAAGCCTCGCACATGGTCTGAGCCAACCCGAGCCATGTCGCATTTTGCTCTCTGGGTGGTGAGTTTTGAGCCAATTGACGATGCGAGTGAAAACAGCTTGGTGGCTCACCCGAGTTAGTAGGGTATAACTTAGGTATAACCCCAGTTATAAGTGTAGGGCAAGTAGGCTTAGTCGAGTTGCAACTAGAGGCCCATTTGCCAACTGAGGCTGCAATACTTGAGTTGGCACCCCATTTCACCATTGATGTCCCCCTGAACTTGACCAACAGCTTAATTGATGTTTAGCAACCTCCCGAAAGAACAGACAAGTAAACAGCAATCCTAAGTCCTAAAGTGGTAAATCAATGTTTTTTCAAGGGGGATTGACTATATTTTATGATGTCCAGTTAGGCAAATGGGCTTGTGACTAGGCTAATGGGTTCCTGGTGAATGTATATGTATATGTATATGGATATGTATATGACTATATATGACTGTATATGTATTATCTGTATTTGTATACATGTTCATGTACAAGAATTTATGCCGGGGAGAGGCACTGCACTGTTGTGGGCATACTGTAGAAGATATGTATATATAGATATACACATAGCCAATGAATTAAGACAACTCCGTTTGGGGATTTACTATACCACTAATCCGGTTAATTATATATATATATATTAATAATCCAATTAATAGTTGGTTTAGATTCACCCCATTAACTAGTTCGTTATTTGCGTACCATAAACCATAGTGAAATTGGAGTACCATAAGCCAACTCCCCCTGTTCTAAGATCTTGTTTTATCTTCGGTGAAGGGGAGCCAGGGACGGTTTAGCAATGAGTGTGACACAGCTCCGCCACTGGGCAGCACCTAGTGTCATATGTTGGTTTGTTACTTATCTAACTACACATCTAATAGACATCAAACATAGTATAACGTATAACCTAGTTGCAACAAATTAGCTATCAAGGAACTCGGGCACCACCTTTCTCCGAATTTTCTTTTGTTGCCCCTGGTGGTCAATACACCCTTAACCCACATGTGAATTCCATGTGCTACTGTGGATGGAAGAAATCCTGCGCCACCTTGGATGGTTGAAACCTTATAAATGATGGGACAAACCACAGTAGTAGCCAACCTCGTGTTCAAATCATCTCAAAACATCCACTCATGCCGAAGCCCTCGTCGGCTTCGCCTTCTTGCAATGGACGGTGGCGCAGTTCACCTTGGCTTTTTCCCTGCGCTGCCAGCCTCAGCCGCAGGACCGCGGCGGATTTTACCGTCCATTTGGCCCTGCTTTTCCCGCGTGGTCGTGCAACAGCAGCATGTTAAGATCACCTGGCAAACAAACTCCTGAATTGGAACATACCCTCTGGTAAACAGCCAGATAACTATGGAAAATCACCATTTTATAGCTAGGTAAATCAACTATTTCTATGGGCCATTTTCAATATAGCTATGTTAGTTAACCAGAGGGTAATCGGGCATAAGTTGAATATGATATGATGACCAATGGATACCAATGGTGGCTATAAACCAAAAGGATGGCATATAACAGGATATAACCAACGATGACATGGAATTCTTGGTGGATGTATTCATATGGATTTGACCAACCACCCGAAGGTGAACCCCCCCATATTGTTTCGGTTTAAGGGCAAATCTTAACCTCCAACAGCCCCGTTTGTCTTTCAGAAGTCAACCTCTCCCACCGCTCCTGTCCAAGGGATCCTTGACCAGCATCAACCCCTATCATATGTGAAGTTGAAAAAACATGTATCCAGTGATGGTCCCAGTTGGTTTCTATTTGTTGAGGTCCAATGATTTCAGCATATCCAAATGGAGGTTTCCGAATAAATAGGATCCTTTTTATAGATGGATTTTCCAAGAAATAAACCATCCAGCTATTGGGGATACCTCCATTGGTGGAAATCCCCAAAGATCTCCCGATCTCGGTTCCATTTCCGAAAAAAATCGTGGCGGCGTTTTTTCCAAAGAAACAGAGGTTTTGGGACCCAATCCTTTGCAAAAAATATTCAAAAAACGCTACTTTGGATGTAGTATCTATCAACTTTTTTCCCAACAAATCCTTTATGTAGAAGTTGATATAATATATATATATATCCAAATAATGCTATACCCAAACAATGTTTGACCGCCAAATCCTTCAAAGTTGATATCCAAAACGTGTGTTGGTCGGCACAACAACTACAACCACTTGCATTTTCTCAAAGTCATGCTGCAAAAGCAGGTACATTATATAGTTGGAACCCACATGACCACTAGCTTGGACGTTTAAAGCCATCAAACATGGGCGTTCACCATCCAGAAGCCAAAAGGTCACATGGGTTCCAAGTATAAATATCTATGTATCTATCTATCTATCTATCTATCTACCTATCTATCTATTTATCTTTCTATCTATCTATCTATCTATCGATCGATCTATCTATCTATCTATCTATCTATCTATCTATCTATCTATCTATCTATCTATCTATCTATCTATCTATCTATCTATCTATCTATCTATCTATCTATCTATCTATCTCTCTCTCTACCTATATGATATATATATATACATACATAGATACATATATGTATGCATGTACAAAGAGAGAATCAATGATCTAAGCCAGAGTTCTTTGGTGCCCAAGATGAAGCAAGATTTTTTAGCCAAATCGGTCCAGTGTTTCAGGGGACCCCGGGGGATGTCAAATCCGAAAAAAAGAGAAAATCCTCCTAACAAACCGGCCATTGATTAATCCTGGGTTGACACTATTTGGTATTATCCCTTTCCAAAAAACTCAAATCTCCCAAAAGTCAAATCCCACTTGACTCACAAAAATTGGAGGTTTCCTAAGTCATGGTACCCCCAAATCATCCAGCCGTCATGGACCATGACTTAGTGAAACAATCATGACTTGGGCACGACCATGCGAGTGCATCGCTTCAACATTTATGAACGATCATTGGATGGAGACCTCCATGGCTGTGGACGGGCAATTTTCGGGATGAGCACTGCTCAATTGAAGTGGCAAAGAGAGATTTGCCACGGAAAATCTGGAGGGTCGGCAGCTGAAGGGACCCGGTTCGAAATCCCCCAATCACAGACATCTTCACGGGAAGGTTCCGGTTCAGGGGGCATTTCCTACAAGGAATTGGTGAATGATGTCATCTACGGAACCTCCGCAGGACGATATTACCCAACCTACTCGGAGTAGCTGTGGGGCCCGGCACTGTTCTGTGGGAATTTAAACCATAAAACACATGAATTTGACCTGTAAAGGAATGGATTATTGCCATCGGTCTGGTGATTTTGCTGTTAAGTCCAGGTAATTTTGAATGACCTGACTAGCCGATTTGCGCATGAACGATGGTAGAGAAGGGATAACGGCTTATTTACAATGTAGCGAATCATGACAATTTGGTGAACAATGAAAACCATCAATGTCGGGCTGATCAACTCATTTCTGGGCGGTGGTTTCAAACATTTTTTATTTCCCATTTCATATATGGGATGTCATCCTTCCCATTGACGAACTCCATCATTTTTCAAGATGGGCACATTGCACCACCAACCAGTTTTTATCATCATGTCACCATGAAGGTAGCGGGGGTGTTTGGTTGAAAAGTCGGCACCCTCTGTTTAGATGTGGAGGATCCCCATAGGTCGGCACCAAGATGGTCGAAATTTTTGTTTTTTTGGGGGTACCACGAACTGCTTGATGGTTTGGAACCATGGATTTTTTCTGACTTTCCAAAACGCGGGGTTGATCATCATTCCATGACTGGTTTGGAACATTAATCTTATTTCTCCATTCAGTTGGGAACTTCATCATCCCAACTGACGAAGTCCATATTTTTTTAGAGGGGTTAGCAGCAACCATAACCAAACTGTCGCCTCAAAGAAGCCTCTGGTAGAAGCCTCTGGTAGAAGCCTCTGGTGCTTCCTCGCTTCGTCGTCCCCAGAAGGTTTCACCCTTCCCTTCCCAAGGACTCCAAGGTTTTGCATTTCTCAGGGGCAAATCTGAACCACCAACTCACTAGGCATCATATGGAGGTTGGTGTCACTTGGGGTTCGTTGAATCCCCAAGATCACCCGTTAAGGCGATCCATGTCCGTTTGCAAAGCCGCAAAATTGGACTTCAACAACCCAACCAAGTCGATTTGATCTAGCTAGTGACTCAGCTATTGACCCATACCCTCTGGTTATGTCAACAGTTTTCTATTGAAAATGGCCCATAGAAACATTCGAGTTTCAGCATCATGCCCATATGCTCCATGTATGGTATATTTACCTACATTTGCCCTAAAAATCACCCAAATGTAGGTAAATATACCATACATGGAGCATATATGTTGGTTTCCATCATTTTGCTCCCCAACCAAGTCGTGAAAATCTCTTTTTTCAGGCGAGCTTTTGGATCGCATCTTGCAGTTGGGTCCGGTTGCTTAACTCGTGGGGAAGACGAATGATGACGTTTTATGAAACTTGGAAATCAAACATGATTATATATAATACTGTTTCATACATATGTGTGTACATATTTACATATTCATACATATTCTACATATTCAAAACATAGTTTGATATAAGATGTTAATGATATTGATGACATATTGAATATGTTAATTAGCCACTTGAGCTTGCAATCGCATGTCATGACATGTTCAACGAGGAAAAGGATGATTATTTAGGGGATTTAGCGGCGTCGGATTTTTGGGAAATGGCTGGGGCAAGTACAGAACAAAACAAGTGGCTCAATGGGATCGTCATCTGGTTGGTGGTGACTGGAACCATGGAATTTTAAGACTTTCCATTCAGTTGGGAATGTCATCATCCCAACTGACTTTCACTCCATCATTTTTCAGAGGGGTTCGTCAATTCGTCAACCACCAACCAGTCATTGTGATTCATTGTGGATACCCTCTGGTAAACTAACATAACAATGGAAAATCACCATTTTCAATGGGTAAATCCACTATAAATGGCCATTTTCAATAGCTATGTTGACATAACCAGAGGGTAAACTCAATTGTTTAACAACGCTTCAAAAACGTCGTGATTTCTGTGGGAATGGCTGTGAACTCCCCCACTGGTGAAAGTCGCCCTCCGTGTTGATGTCCCATTTATTTAAGTTGTTCATGATTGACGTTTTCTGTACCATGGTTATACTATGTTATACTTATATAATAGTTATGCCATAGTGCCATAGAGCCCGGCTGGTTATGTTGGTTGGTGTATCAGCCCATATGTATACATATGTACTAAACATATATCATATAGTGTCGATATATCTACCACATTACCACGACACCAACACGTGCCCTATTTAGACACCAGCTGAACGCCAACTGTGGCACCACCCGTCTGCACGGAGGGAGCTTCACGGAAAGCCTCGCTTCCTCACTGATGAAGCAAGTCTTTTCGGCGTCGCTTGGCTGCGGGTCGCTGTTTGGTTTTTTTGAAACATGGCTGGCTTATGGACATAAAACGGGGTTGTAGTGGGCACACTATGCGAAACGACAAGTGTTTCTGAAAACGGGTGATTTAACCCACAAATGGCAATTTGTATACCCTCTGGTAAACAAACATAGCTATTGAAAATGGCCATTTATAGTAGATTTACCCATAAAAGATTGTCATTTTCCATAGTTATGTTTGTTTACCAGAGGGTATATAGTAAACCAGCGGATATGTAGAGGTACCATGAGGTACCCTATTTCCAGACAAATCCATGTGGCCGCACACCCAATGTGACAAGACATGCCCCAGGGTGGCGTATTGAAACATATTAAAACACCACATCAACCTGTGGAATTGGTAGCGTTTCAATCACAATTGAACCGTGTCGATAATCCGGGTGAATTGAAAGGACGTCAGACATTTCAAGTCGCTGAATTGGTTCAGGTCTCATCTGGAAGAATCACCGTCACTACTGGAGGGTGCAACAAACAACCGGCTATTGCCAGAATATGTGGTGTGTGTGTGTGTATTAGTATATATATATATATATTTAATTATATATATATATAGCTACCTGTGTCTATAGTAATAGATATATATATATAATAAATATAATAATAATAATATATACATATATATATATATAGCCTCCAATAAATTCCCGTAGATATCTGGACAATCCCCCGCGGGCCCGCCGAGGATCGCCTATGTACATGGCCAAGGTCGGGGAGATATTGCTGGATCGCTCTAATTTACTAATCGCAAAGCTCACCCCTCAAAGAAAAGCACAATTCTGATAGAAAGATGTATATATATATATATATACCCATAGGATCCATGTATGCTATATATGGTAACATTTACCATCAATATACCCCAAATGTTAGCATATATACCATACATGGATCCTATGGGATATATATATATATATAAACATGTGTGAAAACTGTGGGAAACATGAGACATATCTGAGTCATCTTGGGCGAACGTCAGTTTCTGCGGGTAGAATTATAGTCATCCTGAGTAGAATATCGAGTTGTCAAGCATACTGCTATATTTTGGTGAGGATTTGTTTGTTTTTAGAATCTATTTACTCCAGGATGTATATATGTACGGGAAGGGGGCCAAAGACGTAAGTTAACTTATAGTATAGCCTACTCTAACTTGATCTCAAGTTCTAACCTGGGGTAAGTCTAAGATATGTATACATGATTATACATGTATTTACTTATACATATGAACGCCCATATATAGCAATATAGTACTATCATCATCCAGAATGTCTCTTCAGGCCTGTAAATGATCATCATTGGACCAGATTTGTGGTGGAATAGCAACAACTGGAGATAGTAATCCACAAAATTCATCAAACATAGTAGATAGTAAGCCACAAAAAAATCACATCCATTGGCACATGTTTTTTTTGAATCCGCCATGCCCATCGAATCTTCGCGATCTTCAAGTCACTTCGTGAAGTCGGCAACTGTCCGGGACGCCCATGGCAATCCGATGATTTAAAGGGTGACTTATTCATACTTATTCAACCATTCCAAGTGTAAACTGTCAGAGACAACATTCTCTGTTGATAGTACCTCACAAGTATGTTTTTTTTTGTTGCGTCGAAGATTCGTATGATTTGATTTAATTGTGTGCAGCATGTTTTGAGTTTCTTGCTTTACCTAGCATTTTTGTTTATCGATACATAGGAACTACTGTGTCCACTCTGTAGTTCGGTGTTGTTCACAACGCCTTTCTTGTTTCCATGCACATGTTTTTTTGGTACATCCGCAGATGTTCTTGCTCAAATCTCAAATCTCAATCTATGTGACTAAAGTATACTAAAGTACCATCATTATAAATTCACAAATATCCCCATTTATATTACTCCTACAATATATGAATCTTAATTATATAAATACTTACTGACTTGTGTTCCCCATGATGTTCGGGTTTCGTTCCAGCACCAATATATGTATCCTGTACATATAAAGGTTTGTCATATCCCATGTTTTTTTGGAATAGTGGTTTACTGTATATATAGAAGTTACCATATATAGTGGCTATATAGCGGTTATATCATAAATGATATATCAATGTTTTTTTACACAAGCTTGTGCTCCATTGCCAAGTTTGTTCTTAAGTAGGTTTTCTCGTTTCATGCTGATTGTGTAAAGTTAGATGGGTTTTTTTCTCATAGACCAACTTATAGGGAGGCCCCATTTCTTACATGTCCCACTACAGTTATATGAGTATATTCGCATTGTATCCCATGAAAACTTGCCATTTTCCCCACTGAACCCCCCATTTCCCCACGGGTTCCAGCGATCACTCAGTGGCCTTGGCCCAAAAGCAACACCAATGGATAGGTGTGGCGCACCGTGACCTGAAACTGGAGAACTTTCTGCTGACCGAAGGAGACTTCGAAGAGGAGACGGTCCTGTTGAAGTTGGTCTCCCGGCGCAACTACGTCTATGGTGGATTTGTTCGAGGGTTCATAGGTATAGGTATATGTATATATGTTGTATATTGATCTTGGTATTGGATATGAAATATATGTAATGTTTAATGGTTTGTATTAATAGGTGAATATGAATGACAATGCTAATGTTAGCATTGATGCTACCACCAAAAATCGGATCTATTTCGAAATTGGTGGTATGTTTTTTCCAGGTGGCCCGTATAGCGGACATACCGTATAGCGGCATACCATGGCGTAACGGCTATGATTGGATCTGAACCATCCCAATTCTTCGGTATGACATAGGTGTAACATGCCCAGATGAAGCTGCAAACATGGGCAGGTAATCGGCCTGATTTAAAGATATTGAAACCAATCTAAAGCGTGTGGATGTTGATGGTTTTGTTGGGCTTGGATATCATGTCACATTGTCTAATCAAGTGGTCGCATTGCAAGGATTGTCGTTATATACAATTCATACAGTACTGTACTGGGTAGATATTCACTGTGCCCGTTGGGTTCTTGCTGTTTTACCCGCATGTCACGTGGCATTGATCAACAAATATGGAGTCAGATATCCCCCTTGTTCGCACCATTCTTGGTCAATCATTCCTATTATTCCTAAAATATATTCCATACCAGTCCAAACTGTCTTTTGTTTTGACAAAGAAAGGCATACAGATAAAACTGATTAGAGTACATATGTTCCTGTCATGTACGGGAAATCAAACATAAATGTATGGTTCAGTGACCTGCCATTTGCGGTGATTTGCAGTTTGTTCAAGGGGCCAAATTGAAAACCCGGTCAAGGGCCCAATGTGAAAACCCCGAGACCCCCCTGAAAAACCCGCAATCTCATGCAATCTCCTCATTGATTGAGGTTAATCATCATTCCGAATCATTCCTGTTAAAATGGAAATAACTTGGGATATTTTCCCTCAATTTCATGTGAACCGACTATCCCAACTAACATAGACCTTGTGAATCATTTCATTTAGAGGAATGTAACTGTTCTTCCAACTCTCTATTTGGCAGGGTGGATGCGGTCTATGTCAATGTTAGTTGAGCCATTAAAGAAAGACTGGTTGATTGGTTCATTTGCTGGGAGCTATACCCAATTTATCGATTCTGATCGCCGGTAGGGAAACCATGGGAAACCTATGAAGCAACGAGTAGATCGGAAAACGGGTTGTATTTTCAGGGCCCGTTTCACGGTGCTTCAGCCCTTTGCAGGCAGACTTTGGTTTGGCTCAGTATTGTAGCGCCTCAGTATGCAGTGGAGATGAGAAACCCATGGAGATCGATCCGCGGAATGTGGAATTCAAATAACGATATTGGGGACTAACATAGCTATGGAAAATTGCCATAGAAATAGTGGATTTACCCATTGAAAATAGTGGTTTTCCATAGCTATGTAAACGTTTACCAGAGGGTAACGATATTGGGGACTTGAAGCAATGGACATGTGAGATGTTCATTTCAACCAATGAACATGGGGATTAAGCATGAGATCGACGCCACAGGACTGGACACATGACCAGACAAAAATGGCTCAACAAAGGTGTCACGGACATTGGGCAGCATGAATCTGGATAGAAGCTGATGTAAAACTTGGTGCAACCCACATATAAATGAGTCGAAAAGCTGGGCAGATCAACTTATGCCTGCGGGTGTGACCTATCCTGCTTTTTTTTTTGGAACAAGGTGCTGAAAAGAGCATGGCAACTTGTAGGGAAAACAGCAAACCTTAAATTTTATCAGCACGCATGAAATCATATGTGTGTCGTTGTGTGTCTTAAGCTTGCAACATTAAAATTATCAAAATCACAAGGTTCAAGTTGCCAGGTGGTTTCCAAATTCCAGATGCAACGGCTTTGATTCACCTCGGAGGCATTGGAATATCCAAAGGAATCTGAGACCTATGCAAAATGGGAAGACCTGCATCCTGAGAGGACCCTTCAAGTATCTTATATATCTCCAAAGAAAAAGTCTGCATATATCCATAATATATATATATATATACGTATCCAACAGTATGTATACTTAGTACCCCAAGCCAGAGCCCTGGTATCACTTCATCAAGTGCTCTAGGGCACCGATGGCTAAATAGGACGCGGTCGCCGATTGGAATTGGACTCTGAATTGTCGATATAATCTATATCTACTATAGACCGGACACCCAAGACTTAACTAAGGTTAGAGTAGATTTTGTAATAACCCCCGGATAATTTTAAATGGACATAGACCCTCAAACTAACCCATTTTGAGTGGAACTCATCTTCCAACCTCTAAAAAATGCCAGGGTCCAACTGTTAATTTACTGGAGGGTACATCTACTATAGAGTAACATTTCACTGAAGTTGGAGTTGAATTTGGTGTGTAATAAAATAATCGCACCCCCACTCCAAGCCAATTGACTTATTATAATTTATACACTACTATAATTATTTAAAAAAAAAACAACTACACTACAGTATTTGATCAAAATGAGGTTCCAAAACCAGGGCCCCAAAACAGGCAGTTTTGCGGTGACGCATGGGCGTACCCTCACAGTACTTAGAATTTATATAAAACAACATTTGATTGGTTTAAGGGAAAATCGTAACCGGAAACCATAGATTTTCCCGTTCAATATGGGGCTTTCATGTAAATTTTCCCCTAATCCAACCCATTGAATATCCATTGAATATACACTAATATATAACCAGCACTAGGATTCACCAACTTCAGCTGCAGGTGCAGGGCTGCGCACCGCTGTGGGCTCCGTGGCATATGCGGCACCGGAGGCGAGCTGGAGATGTCCTTTTCCCATTCCCAGGTGCTCCATATATGGAATATTTAGCTCACTAAGCCTCACTAGGTCAATCACTAGGTCAATCTTAGATGGATAGAAACTAATCCTAACTAGTCTTTTGGTATCAATGGGAATATCTACGTTCACCAGCAAAGTTTTTGTCATTTTTTGCAGGGTATCTAAGATTGGCAATGACAATAGATGTCCCAAATTGCCATTGGTTGGTTGATGAAAATAGAGGGGTTTGTTCTCAGAAAGCCCTGAAAAACAACAGGTTTGTATGTTTGATGATAGATGGGATTAACCAGCTCCCGGCCCCTATTTTTACCAAAAGGAGATTATCGGAAATGCCTTTGTTGATTTGTTATTTCATATTTAAGCCATTGGAATTCATGAGAGATCAGAAAATTCACGGGGATATAGTTGATAGATGATTGTTGATGGGTTATTAAAATAGATTATTTAGATTTATACTACCTGTTTTGATGGGGATTGCTATAAACCATAGTAGGGAAATCTATGAACCACTTTTATAACCCATGACGGATCCTAACGGTGCTGCTATATATGGTGCTCCATGGATCCCATCAATATACCCCCTTTATGTTAGCATATATACCAGCACCATGGATCCGTCATGGGTAATGAGTATGTTTTGTGTATGTTCCTATGGGTAAACACACATAATAGCTGGTCGACATTCAAGACCCAGGGGACTACAGATTGGAACGTCTATTTTTGTAGTAACCAAGGAATTCTTAGGCTACCCAATGTTGACCCATAAATCATCCATTTCCGGACAAACTCATGCCTATATTGCTTATAGTTGATTGATTAAACCAGAATCATTTCGATTTCTGTAGCTGAGCATGTCTATAATCCCTTCTAATTACAGCTTGTGTGGTTCAAATGCGATTTCCGTCTTAACCACTATGGATATAACAGATGGACATATAAATCAAGTTACAGCTGGGCGGGCCGCACCTTGACCTGGGTGAATCACTAGGTACCCCCGGGCCCGCCCTGGCCCCCAGGTGGTCAGTGGGAACTACAGCAGCGCCTGCGATCTTTGGAGTTGTGGCGTCATCCTGTGCCACCGTTGTAGTGAATCCAAGGGCCCCCATGTTTAAGAAGCAAGGACGCACGTAAGTTGGTTAATGCTTGGGTTGATTAAGGATGATTAAGGGAAATATAACATGATATAACTAGCGTTGGTTTTTCAAAAACTAAGTTCGACGTTGGTGACTGTGCTATTTGATGCTCACTTGATTTGGCTCAACCTATGCGACCATCAAATATGCCATACATATGGTTTTTTAAAAGCTATAGCAATCCCTGAAAAGACGATTACTTAGAGGATCACTGAGTCATTCAATGTTTGATTAAATGTTTTACCTGATGCAACCAAGGAATTCGGTACCTCTGATCGCAAGGAATCGGCCCCTGAGTATCCATGAGTATCGGCTTAGCTGCTATGGTTTGTTGCACAGTTAAGAATGGGATGCCACCATTTGTTGGGTCAACGGACTGGGGCGTTACTTTCATAGTTCAATAATGTTTAACACGTTTCAATTTTGATGCGGGTATTTATTGTATATATATATATATTGATATATAATAATATATATTATATTATAATATATAAATTAGATATAACAAACTAAGGATAAACACAACACACAACTAATCTCGGTACCCGAGATTAGCAATGAAGATTCAGCCAGCAGCATCTTCAGAAGATTGGTATCGCAGGGTAGCCCCTTCAGGGATCTTTTTTTTCACATCCCTTGTGGATTGTACCCTCTGGTAAACTAACATAACTATGGAAAGATCCACCATTTTTAATAGGTAAATCAACTACAAATGGGCGATTATCAATAGCTATTTTGACATTACCAGAGGGTATATCCCATTAATATCCCATTAAATCACTATAAAGTCCCATTAAATCACCATAAATTCCATGATACCAGGTGTTCAATGGTTGTGTTTCCTTTCTTGATCTCTATTCACTAGACTCACTCGACTACTAGAAGTTTGCGGCCCTGGATTCCTGATGCTTTTTATGCCCTTCCTAGTGACACAATATTTTTTTTGTGTACGGTGGAACCAACGGTGCTGGAAACAACAGTGAATTATAAAACAACTCTTATGTATCTTAATATACTGGTTGGTGGTTTCAAACATGGCTTTTATTTTCCATCATATATATATATATATATATGGGATAAATAATCCTTGGCATTGACGAACTCATATTTTTCAAGATGGTTATTGCACCACCAACCAGTTGTACTGTCCGGTAGCTAGTGGAAACAACGTACAAGAACAAACAAGAAGCATGTTGACTCCATGATGCCGATGGTCCAAATAGCTGGTGACGGGTCGATCAACAAGCTCATCATGAGACAAAAAATCTACCAGTACAGCACATTCTATCTCGAATCGCACAGCTCTGCTGTCAGCTTCAAGGCAAGGATGGACGAAGCTTTAGAAAGCTCTTTGGACCCATTGAGAACAGCATCGATCTTCTTTGAAGAGATTAGAGAGAATGCAATTTCTGAGGCCTTTCTGAAGATTAGACAGATCATTTCAACATATGAGACGCTCAACAGAAGGTACATTGAGCCACACAGATACTACGTGCCAGCACCTGAAACTTCAGAGCATCTACCGTCAGTTGAATTGAACAGTGCAGAGCGGTCTTTCACCCTCAATGAGTTGGAGGATTTTGACTTAAACTTGGAGGAGGACAATCATGAACTGCTGGAAGAAATGTCAAATGACGATGAAAGGTTTTGGATCACAAGTGCCCCACGACGTGTTTCCAATCACCTTAGCGGGATCCTGTCCGTATCCCGCGGGCAATTTCTTTCGACATTGGTTGCGCTTTCGCTTGAGCTTGAACTGGTCTCGCCCTGGGCCTTGCGATTGTGCTCTGCTGTGTTTCGTACCAGCATCACCTCTGTCCTGGTGTCCCAGCACCGTAATAAATCCTGGGTGCCTTTTCAAGGACTTCCACTTTCTCTTGGTGTATGATCAGGGCATTTTTGATCTTCATTTCCCTGCTTTCGATCCTGCACAAGAAGAATCTGATTTGCTCTTTGGCTGTCTTGCGCTTCGTCCTGTCCATCGAGGTTTTGTCTGTAGAGGGCTACGACATCCAGGTTGACTTTGACCACGGCGCTCAACTCAGTCAGGAGGGCTCAACGCAGAAAGAGAGCGAAGGCGAGACTCAATTGGTACCTTTTCAGGAAGGGTTTCATCTCACTGTCAAGGAGTCAATTGCAGCAACTCGCACGGACTTTAGAGTCCCATCACTCTCGAGATCAAGCCTTTCTTCGTCAAGTTCGAGGAGCAATGTCCACCATGACAAATGTACCATGGAGGTGCTCGGGTTGCAAGCAACTGAGGAAACAGTCAGCGCTTCATTGCCCTACGTGCAATATGCCATGGCACCTTGTTATCGACCGGACATATGTCCATGGTGCGAAAAACTCCCAGAATTGGCAGAACGATCAGGAGCAGTATGCGAATCACTGGCAAGGCAATCAACTGTGGCAACAGCAAAGTGCACAGTGGGACCCACATGGCAACAGTCGGCCCAAAACTCCGAGAAGGAAGTCGAGGCCGAGGAGCGCCAAGGGCAACAAGACCCCTCGAGGAGAACAACAAGTTCCGCAAGGTCCTATGATGCCGAACCAACAGATGATTGGGATGCCAATGGGTTACCCAGGTCAAATGCCACCTGCAGCGCCTCTCATGAATTGGGGCATGCAACCTATGCCTATGATGCAGGCGCCATTTCCACACAGTGGCAGCCAACCTCCATTACCTCCTCCTCCTCCTGGTGGACAGTGGTCTGCTCCACCACAAGGAACGATGCAGCCTATGCCACCAGTGCAATCAATGAACTCTGTCATGGGAGCAGGATTCACAATGCCGGTGATGCCAAAAGCGCCCACCATGCCGGGGCAGACAGAGCAAGTCTCCCCAGAGCTCATGACGATGCTGAAGCAAGATGTGGCTGTTCTTCCGCCGCACATTCAGAAAGCAGTGAAGGAGTCGGCGATCAAGGATGGAGTCAAAGATGGTGCACAAGCCACAAGGAATCTACATGCAGCTGCAACCCATTTAGGGCACATGCGCAAAGCATACGAAGATGCTTGCACGTGCACAACTGCACAACAACTGGAAAAAGTTCTTGTCAGATGCAGTCAAGTTATGGCAGGAGTATGCAGCGCAATTTGCAGCTCAAGAACAAAAACTTGCAGAGCAGATCACTACAACCAAAGAGGCTTTCTTGGAAGCGAAAGTGTCGTCTGCCAAAGCACACGAAGCAGCTGGACAAGTTCAGGAGATCTCGGACGAGGAGTTTGGAGACCTGACGACTTCCACATCGGGATCAGCACAGAAAATCACCGATGCAATGGTGGATCTCAACAAGTCTCTTGCCACGCTTCAAGAGCAAGCTATGGCAGTTCCAGAAGAAGAAGTTCATCTGGCAAAGAGGCCCAGGCGAAAACATCCCAAGGAGGAAGATGCCAGCATGCAGGACGCTCCAAGAGAAGAATCAGCAGAGCATGGCAAGCCTTTTGGTTAGGCTGGTTGCAAGTGACATCTTCGTACTTCAACCTGAAGCCTGTCGACACAAGGTGCATTTTGCCCATTGAATTGCTTGTTGCCAAATGGTCCCACTCGATCACCTTTGAGCCGGCTTTCTTGACAGAATGGGGAGCTGTTGAATGTGCCAGACAATTGTCTTTCGAGCTGGGGACTTACGATGGCATTGTACGCCAAAATGTTTCATCTCTTCGTGATCTTTTTCCAACTCCACCGCATTGTCACGGTCGTGTTCGATTTTGTGATGATGTCGAAGTTCTGGTTGGTCATGACACGACAATTTGTATGACAGGGATCAAGATCCCACAGAAAGAGCTTTGTCACATCAATTTTGAGGAGGATCTCTCGACCATCATTCACCATCTACAGTGTGTTTTGAGTAGGACTGATGTTGATCCGCTGTCAAGCTTGGCCGTGTGTATCTCCAGTCCTAACTTTGCAGAAGACCCTTTGTCCATCGACAGGTGTCGTATCATTGACCAATGGCAGAACCCAATTCCACCTGAGATGCGACAGGATACGGAACAACAAGAGCCTGATCCGGACGTCATTCCAGATCCTGTCCATGCTCCACCATTTGTTCATGACCTTCTCGAAATGGCTGAACGACATGGTGCATTTACGGATCTCGACACTGAAGACGTTTTCCGAGTGCGCACTTGGTACATTCATCATGTCCATCATCAGAGAAACCTTGAATATCGAATTTTGGAATTATCTGAAGATTGGAGAAGATGGGATGCTGACCTTCGGGGTGCGTGGAGAGACCACATTCGGCCTGAGGAAGAAGTTGACTTTAATGTCGCCTTTCCTGACCCTTATAGAGGCTCTTTGACACAACCCACGCATGCAGATATCATCCTGTCGCAGGGTACATGGATTCATCGTCTTTCGGGTATTGTCACGACGCACTACTCTGGAAGCTCTGCGCAGCAATTCTCATTTGCTGTTGCGGCGTCCTTTGGCCCCATGATTTCTGGATTCAACATTGTTGATGCGGCTGATTGCATGCATTGGTGCAACACGGTCAATCATCGCTGCCTGATCACATTTGGTTGGAATGAAATTCCCTGTGATCAAAGACAATTACATTTCATGCGTGCTGGACATTCCTTCGTATTGCATATCCAGACTGCGTGGCCAATCATCGCTGCAGCGAGTGACAATCAACATCACGGCGGCGAAAGAAATCATGCTGCTTCCCACTCTCAGCGTTCATGCCAAGCTGATGATGACATGGATTATACGAACGACCATCCAGGAGCACCAGGTGAACAACCACCGTTCCAGCCCCCTGATGCTGATCCACATGACTCAGAAAGTGATGCCAGTATTCACAGTGCTGACAAAAGCATCCTGGTTTATCGTTTACATGCCCGAGATGAACATTGCTTTGCTACATGGTCCACGTACATGACAATCCTTGATGGCATCATTCATGCCCTGAGACTGCCGCGCAGTCAAATCAGGACTTTTCATCGACTTGCAGTTTTGCCTCCGGACATTCATGAGATCTCTGAAGAAGCTGTCATTCTCCAATCAATACATGATGTGCCCGCTGGATCTGATGAGAAGCTTGTTCTTGTGGACACCATTGTGCACTTCCATGCATCGGCATCTGGTTTAGCTGTCCCTGCTGCAACCAGCAGACAGGTCATGCGTGTTAACGCACAGCTTCACAGATCGCATATACTGATCTTGCAGCATCTTGATGACTACTGCCAGACTCTGCAAGACCGTTGCATTGTGCACAAAAATCATCGGCTTTGGGAATGGCGCGACAACACTTTGCATGTCATAGCACATGGCGACTACATCAGGATACAGGTACCACCACCTGAGGATCCTGAGTTGGACACTCAGACTGCAATTGCGATAGCTAGAGGTGTATTGGAAGCGACTCCCAGTGTTTGCAATTCGAGAAGTGACCAAGCTCATCTGTCACTTATGCAGAATACTGTAGAAGTTTTCTCTCACCTTGCACAACAAATTGATGTCCACAATGCCATCAAGGAGCTCAAGACAGATCCCATTGATGGTGACAGTCCGAGATTTGCAAGCAGACAGAATGATAGGCAAGAAGATCGAACTGGGAGGCGACCAACTTGGCCGTCACCCAGGGCCGATTTTGCAGCAGGCCAACTCCGTAGGCTCTCACGTCTGGTTGATGAAGCTGACCTTGTTGAATGTGAAGAAGAAGGCAGAATCGCATACATTACGACGTGGTATCTTCACCATTCTGAGCACAAGACCTGCAGAGACTCGCGTCCTGTGAGACTCTCTGATCACCAGGAGTGGAAGGCACAGATCATCGAGGCTTGGCAAGACGTGGTACGCCTGGACCAAAGTCTCTCGCTGAGTCTGGTCTCACCACAGCCACCTTGCAGTGACCTTGAATGCACACAGGCTCATGTCCTTATTGAGCAAGGCCAGCAGCCTGATCACGTGGGATTTGTAATCTCTGTCATTGATGAGGCACGCATGGATCAGCGACGAGAGCAGATCACGCATTCTGCGCATTCAGATGAAGCAATGCAAACGCGTGGTAGCATTATCCATTTAGCAAGATTGCAGACCCTGCAGCCGCAAGGTCAGTGTCGTGTGACGTGGAAGCAATTTCCTTTTGCTATCCATGACCCAGAAATTTTGGAGAGTGCAACGAACGTTGTGATTCAGCTGCCTCGCAATGGTGTCTCTTCCAGAGATGAAGCCTTTTCACTTATGCAGACGGAGCTCATCCTGCAGACAGCTTCGACAACACAGGATAGTTCTCATCAATCCGACAGTCAGTGTGCGGTCGACATCAATCATTCAGCACCGCCGCGTGAAGCCATTGCGTTTCAATTCAATCTCAATGCAGCCCCATTTCAACCTGGACAGGCCAATCTTTTTGGAGCCAATGAGTTTGTAATTGATCTCTTTGCCCAGTGGAACCAACATGCTGCCGTTTGGGATGAAGAAATGCCTTCTTGCACAATCGAGACCTGGTTTGTTGACCACAGATGGCAGAATCCACACTGCCGCAACAGCAGACAAAAGCAACTCTTTGCCAATTATTGGCAATGGGAAGATGAGCTCCGGAGATTGTGGATTGAATATGTGGACGCAAGAAGCAACATTGATTTCTACCTCGTTCATCCGAAACCGCCAAGTGGTACGAACGCTGTTGCAGCGCATGTCATTTTGGTGCAACAAGAACGAGAAGACTGGGTCACAAGCTTAGTGAGTGTCTACGAAGCGCGGCCAGACCGTCCGAGCTTGCACTACAACATTGCTGTCACAACACATGAGCACATCCTTGTTGACAATTTACTGCGAGTTGTTGGGCATGAGACGCACTGCCTTGCGCCCATCCCATCTCATGGTTTTGCTGCATGGTATCTTCAGATACAACTTCAACGCGGACAACCTTTAGCTGGACGGAGTGGCTATGCTATTTCGCTTCAGATTTGGCAATTTCGCCTTGCTGACTATTTACCACACACTGCTGAACTGCTTGAGGCACAACACGGCCCGACTCTTCTTCAAACAAAGACACAAAGAAGAACAATTTGTATCGAAGAAGCTCTTGTCGATGAAAGTGAACAAGACCTGAAATCTGACAAGGGCCCATCATATGCTGTCAGGCTACGTGCAGGGGACCTCAAAGTCCAGGTGCCCCCCTTTCTGGAAATCGATGATGTGCCCACTGAAAGCAAGATCGTTGACGAGTTAAAGAACTGGGGTCATGATTGCTTTGTCTTTCAATTTGCGGGACATCATGAATTCCTCTGTCTTTCTCGTGATCGCATACATGATGACAGTGTTCAACACTACATCTTTGGCAGCACGGACGGCACAGATCCGAATGCAGCTTTCTTACACTCCCACAAAGGGGAAGTACTGCACGAGTTGGACTGCATGAAGATTCTGCACAGCTTGGGATATTTCAAGACAACTATCCAAGCGATCATTCAGTGTCTGCCAGATGTCTATAAGGTCGTGTTTGTACCTCAAGTGTCCATCCTTGATCCAGGAAGCCTGCATTTACGACAGCCAACACCGTGGCCTGACCGCACTCCTGAGGAGTTGAGGACACAGCCTCAACCCAACTTTTGCTGTGAAGACTTCCCTGTTGAATGTGGACCATGCAAACTCAGCTTAGGAGTCGATGCAGCAACATTGGCATCGTTCTTCTCGCAAGAGGAATTCCCACTTTGCACAACATTTGAAGGTCTGCAGCTTCCGCCCTCGACGGCAATGGCACCCTCTTTTGATTGGTCTACAAGCTGCAAGATGCAAGATGTTGAAAGGATCGTGATCTACACTGATGGATCCTCCATGAGCCATCTCAGACATCAACCACCAGCCCTTTCTGATGAGCAAGGATTATCAGACACTTGGGCATTCGTCGCCTTGGGGGAGTGCTATTCTGATGACCAGAAGATCATTCGACTCATCGGCTGGCAAGCCCAACCTGTGCACTACGATCCCAACAGCAAATTCTTCCTTGGCACAGACAGAATTGGCTCTGATGCATCCGAAAAGGAGGCACTGTTCTGGGCAGCGCTCTGGAGGTTGTCCATTAATTTGGATATCCCGGCAGTATTCTGCTCGGATTCCTCCATTTCCTGTGGACAAGCATCTGGCAGTCTTAGCACCAACGACTACCAGCAACCTTTCATCATGTTGAGAAGTGCGTTTCAAGCTCTTGAAGCCTGTCTTCCTGGACGACGACTTGATGTGCGCCATGTGAAAGGTCACTCACAGGACCCATGGAATGACTTTGTCGATTATGCGGCAAAAGCTGAACGAGAAAAGAGCTTTTACCTCCCGAGACCGAAGACCTTTGACGTCCGAAGATGGCAACACGCCATGCCACACCTTTGGATGATATTTGCAAAAGATGCGGGAGTGCCTCCATTTACACAACAAGGCTTTGATGCGTCGGCTCCCACATTGCCTGACAGATGTAGCCCATACTCTCTGGCACCTGCTGCAAAGGTCCAAGATGTTGGAGTGACCATTTTGCTCAGTCTTGCGACTGTGAATGTCCTCTCGCTGTCTGCCGGACCAGAGGGACACGGAGGCAAAGTTGATTACTTACGCCAACAATTTCGTGATACCTGCCTCAATATTTTGGGCATTCAAGAAGCTCGAAGTCTTCAGAGCTTTTCAACAGCAGGTGAAGTTGTACGCATTGCCTCTGTCGCCTACAAAGGGCATCACGGAACTGAGCTATGGATTAGTCTGAGACAGCCGTACGCTTACGTGCAGGGTAAACCGCAGTTTTTCCACCGCAGACACTTCACAGTTCGACATGCTGATCCACGCACACTTTTGGTCTCCATTGATGCACCATTCCTGAATGCTTTGGTTTTGGTTGGTCATGGTCCTCAAAGTGGACAGCCACTCTCAGATCGAGAGCAATGGTGGCAGCTCTGTGGTGAGCTCTGCACGCGACAAAGAGTCTGCGACTCACAGTATCTGTTTGCACTTCTTGATGCGAATGCAGCTGCAGGAGTGCGTGACGATATTATTGTGGGTCCTCATGAAGATGCGCCCAGTGCCAGCACACCAATGTTGAGCGCGTTTTTGGAGGAGCAAGACCTTTGTCTCCCAGCGACCTTTTCAACACATGTTGGCAAGCATTCCACCTGGACGTCGCCCTCGGGTGAGCTGCAATGTCGCATTGATCATGTTGCCATACCGCAGTCTTTACGTTCGAAATGCGAATTTTCTATTGTTGACGAGAACTTTGACCTTGGACTGACCCACATTGACCATGAACTGGTGGGCGTGCAGTTACATTGGAAAGGATGTAGTCAACAACGTTTGCAGACGGAGCATCAGAAACAAGGTTTTGAAAGGGCTGATCTCAGCCGTTTGAGTCTGCAGACTGACATGAAGGATTACAAGGTCCCATGCTGGGCTCACAACATTGAGCAACATGTTGATCATTTCAATGAGTTTGTCATCACAGCCATGGAAAAGACGCACCCCAGTCGGAACAGAGGTCCCAAGAAACCCTATCTGGATGAAGAAACCTGGGCATTGCGAGCGTTGAAACTCCGCCATCGCAAAGCCCTACGAGAAATCCATCGAAGACAGAAGATTGAGCTGTTGTTTCAAATATGGCGTGCTTGGACCCGACAGATTGAAGATCAGCAGCAGGTGGACTCTATCCGACGTTATTCAGCCACCCTAGCATGCTGCTCTGTGCGTTGTATGGCTCAACTCCACAATGTCGCTCAGCAACTGAAGGTCCGTCTGTGCAAGGCGAAAGCGCGCTTGCTTCAAAGCCGACTTGAACAGCTGCCAAGAGAAGCCAGTGCCGGACAGATATTACAAGCCATTCACAAAATTCAGGGACCCACGAACCCGAAAAAGATCAAGAGACGCCCATTTCCACTGCTGAAGAGTGACGGCACACACTGTGAGTCCAGCAGCCAGAGGAGTGATCGATGGGCTGAATTCTTTTGCAATATGGAAGGAGGAAGGCGTTTAACACACCATGAGCTCAGAGAAGGTTGGATCGACAATTTGCAGCACTTCCGGCAACATCAGTTTGACTTGAGTTTGGAGACACTACCAACGCTTTGTGATTTGGAACGTGCCTACTCCCATGTACGCATTGGTCGCGCTGTTGGCATGGACTCCATACCTCCGGAAGCATGCAAATACAATGCGGGCCAATTTGCGCGTGCCACCTTTTCACAACTGCTCAAGATGACTCTCCACGGGCAAGAGGCAATCCCTCATAAGGGTGGCCGTCTCACTGCGGCCTACAAAGGGAAAGGTGATGTTGATGACTGCGCGTCGTACCGCAGTCTTTTGGTTTCCTCACAAATCGGAAAATGTTTGCATCGCACATTAAGAATGAACCAGACCAACTTCTACGAGATGTTCTTACAAAACCAACAGCTTGGAGGACGGCCAGGTATCCCTGTCTACCTTGGCATCCATCACTTGCGGGCATTCCTGAGACTACAAAAGAAGTTGAATCGTTCTTGCTGCATCATTTTCCTTGATCTTAAGGAAGCTTTCTATCGAGTCCTTCGACCACTTGCAATGCAAAACCGCTGGGATGACCAGGACATTGCAGATGTAGCCAAACGGCTTGGGCTTCCGCCATCGATCATGGAGGATCTTCATCAACATCTACGTGACCCTTGTGCGCTCCAACAAGCGTCCCTGCCACCAATTTTGCGCAATTGTATCACGGCCATACATACGGACACGTGGTTTGTCGTTGATGGTCAAGACAATGATGTGTGTCGGACCACTGCCGGTAGTCGACCCGGCGACTGCTTTGCAGATACCATCTTTGGCTATCTATGGGCACATGTTTTACGTTCTTTAGAACAAAAGTGCATTGAGATGAACCTCTTAGAAGTTTTTCCTCAGCAAGAGATGGCCAACCCGTTCGCTGCAAATGAGCAGGTCGATCCACCATTGCCGCCAAGGCCATTCCTCGGCCCATGCTGGATGGACGACTTAGCCATACCAGTTGCAGGAAGCTCTGCTGAGGAAGCTGTACGGAAAGTGGGCATTCTAGCAGGACTCCTGCTGGATCAATGTGTGAACTTTGCCATGTCTCCGAATCTTGCGGCGGGGAAAACCGAGATCCTTCTTGCCCTTCGTGGTCGCAAGTCCCGACAGCTGCGCCAGCAGTTCTATGGAGCACATGGCCGGCGCTTGTTTCCAATTGTCGGTGAACATGGTTCCTATCAAATCCAGGTTGTGACCCGCTACAAGCATTTGGGTGGGGTCATTCATCATGGAGGAGATCAGCGACAAGAAGCCAAACAGCGCCTTGCAGTTGCGCATCAGACATTTACTCAACAGAGGAAAGTTCTTTACTGCAACCCTTCGCTGGATCTGAAAACCAGAACGCAAATGTTTGAGTCCATTGTTTGCAGTGCCTTCACCTATGGATCCGAATCATTGTGCTTTGGTACGATTGCGGATCGACATCACATTCATGTTGGCATTATCAAGCTTTATAAGCGTTTGATTAAATGGGTGCCACACAAGCACAATTGCTGGAATGATGATGAGATTTGCGATTTCCTTGGATTGCCGACGCCGACGGAGCTCCTGAGGCGTGCCAGGCTCAGATATATTGGTATTCTGATCCATTGCGGAGCTTATGCTGAGTGGGGGCTCCTTTCTCAAGATCATGAATGGATCTGTCTGATCCAAGACGATTTGGTATGGATGTGGAATCAGCTATGCAGATCGTCAGAACTTCGTGACCCTGCAGTTCACTTTGACCAATGGCTTTATCTGATGCGACACCATCGGGGTTACTGGAAGCGACTCATCAATCGAGCAGTCAGACATGCCATTCTTCAGAGGAGGAGTCGATTAGGTGTCGTGAAGCTGCATCGACGTTCCTTCGCTGTTTTGCAAGCAGCAGGAAGACTTGCACAAGCAGAGCCAATGTACACCAAGTCCCAAAGTGACACAGGGGTGTTTGGATGCATGCAATGTCAACTTCGATGTAAAACTAGAGGAGAAGGGGCCCATTTCTTCCGATGTCATGGCCACACAGCCCCAATTCGTCGCCTTTTTGCTGACACGTGGTGCCCGTGTTGTCAAAAAGAGTTTCACACTTTGACGAAGATGCAATTGCACATACGGAATGTAGG